>JAPKLW010000248.1:510414-547648 GCA_026898455.1 Plectranthus barbatus | reverse complement strand
ATATATTGTGAGTTTGTTGATGTATATGAGGAGATAAGGTGGATGATTATAGATAGTAGTTGGAGATGTTGAGAGTCATGAACTCAATTGATTTAGTCACTTGGCCATATTTCCCTACCTTATCAGAAAAAGCCTACGTTACAACCTTTCGAAAGTCCTTTTTGATTCTAGACTTGTGTGCACATTCTAGCAGTGGAGATAATAGAAAATCTGCAAGCCTATGGTAGAAATTTTTTCATACATGTTTTTGAGTGCTTTCATCTTTACCTTAAACACTTGAGAATTGAGCGATACACTTCCTGTGAGTTCTTCCACGGTTGATGAATTTTCTGTCTCTTCCAAATTGTTTGTGGGTAGTGGATTCTTGGTTTTCGACTGTGATGAATCTTGTGAGGCATTTCACTTTAACCACATGATCTTTTGACTTTTTTCTTGCCTATTGATTGAGGACAATCAAACGTTCAAGTTTGGGGGATTTGATAAGTTCATTATTTCACTCACTTATCTATATTATATTTATACTATTTTATGTAGTTTTATTGAGTTTATATATATATATATATATATATATATTATGCATGAATCAATATTAGGTGGTATTAGGCGTATTTTGGTATCTGTGCAGGTTTTTAGGCCTAAACCCACGAGAAAATTGTTCCGAAAGCAGTGACGTGTAAGAGTAGCTGTAAAGAGTTCTTCCACAAGAGGAATTCGGGCTATTGGCACATGGCAATGGATGAAGCTTTGAGTTAGCTCTCCAACGCAACTGGAATCGGGTCAATCGGAGTTCGGAAGAGGATGTTATGGCCAAAACCGTGAGACCGCGCAGAAGGGGCGAGAAGCTGCATCGACAGACGCCAGTCAGCATCGATCGACGGTGATTTGGAAGCCACGTTGATCGACGGGGATGCCGCGTCGATCGACGTGGACCTCCAGGCGCAGGAAATTGGCTGAATTCGAGGTTTTTCATATTTTTAGCCCTAGATTTGATTTGATACACCTCCACCTCTATATATAACTTTGTAAATTCAATTTTTCAGAAGACCCGAATAAGCCCCAATCAATTCCCAATCATTCCTCATTCCAGATTTCAGATTTTAGAGATTCCAAGAGTTTAGGTTTATGTTTGAAGGCATATTTTTTGGGGAAGACATTCAGACTCAAGTTTTTATGCAATTCAGGTTTTATCTATCTATGATGAATATTACTATGAATATGTGTAACTAATCTCTTTCTCAGATTCTAGGGTTTCGAATTATCAATGTATACATGTTTGATTAATTGAATTATTTTCCCTTTTCCTTCGTAGTTTGTGAAATCTGTGCTTATTCATAATCTTTATTTGCTGATCACATCTTAGGATTATCTAGTTGATTACTTGAGACGTAACTGTGATAGTTTTCAATGGAAAGAGATTTTCACAATATAATCTGATATCTTGTCGTAACTGAAGGAGATTGATTGTAGGAATAAATCTGTAGATCTTTGGAGTTAGTTAATTTATCTTGAGACCGAGCGGAGATAGGTAATTAATTAATCTACTGTACGAATTGTCCAATAAAGAAGTTCGTAATACTTTTCTGATGTTTCACTACGAAGAGGAATTAAAATTGGGAATTATTCGATTCATTCATACATGTCATACTTGATAGGTAGATATCCCTGGAATCTGTGCTTCTCTTATTTGAATCCAAAAGCCTTTTAATTTCCTGTTTAATTTTCATTAGCAAGTATTGCGATTTTCAAAACATCCAAAACTTTTTAATTGATTTTCCTGACCAGTATTTTGAGAACTTATGATTTAGTACTTAAGGTTTTTCGTTGCTTCATTCCCCTGGATCGATAACTTTAGGGTTTATAAATTTATTTGCCACTATTTCTATAATTATTCTGTAGAAATTACAGTGATCAGCCTCTCAATCATTTTTCTTTGAGTGTTCAGACATTGGCATGGAATAAACTGTCTGCGCGGTTTTTGTGGCTTTGATCTGCTCTGCTTGTCTTCGCCTTGCTTTCTTTGACAGTTATTTAGTCAGAATGTTGTCTTCTTCAAAACTGTTCCACAGTTTTGATGATATCTTCCTTCCTAGACTATTACAACTCGATTATCCTATACAAGGATTACATGAGGTAATACTTTAAAACCTAGACTTTTGTATATAGTTTTGACACATCAAAACATCGAACTAAGGGGGGATTACACAGTAATACCTAACAGCTGGTCAACATGCAAATGTGCATTTGCTGAGGGTAGCATATCCAGCAATGTGAAAGGCCTATGCTGAGAGCTTGGACTCAGCATACGATTATCTGGAATACCCCTTTATTTTGAATGCACTAGACCACATAGTTTGCTAAGAGCTTGGACTCAACATTTAACTTCTTGATTCTGCTATGATCTGTACATTCCTTAGACATTCTTTGCTGAGAGCTTGGACTCTGCAAGTCCTTTAAAGGTCTTTTATTCAGCAGACACTTATAATGTGCTGAGAGCTTGGACTTAGCAGTTACTCAAGTTGTATCTTTAGCCTTCTACAGATATCTACTGAGAGCTTGTGCTCAGCATTCTTCGGGGTTCTACCGAGAGCTTGGACTCAGTAGACAACACAGACTCTTTCATAATTTGTCCTTGTTGGAACAAAGAGTCTCTTTACTGAGAGCTTGGACTTAGTAAACACTTTACGGTGTTGGTTGCTATTGCCAAATAGCAATCTTCATCAATCTGCTGAGAGCTTGAACTCAGCATTCACCGGATATCTGCTGAAAGCTTGGATTTAGCAGTTCTTCTAGACTCTTAGATTCAATGAATCCTTTAAGTTCAAGAGTCTTTTACTAAGATCTCAGACTCACTAAGTGTCGGAAATTCGCTGAGAACTTGGACTCATCGTTTAGCAGAGAATGTTTTACTTGAATTTATTCCCCATTTCAGCTATTAAGCACTCTGATTCCGACTGGGTTTGGGAGACCTTTAAGAAATTCCTATCTTCTGATTTTCCTTTAAATTTCTCAATCTTCTCATGGAAATCATCTTATTTTTGATAGGATTCTTATATACACAAGGAGTGTAATGATCTAGCATTTTGACTTAGGCAATTATTTAGTTTGAGACAACAGAGTATTGTCATCAAAACAAGCATTTTATTGATATCATTGATTTACAAGAGTTACACTCCGCAAAGTCTTGAAAGTCTCTTGAGGTAAACCTGCAACAATGTTATTCTTGGCAATGTAATTGATAGTTTTAAAGTTTAGATGTGTTAGCCTTTTGTGTCATAGTCAATTTGTCTCTTCCTTGATGAATTCTATGAAGCATGATGCTTGCTCACCACTTTCCCAATCAACGATGTAGAGACCTCCTTTCCTGATTGCTCTAAGCTTTACTTCACCAGTGGTCCTACCAGCAACTTCACAACCTGTATCAAAGAAAGAAACAATGTATCCATTTTCACTTAGCTGGCTGATGCTCAGTAAGTTGTGCTTGAGACTATTGATGAGGGCAACATTGATTATTCGCATCCCATTATGCTTGATGCACCCTCTTCCGATTACTCTAGCCTTTAAATTGTCACCAAATGAGACTGAAGGTCCTCCGAATTTTTAAAGTTCCGTGAAGATCTCTTCATCTCCAGTCATGTAACCTGAGCATCCACTATCTAGGATCCATTCTTTTAATTTTCTTGAGATTCTTCTTCCTGGACCCTGTTCTTGCAAAATAATGAGGTTATATTTCGTTACCCAATCAATTACGGGTCCTGCATGATTAGTTCTCTGGATTATTCTTTTGGGAATACAGACATTCGTGATTTTGACATTTCGTTTGTCATCACGTTTTCAATACCCTTCCGTTCCTATTGGCATAATATCTGAAATTAGCATAGTAATGTGTAGTGGTGTGTCGAGCTATCACTGTCGTTTGAAAATGGTTTGGTTTAGACTCTGGCCTCAAGTAAGTGTCCTTTCTACTTGGAGTGTATGCTGGCTTCCTTGCAACCTTAGTAGATTGCTTAGCCTTGCTAGGATTTGTATGAACCTTCCTAGCAGATGGAACAGTCTACTGGGTTACATACCCTAACTTTGTTGGCGTCTTCTCAACAGATAAATAATTTAATCTTTGATGAGCAGTCAGCTGAGGGATACTAGTCTGCCCACATTTCTGCTGAGCAATTGACTTAGAGTTTTCCCTCTTGTCTATCCTAGCAGTTTGCTGAATCTTCAAAATCGCTGGGACAAAAACAATTTTCTTTGTCTTACTTGACTCAGCATCATTTGACTTTTCTTCATCAAAATCTATTCTAGCGAAGTTCTTCGAACTTCTTTCAACACTTAGAATATCATGCAAATCTCTCATGCTATTTGAAAATTTGCAATGACACGTATTTTGCACGGAGTTATTGCTTTTCAAAACTTCATTCTCCTGTTTTAAAATGCTATATTTTTCATTCAAGAAGAAGAGTTATGTTTTCAACTTTGAAAGTTCTTCGTCTACTGGCCTAGATTTCTCAATCTCACTGGTCAAAATAGAAAGCTGAGATTTCATAGAGGAATTTTCTTTTACCAAAATATCCTTTAACGCATGAATTTTAAAAACTCTTTCAGCAGATATTCTACAATTATCTCATTTAATTCTGAGCAATATGAATCAACAGTATCATGCATATTATCAGAAGTAGATGCAGTAGACAATGTAGAGTTTGTTACCTGGTTTCCTACGGCAGCTAGAGCTGATTCTTCTGTCTGCTCTTCATTGATGCCTACCATGAATACCATGAAAACATCCTCTTCATCTTCTGATGAGTGACTTTCATCGTCATGATCTGTCTGATAATTCTGTCCTTGCTAATAAGGCCTTGGTGACTGCCTTTGATGCTCGCCTTTCGAACACCTTTCTCAGTCTTTATCTTTCCTCAGGATCTACTCATAGATTTTCAAACTTTAGATGATCCGGGGAATTACATTCGTAGCATATCCTTAACCCTTTCTTGACGTTCTTGCTGTCTGCTGGTTGACTTTGCTGGAAATCCTCCTTCTTTCCTTTGGCTTTCAACAGCAGCCTTTGCAATTTCTTCATTTGTTCTTCCAGTTCGCTAACTAAGCATTCTACATCTTTGAATTGAGATTCGCTCGTGGAAGGAATCTCTTTTGATGAACTGGACTGAGCTGGTCGATCTAAGTGAAATGGTTTCTTTGTTTTCCACTTATGTCCGTATTTCTTCACGAAGAATGCAACATCTTCAATTGGTTCTTCAGTGGTCACTGCAGCACAAACAGCTTCATTTTTGTTGATCTGCGTGATGTCCCATTCATGGGCCTTCACTTGAGCAAATAATTCTTTGGTGCTGATTGCTGACAGATCTTTTTCCTTCAGACTAGTTACTTTGACAAACCAATCCTCCTTTGGTAGTCTTGATAGAATCTTTGAGTTCATGTCGGGAAGCTCGTACGTTCCTCCCAGTTTTTTTGACTCAGCTACTACGTTGTTGAATCCATGTCCATGATGGTTTCACCTAGAATCAATCGAAAAGATTCATACCTATCTACCCATTGTTGTAGCTTGTTTCTCTTCATCTGATCCATTTCTTTACTTAAGGTGCCAAGGAAATCCCATATCTCTTTGGCATTTTCGTACTCCAATGCTTCTGCCATTAGAGTAGGTGACAGGGCACCTAAAATTAAATCCATGGTTACGCAATTTAGTTGGTCACGGGCTCGCTCTTCTGGAGTCCATTCTTCAAACGGCTTGTCCACCATTTTGTCTGGTCCTGCTTCTTCTTCTCCAACCCTTGTCTTTACTTTTTGGATCTTAATTGGTCCTTTTTCGATCACTTGTCTCATCTTAGGATGTACGTTCATCAGTGTGATAATCGACCTCTTTTTCTCGGTAGAGTAGGATTCTGGAGAGAACTTTGCAAGCTTCACGTTGTGCGCCATTGTTTTAAACCTGGGCTAAACAAAAAAACACAGATATGCAAGGAAAATCTGGTTATGGTCCTAAGCGACTCAGAAGCAGCTAGTCTGTAAAGAACAATCGCTCTGATACCACTTGTTGGTCCCCGATCAAAGTGTTTTATATGTAGTGGAAGTATTAAATCAATCTTGCTAAGATCTCGACTTAGCAAGTGTTAATCAAATGTGTTTTAGCTCAATTATTCGTTAATCCAAATTACAGTTTATCCTACAACACATGGTTTGTTGAGTTTCAAATATATGTATGCGCAGAATATAACGAAATAAGGCAGTAAAGACATAAGGATTTTATAGTGGTTCGAACAATTGTTCTACGTTCACTCTTCAGTCCTCCAACTGAAAATTAACTAGAAGAATGAGTACAAGTTCAGGCCTGATCTCTAATATTGAGCAGCTCCTCCGTCTGGTCAGTACACAGTTTCAAGCACCTCGATCTCCAATCTTCAACCGGTGTCGCTCCGTAGAGTGAGGACAAACCTCCCTTCTCCTTGGACGTCGACTACTGGGAGTTTTATAGTTCTTCCCGGAACCTATCCTTGTGTGGCATTGGCCGTAAGAATCATACATGTACGGCAATCGTGACTGCTAGATTCTTTCCAGAGTAGAAAAAATCCCAAAATAACCTTGGAAGCTTAACTTCGCAGGTCTCGAGCTTTAGAGATGAAAGCTTGTGAAAAGCTTCGTTCAAGAGTTTAAGGGGTTATTTGGTTTAACAATTAGGAATCTTTATGAGTACGGGTTTTAAATAAAGAGAACTAGTATTGCACTCACACGATTCCTAGAAAGTTTAATTATTTGTTTTAAAGTTATATTATTATGATATTTAGCTTATAAATAAATATTATGAATGTTCTAATATGTAAAACATAAAGTTGTATAATGTTGGTCCCCGATCAGAGTAGTTATAACGCAGCGAAAAGTTTAAAGGTCCTTGCAATTATCTTGTTGAGGTCCTAACTCAGCAAGAACTTAGAAAAATACCTTTAAAGATCGAGTAGTTCTTAGTTCGATTACAGTTTATACTCAAGCACTTGAGGTGCTAGGTTTCAATTCAGAAATAAGCAATACAATAGTAATAATAATAAGAACACAAGGATTATAGTGTTTTAGACAAATGTCCTACGTTCACTCTACAGTCTGCTAACTGGAATTCTCTAAGATTCGATACAAACAGTTGAACTTGATCTCTAGTTGTAGGTAGCACCTCTGTCTGGCCGCAACGCACCTTTAAGTAGCTCCTCCGATATCAACCTTCTCAGTAACTCTTGGAGTGAGGACGAACCTCGCAGCCTCCTTGAATGCTGGACTTAGGAGTTTTATAGTTCTTCCTTGAACTTATCCCTCTTGCGGCTAGTGTCTGTAATTGTCAACCTTACAGAAGTAAGATGACAGATGAGTTCTTTCTAGGATAGAAAGAACTCCGATATAACTCTAGAAGTAAGCTTCTAAAGTCTCATGATTATCACCACGGGAAGCTTCGGCGAAGCCTCAAATTTTCAGTTGGGCAGAGTGTTTATGCTTGATCTTTACGTACATCCGTCTCTTGTTATTTTATACAAATCCTCTGCTATTTATAGACAAAGATTCAAAACTTTGAATCTTTTGTCCGTTAGAGACAGATTGGTGAATCGCCAATCTTCTTCCTTCTTTTTTATGAATTCCACAGAGACGCTTCAAGTCTCTATTTTCTCATTCGTTCTTTTTCTAGCACGGCGACCTTGTCAGAACGGATCTCCAAGTAAACTCGGAATCCTGACTTTTCATATGTCAACCTTCAAATTCAGGAGATTCCCTAAATTTCTGAGGTTGTTCGACTTTTGATTCGATTGACCAGTTGTCATCATCTCCTAGACTCTGGGAATTTTGCTCTCAAAACATTCTGCTGAGTCCTCTAGAGTTTGTTGAGATCTAGCAACCTTGTTGAGCTCTAGCACATTGAATCTTCAGAGACTGCTAGGCTTGTGTGCTAGCTATACTTTTCTGCTATACTCTTCTAGTAGTCTTGAGACTAGCTGAGTGCCCTCAACAATCTTCATACATTTCTCGGTACTTGCTAGCTTTCTGTATCATTACTTTACTATTTATTCCTCCGGAATATTTCTGACTCTTCAAATCTTCTAAGGCTTTGCTAGCTTCTTCAGCAATCATTTAGCGAATAGTTCCTAATTCTATTACAACTCAATCATAAGTATTCTATACAGGGGAATTGTGTGGGGAAAATATCCTATGTACTAATTATGATCCTAAGATTCATTGTTTGAGGAATTCAAAATTAGGGTTTGGTTTTATAAAAGTAAAGAAAACAATGCAGAAAATTAAAGTAGTTTTGAAAGCAAATTTAAAAGAACACAGATTCTAGGGAAGAATTCTTATTATGGATGACATGTAGGAATCAATTAATTTAATAGGTGGAATATTGCAACAGTGCTATATTTCCTTGTTTGGCAAATATAACCTAGATTACTAATTAGTGACTATCTCCGCTCGGTCTCAAAGTACACCAAATTAGTCAATCTGATAAGCAAATCAGTTTAATTCCTACAGTCTAGTACATTTGTTTGGATAGTGTAGATAGTATCATGCATTCCTAATCTCACTATCAATATTCACCTCTCGGTCCTTCTATCAATAGCTAGACATCTAAATTAATCGTCACCTCTCGGTCATTGAATTAAATAAGAATTATAAAATAAACACAGGAATCATGAACCTAATTAATTAATCCTAACATGCATCCATAATAATATCAACCCCTAGAACCCGCTAGGGTTTCTAGCCACTCATCGTAGATAGAAATCCAAAAGAAAATATATTAAATTGCATAAACATAAAAAACTTACAAGAAAATAAAAGGGTTTCGTGTTTCCCAAGTCTCCAAACTCTAAAAACTGAAAAATATGATTGCATGCCCCAAAAAGTCGAATTTAATTAGGTATTTATAGGGGTGGATATATATTCTATCAAATCTAGGGCTAAAGATATGAATAAATCCAATTTTTATCAAATTTCCGCTCCAGCAGACAGACTCGCGTCGATCATGGCTGATTGGCTTCGATCGACGTGGCCATCTCTTCGGCATCGATTGATGCTGATTGGCGTCGATCGACGTGGTCTCTCGCCCCTTTTGCGCGGTCTCACGGTTTTGGCCATAACTTTCTCTCCCGAACTCCGATTGACCCAATTCCAGTTGCGTCGGAGAGCTAACTCAAAGCATCATCCATTGCCATGTGCCAATAGCCCGAATTCTCCTTGTGGAAGAACTCTTCACTGCTACTCTTACACGTCACTACTTTCGGAACGGTTTTCAAGTGAATTTAGGCCTAAAACCTGCAAAAACACCAAGATGCGCATAATACCACCTAATATAGACTCATGCATAGAATATATATATATAAACTCAATAAAACTACGTAAAATAGTAGAAAATAATATAGATAAGTGAGTAAAATAATGAGCTTATCAAACCCCCCAAACTTGAACGTTTGATTGTCCTCAATCAATAGGCAAGAAAGAAATCAAAAGATCATGCGATTAAAGTGCAATGCCTCACAAGATTCATCACAGTCAAGAATGAAAAATCCAGTACACACAAGCAATTTGAAAGAGACAGAGGATTCATCAACGGTGGAAGAACTCATAAGAAGTGTATCGCTCAACTCTCAAGTGTTTAAGGTATAGATGAAAGCACTCAACGACATGTATGAAGAAATTTCTACCATAGTCTTGCAAATTTTCTAATATTTCCACTGCTAGAATGTGTACACAAGTCTAGAATCAAAAAGGACTTTCATTAGGTTGTAATGTAGGCTTTTGTGAAGGGTAGGGAAAATTTGGCCAAGTGACTAAAATCAATCAAGTTGTACTTCCTCAATCAATCCAAAACACCTTCTATTCATCATCCACCTCATCTCCTCAAATATATCAACAAATACACAACTTTTTTTTCTAGCTCATTTTGAATCTCTTATGCTCTTTTTGATAATTTTGTATTCTTTTCTTTTTAGAGAGCTTACGAGAATTTTAATTATTTCTTTGAGCTTCTTTATCACACATTTTTTCACCACTAATTTAAATTTTCTTCTCTCCATATCACAATCATTCCACCCCATATACCACAACTCAAGACATGAGTGAAACCAATACTTCTTCTTAATCTCATAGACAAGGAAAGAAAAATTTTGTATAGGCTGAAAAGTGGCTAACTAGGGAAAATTTAATGTGAAAGGACAGTGTTTAGGGAATTGGGCTATCAAAGATGGCCTAACATCATTTCCTAAACTTGTGCACACTATGCAGTCTCAACACAAAAAATAGGCAAGTTCTAGAGAAATAAAACACACATGTGCATCTCACATCAAATGAAATAAAGGCTAAAAATTCTCACACAAGGGTTCAAAAATTTTCTTCCACAGTCAATTTCAAATCAGCTCAATCATCATGCAAGCATAAGTGTCAAATCAATCCTATCATGCAGTATTCTACATTCATAGGCATTTAACCACAATCACAATCAATTCAAACTCAACCCTCAACCGATTCTACTCTCACAATCTCATTCGGGTTATTTCAAAACTCAAAAATCGTCCCAGAAAATAGAATAAAAACTTAAAAAAAAATTAAAGCAGAAAGCAAAATAAATAAAGGATAGAACGTTCCTTCTCTTGTCCACATCCCCCCAAACTTATTTCCAACTCGAAGAGTGGAATAAGTTTGAAAATCAGACAAAAGAGGGAACGATACCTGGTAGTGGATCTCAAACATCCACTTTTTATCCCCAGAGTCTTCGAATATCGCTCAGCGTGAATTGTTGCAGCTGGCACTTCGCGTCGATCAACGTGAAGCCTTCTTGCCGATCTTGTTGAGGATCGAAGTGTATCATGTTGGGCTGCTCGGCGTCGATTGACGCCAGGCTGCGTCGATCGACGTCGAGCCGATCTCCAAAATTTTTTTTTATTTTTTATTTTTTTATTATTTTTTTTAATACTGCAAAACAACTATTAATGCAAAATAAAAGAAATTCGAAATAATACTAAAAAACAAAAATTGAAAAGAAATTATGGAAAAGCTTGGGTTGCAGCTCGACGATACCTCAAATCACCGCCAGGGAGGTCGGGTCCAGACTCGCCGACCTTTGGAATCCACCATGAAAACCTTCTGATCCTTGATAATGGTGGTGAGCTCAGAAAAAGGCGGCGCAGTAGACAGATTCACCCTTTCGTTTCCTCGCTCCCACTCAATGGCAACTGCTTCTTCCTCTTCAGATTCATCCCCTTCATCAGTAGTGGAGATTCGATTGCACTCCGCTTTCTTCTTCCTCTTGTCGATCACAAAGGTGATCTTTTCATCGTTCGCCCGGAGTGTGATCTCGCCACCTCGACAGTCAATGAGAGTGGCGCTAGTGTTGAGAAACTCACGCCCCAAGATCATGGGCATGTTCTCGTCCTCCTTCATCTCGTGCACCACAAAATCTGCAGGAAAAATGAGATGGCCCACATGAATGAGCACATCCTCTAGTATACCTTTCGGGCGGGACATAGACCGGTCCGCCATCTGCAAGGTGATAGTCGTGGGCCTCATCTCTCCGATGTTGAGACATTTGTAAATGGAGTATGGCATCAGGTTGATACTGGCCCCAGTATCACAAAGTACTCTCTCGAACGTGTGTCCCCCAATCTCAACCGGAATAGAGAAGCATCCAGGATCGCATCTCTTGATGGGCACCTGCTTTTGAAGTAGCAGGCTGCACTGCTCGTGGATCTTCACCATCTCGTTCTCCACGAACTGCTTCTTTCCACTAATCAATTTCCGGAGGTACTTCATGCCGGAATCTCCTTTAGTGCTTCGATCAGCAGGATGTTGATGTTGACCTTCTTCAGATTCTCCACAAATTTGGAGAACTTCTCGTCCTCTTTCTGCTTCGTGAACCTCTGCGGGAATGGCAAAGGAGGGGGTTGATCTTCAGACTACTTCAGCTTTGTGCCTGGAACAGACTTCGGCGTCAATCGACGTAGAGTGGCGTCGATCAACGGGGCTTTCTCTTGTGTGTCGATCGATGAGGATGGTGCGTCGATCGACGTGGATCCATGTCCCGTGCAGTTTTGCTCCTTTTCGCCTCCAGAATCATTCACAGTAGTCTCGGGACCCTTGTAGCTCGTCCCAGACCTTAGAGTGACGGCCTTGCAGTCTTTTTGAATCCTAGGGTTCACCTCCGTTGTGCTCGGAAGCTGTCCAGGCTTGTGTTGGTTGTCGAGTGTGGTTGCAATCTAGCTCAATTGTGTGTCCATCATCTGAAGATATTTCGTCATCAGCTGAATGTGGTTGGCCATCCCCTTCACCTCGGTTTCTACTTTCCCAAACCGGTTATCCGAGCTCTTGATGAATTTCTCGAGCGTCTCCTCGAGCACGAATTTATTTCTTTCCACTATCTCTCCTCCAGTACCTACATCAAAACCAGACGGAGGGTGTTCTCCAGCAGAGAGGTTAGAATAAGAGAAACCATGGTGAGATCGCCCATGGTTGTAATGATACCCTTGATTGCCTCGGTAGTTATTGTGATAACCACCGCCAATGTAGTTCACCTCCATCCCGGTAGTTCCAGACGAACTGCTTGCTCCCCGGTTGATGTAGTCGGCCTCCACTGGAACAATGGCCATGCTTGGCTCTACAACAGTTGCAGCTTGTGTTGTGCCCAATTTTTCAATCTCTTCCCGAAGCTTCTTCACCTCTGCAACCACATCGAATTTTGGCTTTGTCTCGACTGCTTTGACTGGTAGCTGCCTATCAGTTGGCCATTGGTGGCTATTCAGCGCCATATCAGCCAGCAACCTCATGCTCTCTGCACCACTTTTCTTCATCAGTATACCACCAGCAGATGCATCAACCAGCTCCTTCATGTGAGGATTCAAACCCTCATAGAAGTGGCACACATGCATCTCCAGATCGATGCCATGTCCCAGACAGAGTCGTAGAAGCTCTTTGTATCTCTTCCAGGTCTCGTAGAGTGACTCATCGTACATTTGCTTGAAGGTCGTAATGGCAGCTTTCCTCTTCAGCAGCAGGCTTGGTGGGAAGTAGTTGGTAAGGAACTCTGCTCGAAGCTCCTCCCATGTCCCGATTTGACCCTTATCCAGTCCAGCAAACCAAGACCGTGCCTCGTATCTGAGTGAGAACGAGAATAGTCTCATTCTGATCACATCTTTGGTTACTCCGTTCTGCTTCACATTGTTACACACCTCAATGAATTGGTTGAGGTGGGTATATGAATCTTCTACAGCTCTCCCCCCAAACTGGTTTTGCTGCATCATCTGAATAAGGCCTGTGCGCAGCTCAAAGTTGTTGGCATCGATACCAACTCTGAATCTAGCCTCCGCTAGCTGTGGAAGAAATTGATCCAAGATGGATCATTGCGGGATCACAACTTGCCTATCATTCAACTCTGCCAGTCTTGCAGCTTGTTCCGCCTGAGTAGCCTGGGCTGCTTGAAGTTGTGCTCTCAACTGCTGTACTTCATTCACAAATTGCCTCTGCTCCTCGGGAGTCATATTTTGCAGAGGTGCTTCAGGATTCTCAGCCATCTCTCGTTGTTTTTCTTTTCCTTTCTTTTTGATTTTCCTGCAGGTTTCTTCAATTTCAGGGACAAAGGTTTCGAGTGTTTTTCCTTTGGCTCGCGTGATCATGCACCTGCTTAGGAAATAGGTAAATATCAGTTCGGCTTCGATTAACGTGGATTCACTTCGATCGACACAATAGAGTGGTTGGTGTCGATCAATGCTAAGGTCTGTCGATCGACGCAACAAGATGATCGACGTCGATCGATGCTAAGGGGCGTCAATCGACGTGGAATACAGAAACGAAAACTCACACACGCACACGTACAGAAAATAAAACTCAATCCAGAAAATCCTAGAACGAACTAGTAACAAGATAAAATCTAACAACTCCCCGGCAATGGCGCCAATTCGATCACTGTTATTTCTAACAGATTAATTATAGAAACAGTGGCAAATAAATTTGAAAACCCTAAAGCTATCGATCCAGGGGAATTGTGTGGGGAAAATATCCTATGTACTAATTATGATCCTAAGATTCATTGTTTGAGGAATTCAAAATCAGGGTTTGGTTTAATAAAAGTAAAGAAAACGATGCAGAAAATTAAAGTAGTTTTGAAAGCAAATTTAAAAGAACACAGATTCTAGGGAAGAAATCTTATTATGGATGACATGTAGGAATCAATTAATTTAACAGGTGGAATACTGCAACAATGCTATATTTCCTTGTTTGGCAAATATAACCTAGATTACTAATTAGTGACTATCTCCGCTCAGTCTCAAAGTACACCAAATTAGTCAATCTGATAAGCAAATCAGTTTAATTCCTACAGTCTAGTACATCTGTTTGGATAGTGTAGATAGTATCATGCATTCCTAATCCCACAATCAATATTCACCTCTCGGTCCTTCTATCAATAGCTAGACATCTAAATTAATCGTCACCTCTCAGTCCTTGAATTAAATTAGAATTATAAAATAAACACAGGAATCATGAACCTAATTAATTAATCCTAACATGCATCCATAATAATATCAACCCCTAGAACCCGCTAGGGTTTCTAGCCACTCATCGTAGATAGAAATCCAAAAGAAAACATATTAAATTGCATAAACATAAAGAACTTACAAGAAAATAAAAGGGTTTCGTGTTTCCCAAGTCTCCAAACTCTAAAAACTGAAAAATATGATTGCATGCCCCAAAAAGTCGAATTTAATTAGGTATTTATAGGGGTGGATATGTATCCTATCAAATCTAGGGCTAAAGATATGAATAAATCCAATTTTTATCAAATTTCCGCTCCAGCAGACAGACTCTTGTCGATCATGGCTGATTGGCATCGATCGACGTGGCCATCTCTTCGGCATCAATCAATGCTGATTGGCATCGATCGACGTGGTCTCTCGCCCCTTCTGCGCGGTCTCACAGTTTTGGCCATAACTTCGTCTCCCGAACTCCGATTGACCCAATTCCAGTTGCATTGGAGAGCTAACTCAAAGCATCATCCATTGCCATGTGCCAATAGCTCGAATTCTCCTTGTGGAAGAACTCTTCAGTGCTACTCTTACACGTCACTACTTTTGGAACGGTTTTCAAGTGAATTTAGGCCTAAAACCTGCAAAAACACCAAGATGCGCATAATAACACCTAATATACACTCATGCATAGAATATATATATATAAACTCAATAAAACTACATAAAATAGTAGAAAATAATATAGATAAGTGAGTAAAATAATGAGCTTATCGAGTGGCCCATCCTGGGATTTTGGATGGTTAAAGTCCTAGGGCACTGAGGTACTTCTCATACATCTCCTTAACCTTATCCTTTAGTTGCTCCGCCAGCTGTTCCGGGGTGGTCACCCGTGGTTGTGGTTCATGAATGTCTCCTAACAATTCCTTCTTATTGGCAATGGTGATCTGCAGATCTTCATACATAATAGTGCCAAGTACGTTATAGTAAACACAAGTTAAGAAATAGCAATCATCATCACAATTGAACTTAGATGATTCTGCATTTTTGGCATCATCAAACTTCTCAGCATCTGTTTTTTCATGGTCAGCAACCCCTTGAATTGCTGCCTGAACAACACAATCTTTGGAAATTTTAGCAACATTGTCTCCTCCTTGCACGACAACTTGCTCAGCAACCGCATTATTAGTCACCAGCACGGTCTCCTCCTTGCACGACTGTCTGCTCAACAATAGCTTCAGCTTCCTTTGCAGTACCATCTGCTCCTTGCTCGATAGTCTACTTGTCAGCAACATCAACAACCTTATTAGCATTGTCTCCACCTTGCGTGACAGGCTGTTCAGAAATTGGTTCAGCCACACCATTTCCACCTTGCACAGTGGTGGGCTCTAAAACCGATTTTGCACTACTCCCTTCTCCTTGCGTGGGAGACGATCGTCCAACAATCACAGGGCCACTTCCTCTGATTTGCACAACAGGAAGCTCATTGAAGAACCTTATAGAGAGCATCTTGTTGAAATCTTTATCAGACACGGAGTAAGGATTGACAATTGGATCATCTCCGGGCTCAGCAACTATCTCGCCCTTGCCTTTGTCGACTGTGGAGGGAGCCATTTGCTCAGTAGTTATCTCCTGCTCGACTACAGGCTCAACAACTTGCTCAGTAGCTTTCCCTTTCTCCACTATCTGCTCAGCAGCATACTCTTTCTCTACTACCTGCTCAGTAGACTTCTCCTTCTCTACTGCATGATCAGTTGCTTTCGCCTTTTCCTGCCTTTGCTGCTCAGCATACTCCTAGGCTGCCTTTACCTGCTAAAAATTTGCATCTCTTTCCTGGAAGGTAATCTCTTGTATCACCTTCTGAAAATACTTCTGCTCTTGCCTTTTGGGCATTTTTTTGGCAAGTTTGGTCTTCTTCCTCGATTCTTGCTCGGCCAAACTAAGCAGCTTCTTCTTGGGATTCTTTGGATTTGGATCAGTAGTGGGCATTTGAACTAAAACTGTATTTTTCTTAAATGCATCAGCCCTGCCCTTTTGGGTGGTGGTTTCTTCTTCAGCAGGTTCAACCTGTGGCTTCTTCCTCTGCCGGGGCTTGACAGGTGTTCTTTTTTTCTTTGGAGGCTTCTCTAATGGATCCAGGCGGGTAAGTTCTGGAAGTTGTTCCATCTCTTTGGACAAATTTTCAGTTTCTGCTTTCCTCTGTGCCTCCTGCACTTCTTCCTTTATCAACGGAATGGAAGATTGCGGAACTAATTCCCCCTGATCATACACATCCTAGTTAGAGACGGGTTCATTGGGATCTACATTCCTCTTGCCTGTTGGGATCCTTGGTCGCTTGATGTCCACTGGTGGTTGGCGGTGCTTTGTGACTGGCATATAATTGGTGGGTAGTAATTCCTCTCCTCTGTCCAACTTCTCCATGGGAATAAATCCCTCAATAAAATGACTTATCTTTAATCCAAAAGTCACATCAGTGGTGAATGTGTGCTTTGTTTTGATGGAGGAATTTTTCAGAGCATGCTCCAACCACTTGCAATATATAAACTTCGCCCAATTCCCGCGAATGCTATCATCCAACGCCATCATCACAACATACTCCTTTGTGCTGAGTTTGGAATGTGAACCAGCTTCACACATCAGCATCTGAATGACCATAATGGTTAGGTCCTTGTGTGAATCAATGAGAGTTTTTATCGGTGTGGCAACCTTACTTGTCCTCTCAGCATAGCTCTCCTTCTTCCACTGCAGCCATCGATTCTTCATCTCATCTTTATCATCAATCTTATATGTGGCAATATCGTCTCCTTCATTCCTCAATCCATATTTGCTAGAAAGCACCTTTGGGCTGACTGTGATATTTGTTCCAAAAACACATGTCGTAAAAGACTTCTTGTCTTCAGGAATGACTGCCCTCGCGCAAAACTCTACCATCATATGCGGCCTGAACCTTAGTGGTTCTGCAGTTAAATATTTGATTAAGACCTCCCTCCAAAGCTGGTTCATAATCCATGTTGAAAAGTTATTCGCGCATAATGGCTCATAAAGGATTTTGTCTATCTGAACTTGTGTGGCCCTCTTCTGCGCATTGGTGAGCTCACCCTCCTTCTTCTTATTGGCTATGGACACTAGACGTCCATATCCAATAGCTTCATCAATATGATCCTTTTTTTAAGATTCCAGTGAACGTTGACATATGCTCCTCCTGTGCAACAGCACGAACAGTTGTACGGCTGGAAGTTTCTGTTGGGGGTTTGAACGGCTTGATGATTCTGCCATTGATGTACCTTTTGAATTTAGACAAGTGAAACATCGAAGATTAAACAGAGAATTTTGAAGTAATTGAATACTCAGAATGCAATAGGGTTTGAAAAATCCCAAATCGTCCATTTTTATAGAGAATGTTAGAATTTTAATCGAACGGTTGGGGCGATTAGTCTAACTGGATAGATCAACGATCAAGGTGTGATGCAACCGTTCACATTTTGACCCACGATGATAAAATGTGCACGTGTGGCTGATATGGCAATCTTTTATTCGATGTCGCCCTTCGAAACATTAATTTTGCATTTAATGTTGCTTGTGCCAACCGCTTCCAATGATTGGGAACTCCCGCCTTCCAAGAGATTTGAAATTCATTCGCGGATAGCGTCTACTCAACATCATAGCAAGTGTAGGCGCTTTTCTGAGAGATTGGACTCAGCAATCATTAGGGAGTCCGTTGTGTATCTCAGCAACCAACAGGGACTTTGCTTAGAGCTTGGACTGATCACTAAATTATTTAACAAGCGACTTAGCAAAGCTAATAATATAGCGGCAAATGAAAATTATCGATCCCACTGGGAATGAAATAACGAAAAACCTTAAGTACTAAATCACAAGTTCTCAAAACACTGGTTTGGGAAAATCAAATTTTGGGGTTTTGTTTATTTCAAAAATCGTAATACTTGCAAATTAAAATTAAACAGGAAATTGAAATACTTTTGATGAAAGATTATGAAAAGTACAGATTCCAGGGATATCTACCTATCAAGTATGACATGTAAGAATAAATTGATTAATTCCCAATTTAATTCCTCTTCGTAGTGAAACATCAGAAAAAGTATTATGAACTTCTTTGTTGGACAATTTATAAAGTAGATTAATTAATCACCTATCTCCGCTCGGTCTCAAGATCAATTAATTAACTCAAAAGATCTACAGATTTATTCCTATAATTTATCTCCTTCAGTTACGACAAGAAATCAAATTATATTGTGAAAAACTCTTTCCATTGAAAACCATTACAGTTACGTCTCAAGTAACCAACTAATTAATCCTAAGATTTGGCCAGCAAACTCAAGATTATGAATAAACACAGATTTCACAAACTACGAAGGGAAAGGGAAAATATTTCAATTAATCAAACATGCATACAATGATAATTCGAAAACCTAGAATCTGAGAAGGAAGTTAGTTACGCATATTCATAGCAATATTCATCATAGAAAAATAAAACCTGAATTGCATAAAAACTTGGGTCTGAATGTCTTCCCACAAAATTCTGTCTTCAATCATAAACTCTAAAAACTCTTGGAAATCTTCTAAATTCTTCAACTATAAAATCTCTCAATTGCTATATTGATTTCCACCCTTAAATTTGAATTTTACATGGCTGTTTATAATAATTAAAGATATATCAAACAACATCTAGGATTAGATATGGCTCTATCTTCAAATCAGGTTCAGATTAGGAAATCCCGCAGTCGCGTCGATCGTGGGAGATCAGCGTCGATTGACGCCACCTTGCATCGATCGACGTGCACGTCGATCTCTCATTTCCTCTCGTCGATTGCTGCTCCCAAATGTCTTCGTCGATCGACGTGCCTTGCCGTCGATCGACGTGGACTTGGCATTTCGAGCACTTTTCCATTTATTCCCTGATTTCGACTAAAAACCTGCATGATTCATCAAACACGACATTACGAGCACAAAAGCCAATCCATGCACGAAAAAGACACTAAAAACAATCTAAACATCACTCAATCTATCAAAGAACAACTAGATAAGTTGGTAAAAATACTAACTTATCAACTCCCCCAAACTTAAACCATTGATCGTCCTCGATCAATTCACAGAAAAGAAATCGAATCAAAATGCAGATACAAGTGTGCAATGCCTCACAAGCTTCTTTTGCAATCTAAGTATCACTTATTCATATAAATCATGCAATCCAAACAAATTCTCATTGTTAAATTATTGAGGAGGAACCTCACCGGGCAGTGTTTGCACTCATCGCTCAATCAAGTAAAGGGTTTGCAATTCACTCATTCAAAGTTTTAGTTTACCTCACCATAGGTTTGACAAATTTATCATCTCTCCACTGCTTGTTGGTGTGGCTTTTCGGGGAATCAGAAAGGTCTTAATTTGGTTGTAATGTGGCTTACCTAAAAGGTGGGATATTTTTGGCCTAGTGACTCAAAATATTGCAACCAATCCCAAAAACCCAAGCACATCATAACCACATAATTTTTTTCTTTTCGTGCACAATTTTGCTCCTTCTCTTTTATGATTTTCAGGGCCCCTTAAAACTTGTTTCAAACATTTATAAACTACAACATATGAATTTTCTCATTTTTTCTCTTCTCTTTTCTTTCTTTTTTTTTTTCACCAATATTCACTTTTTCTTAATTTACCCATGGGAACCCCTATTTTTTGCACATGGCCTCATATCACAATCCCACAATTCACACCATCCTATAAATCACAATCCTCTTATTCATCAACCCTTCTAATCAAAGAAAAAAAATTATTCAAGGCTCAAAGGGGCTACAAGTGGAATTTAAAGGTTAGTGTATGGGAGATGGGCTACGAAAGAACATGCCTAAAATCATTTTCACCCTATTACCACACTTAATGCAACCTCAAGAAAGAAATTTGTCAAATTCTAGGAAGTAAGTCTAATAACCTTGTCACTCATCAAACGAGAAAGTGGCTCGAATTTCACACAAGGTAAAAAATTTTGTTACTCCTCAATAATTATCCAATTTTGAACAGTTATCATGCAAAAATTTATATTTCAAAGATCAACTTATCAAGCAAAATAGCTCCTATCATCGGCTACTCTATCACACAGATTATCATTCTCAATCAGTAAATATCACGATTATCAATCAACAATTCTTATTCAAGGAAAGACAGGTCATCATTCTCAACACCAACATAATAAAAAGTAGTTCCGACTGCCCTATGTTCAAAAGCTCCTAAAACATTGCTCACGACTATTCAATTCAGAACTAGTACCACAAATTAAGAGTTCAAAATACTAATTTGAGTGAAAAGCCTTGCAGAGAGCAATTGTTCACACTGAAGCAAAAGAACAAGGATGGTGATGGTTCAGAAAAAACAAAAACAAAAAAAAGTTGAAAACAAAAGAAAAAAATCGAAAATAAAATAAAATAACATAACTAATTAAAAATAAAACAAACGTTTCCCTTTTTCTGATCCTCATCCCCCCAAACTTGTTTCACTCGAAGGAGTGGACAAGTTTGAAAGTTAGATAGGGAAAAGAAAACGGTACCTCATTCTCCTCCGGAGGATCCTCCATCACTACATCGGGAGATGGCCACATGGGAAGTCTCCGCCGGCGATCCTGGCGCTCACTCTGGCGGCGGAGGTAGACTGAGTCAGGCTGGGTGTTCAGGAGGAGGCGCTGCATCTGCATGTCGAGGCTGTTGAGCCTCGTGGTCACGTGCTGGCAAAACTCTGCCTGCCGGGTGTGCTCCTCCGTCTGCCAAGCAGCCCCTGCATGAACTGATAGATCGTCGCCAGGTCCACCCTGGAAGATGAAGACTCTCCCGCAAAGTGGCTGAACGACGGTCCACCGGTCTGGTCCGGAATCTCCTCTCCACCTCCATAGCGCTCCTCATCCTCGTGCTCCTCATACCCCGCGTCCTCTGGGGGGTCTGCAGCAGTTGCTAGTCCGGCTGCATCAGCGGTCGGTGATGGAGTCTTGAGGTGCCGGGTCCTCCACGTGATCCAACCATGAGCCGCATGTGGGCGGGTGTGCTCATCAACGAGGTATCACGGAAGTGATAATCTGTGACGCGCGTGAGCTCCCTCTGCGGAAGTGGGAACATGTCCCCATTGGACATCTGCAACGACCATCCTGCCTCCCGGGGTGAAAGCATCAACATCCGGACCAGGTGTCCTGTGCCAAGTCCTCGGTTGTCATCCTCGATAGCAGCAATGTCGGTCAAGTCGATCCCTACATGCTCCGCAATTGGGGTAATCAATCCCCCGCTCCAAATGTTGCCCTTGGTGGCTTTGATTTGATGCCTCCAGTGGTCCATGACCAATGCCGCAAAGCTGAACTCTTCTCCCGTCAGCATGCAGTAAATGGCGTACAGCTCCCCCACTCTCGCCTTGGTGCTTTCATGTCTACCAGTGATCGACACCCCCATGCACCTCTGAAGATAGTGGAACACGGGGTTGTCGATGGAAGAAGCTTTCAAATTACCCGAGTCGAACTCTCGTAAATCCTCTTTTGTCAAAACTGGCTCCAGAATCGGGCAATGTCAAAACTTGGGGGAAGAAAACCATCCCCCCTTTTTGGACTCACCAAATGCCTTCAAGCACATCCCTCGGCATCTCGTAATGTTCATTCAGAAGCTGAAAGGAGATAGTGGTAGGCTCCGACTCCGGTTGAACCTCATAGACATGGAGTGAGGCCAGAAACTCTAGGACAAGCGACGGGTATGTCGGCCACCGCGCTATCATCCAAGCACTCCAATCTACTTTCTCCAAAAGAGCCTCCACGTCAGCTCGAATCCCCAGCCTATCCATTGTCTCAGGGCATGGGTAAAGTGTCTGCCGGACTGTGAACTCGGTGCTTGTGAATTTTCTGTAGCGTCTCTCTGCAGCCCGGTTAGCAAAGGTGGGTCGAAAGTCCATGATGAATTGCAAAGGTAGCAGGAAAAATGTCAATACTCGTCACTGTACTTCACAAAACTTCCCAAACATTACTACAACAAAAATGTTCAATTATCCACAAAATGCATCTACCCAAGCAAAATTGGTTCGACGTTCATGCAATTCATACCCCATCCTAGCATATTCCATCCTAAATCGAAAGAATTTCACCCCAAAATAGCAGGATTTGAAAATCACCCCCCCCCCAATCGAAATTATCCTCAAACAAGCAAAAGTCATATTCAATGAAATCCAAGCTACAAATCTACCAAAAGCAAGTATATTGACTAAAATAACTATCCATATCGAATAATCATAACGAATAGCAACGAAATCGACAAAACGGCAAAAATGGAAACTAGGGCTCCAAAGTTCAATTTTCATCAAAATCATGCTCAAATCATTCACAACAAATGAAATAATCAAAGTGGAAGTGTCTAGGATACATACCCGTGGTTGTAGCGGCGAGTTTTTGGAGAGAATTTTTGAGTTGGGTGTTTGAGAGAGAGAGAGAACCGTGCGTGTGTGTTTGTGAGGAAAAATGAGTGGAAAAGGGTTTAAAAAAACCATCTCTGTTTGTGCTCAGAAAACCTCGCGTTGATCGATGAGGGCCTCCCGTCGATTGATAAGTTCATTATTTCATTCACTTGTCTATATTATTTTAATACTATTTTATGTAGTTTTATTGAGTTTATATATATATATTGCATGAGTCAATATAAGGTGGTGTTAGGCGTATTTTGATATTTGTGCAGGTTTTAGGCTTAAATTCACGAGAAAACCGTTCCGAAAGTAGTGACGTGTAAGAGTAGCAGTGAAGAGTTCTTCCACAAGAGGAATTCGGGATATTGGCGCATGACCATGGATGAAGCTTTTAGTTAGCTCTCCAACGCAACTGGAATCGGGTCAATCGGAGTTCGGGAGAGGAAGTTATGGCCAAAACCGTGAGACCGCGCAGAAGGGGCTGACCTCATTTTTCCACGTCGATCGACGCGGACCTGCTGGCGCGGGAAATTGGCTGAATTTGAGTTTTTTCATATCTTTAGCCCTATATTTGATATGATACACCTCCACCTCTATATATATCCTTGTAATTTCGATTTTTAGGTATGCTTGATTCCAGATTTCAGATTTTGAGAGATTTCCAAGAGTTTTTAGAGTTTATGTTTGAAGATAGAATTTTGTGGGAAGACATTCAAATCCGAGTTTTTATGCAAATCAGGTTTTATTTTTCTTTGATGAATATTACTCTGAATATGTGTAACTAATCTCTTCTTCAGATTCTAGGGTTTCGAACTATCAATGTATGCATGTTTTGATTAATTGAATTATTTTCCCTTTTCCTTTGTAGTTTGTGAAATCTGAGTTTATTCATAATCTTGAGTTTGCTGGCCACATCTTAGGATTAATTAGTTGATTACTTGAGACGTAACTGTAATAGTTTTCAATGGAAAGAGCTTTTCACAATATAATCTGATTTCTTGTCGTAACTGAAGGAGATTGATTGTAGGGATAAATCTGTAGATCTTTGGAGTTAGTTAATTTATCTTAAGACCGAGCGGAGATAGATAATTGACTAATCTACTTTATGAATTGTCCAACAAAGAAGTTCATAATATTTTTCTGATGTTTGACTACGAAGAGGAATTAAATTGGGGATTAATCAATTCATTCATCCATGTCATACTTGATAGATAGATATCCCTAGAATCTGTACTTTTCATAAATGTTTTCAACCAAAGTATTTTAATTTACTGTTTACTGTTTATTCGCAAGGATTATGATTTGCAAAACAACCAAAACCCAAAACATTGATTTTTCTAACCAGTATTTTATGAACGCCTGATTTAGTATTTAGGATTTTTCGTCATTTCATTCCTTGTGGGATTGATAATTTTCATTTGCCGCAATATTATTAGCTTTGCTAAGTCGCTGTTTAATAATTTAGCGATCAAATTTTGGCGCCGTTGCCGGGGAGTGAACAGAATTAATCTTACTAATAAATATGTGATTAAAGTACTGATTTAGGCTGTAATTTTTGTATTTTCCTTTAATTTCTCATGTTTTCGTAATTCACGTTGATCGACGCTTAATCTTGTTGATCGATGCCATATTTTCTTCCACGTCGATCGACGCTACATCTCGTCGATCGATGCCGTATTTGTTTTTAGATTTTCAGTTTTGCGTGTTTCAGTTCGTTCCATTTATTTTCAGTCTTACTTCATTGCCTCCTTTGCTGTACAGGTAGTGCATGAGTACGCGAGCCAGAGGAAAGGACCCGCTATATTATCACCCGGATATTGAAGCCACTTGCAGAAAGATCCGAAAGAATATGCGTGCTCAGGAAGGCTCAAGCAGTCAAGCAATGGACGAACAACCACCAATTATTCAACAGCAACCACCAATGCTATCTGCAGAGGAACAAGTTGTGCTTCTCCAAGAAGTTCAAGCTATGAGGGCACAGATCCAACAGTTCAACCTGGAGAGAGACCTCGAGAGGAACAATCCGAATGGAAGGGATGTTCACCATAACCCACTGTTTGATGACAATCCCGACAATGGAGAGGATGACAACATGGATCCGCCATGGGATTCTGACGATGAGGAAGAGGAGGAGGCCATGCAGAATTGGTATAAACCTCGGTTCAAGGAAACAGACTTCAGGATTGGCATCAATGCCAATAATTTTGAACTGAAGACCGGATTGGTGCAGATAGTGCAGCAAAACCAATTTGGAGGAAGACCTACTGAGGATCCTTATGCACATCTGGATAAGTTCCTTATGCTCTGCAACACAGTCAAGATCGGAGGAGTCAGCAAGAGTGCCATTCGAATGTGTCTGTTTGCATTCTCTCTGAGGGATAAGGCACAATCGTGGTTCACTGCGTTAGAAAAGGAAAGCATAAGAACATGGACTGAATTGAGGAATGAGTTCCTGGAAAATTTCTTCCCTCCGAATGTCATCAGGCAGAGATGGAAGGAAATCATCAGATTCGCTCAAAGATCTGATGAGAGCTTCAGTGAGACGTGGGAGAGATTCAAAGAACTACTGTGATCTTGCCCCGGACATGGCTTTCCGCCAGGAGAACAGGCAGAAGCATTCTACGAGGGACTCAATGAGAAGACCGTCAAGTTGGTGGACACCACACTAGAAGACACCATCATGATGAAAAGCGGAAAGAAGGCCATGGAATTCTTCCAAAAGATGGCCAACAACACTCAACGGTGGTCCTCGAGTCGACATCGGCCTGTGATGGCGGCCGAGAAAGTGGTGGAGAAAGTTGCCGAACAACCTGATTTGGCAACCGAGCTGAAAAAGCTAAGGGAAGACTTCGCTGCACTGAAGCAGGAGAAAATAGTTGCTGTAGTAGAGCCAGTAAAAGCTCCACCTGAGGGGGATTGTGCCGCAGTAAATTTCATGCAAATGGGTGGTTACCAAAACAACTACCGTGGAGGATATCAGCAGCACAAACAGCCCTACACTTTTAATCATGCGAGGAACCATCCTGGATTTTCCTACGCAAACGCCCAAGCCGCTGAGCAACCACCACCTAGGTTTGCAGTGCAAGATGGAGAAGTGGTGGAGAAGAAGAAGCCAAATCTCGAGGAGATTTTGGCTAAATTCATGGAAGGCTCTACCGATACGGTAGCCAAGCTAAAGCAAGAAATTGCAGGCGTGAATACTAAAGTAGACCAGGTGCAGAAGCATGTACAAATTATAGAAACCCAGGTCAGCCAGATCGCCGATGCCCTCGGAGCCCAGCACAAGCCGGGGCAACTTCCGAGCAACACTCAGATTAACCCCAAGAATCAGAATCAGAGGAACCAAGTGAATGCCATCACACTGAGAGGGGGAAAATTGTATGAAGGGCCAAAGCAGGCAGGGAAAGATACCCGGGAGGAAGGAGAAGCCGAGCAGGATGAAAAAGTCATTGCACATGCAGCCCCGTCGACCGACGCGGGGTCTCCGTCGATCGATGCAGCACCAAAGGCCACGTTGATCGACGCTGATCCACATCGATCGACATCCACTCCGATTCCGCCACTGAAGAAACCTCCTCTGCCGTTTCCGCAGCGGTTTGCCAAGACAAAGATGAACGAGAGGTATGCACGCTTCTTGGAGAACATGAAGAAAGTGAAAATCAACATCCCGCTGATTGAGGCACTACGAGAGATACCTGGGTATATCACGTTTCTGAAGGATATGGTCTCTCAGAAAAGACCCTTCATGGAGCACGAGAGGGTCAAATTGTTCGAAGAATGTAGCGCGATTATTCAAAAGAAGATGCCGCTGAAGAGAGAGGACCCGGGATCCTTCACGATCCCCTGCGTCATTGGAGGAGAGACCTTTGGGAAGGTCCTTTGCGATTCCGGTGCATCCATCAACTTAATACCGCTGTCAATCTTCAAGTGACTAGAGATCGGGAGCATCAAACCAACGACCATATCATTGCAGATGGCTGACAGATCGGTGTCCTACCCAAGAGGCATCGTAGAAGACGTACTTGTGAAAGTGAAAGACTTCATCATTCCAGCAGACTTCGTGGTGCTTGACATGGAAGAAGACCACAACATCCCGCTTATCTTGGGGAGATCTTTCTTGAAGACTGCTGGAGCATTGATTGACATTCGAGATGGCAAACTGACGTTCCGAGTTAATGACGAGTCGATCACCTTCCACATCTACAAAGCAGTGTAGAAGCGTAATAAAGGGAGCTACCAGGAAGAGTGCCACATGATCAATTGTTCAAAATCGGTGATTTCCTCTCCCTTTCCTTCTCTTAAAACTGATCCGAACTTTCTGGAGAACTGCTTACTACACTCTTTATGTTTGTCTTCAGATTTGGATAAGGCGGACGATGAGCTTGTGGATTTGGTGATGGAGCTGGACGTACCTGAAGAAATAACACATAAAAAAAAGAACAAACGGCAGCGGTTTCCAAGCCGATGCGGTCACAAAAAGAAAAGAAAACGTGGAAATGCATCCACGTCGATCGACGCACACCATGCATCGATCAACGCAGCCTCGGGAGCTATGTCGATCGATGTAAAAGTCACGTCGATCGATGCACGAAGGAAGTCAGTCTCAAAATTCTCATCGGGAGAAGCAGCGCAACGTAGAAAAGGGATTGCAGCAGTTTCACCCATGTCAACCGATGCAAATCGGGGAAAGCTGCAATCTAACTCTGATCTGCTAGTTCTGGAACTCAAGATGCTTCCGGCACACCTCAGGTATGGGAAGTTGGAAAAATTACTTCGAGTTCTATGGAAGTACAAGTCCGCCATTGGGGGGACATTGAGAGACATCAAGGGGATCAGCCCCTCATTATGCAAGCACAAGGTCCTTCTGGAAAAAGACGCCAAGAAATGGGGGATGCAAGTTGTCAAGAACAAAGATGGAAAGGAGGTCGCGAAAAGACCTGCATGGACCCGACCTCCCTAGTGGTGATTTGGAGACTCGGGGGGATAAAAAAGTTGATGTCTGAGATCAACTACTAGGTATCGTTCCCTCTTTTGTCTGATTTTCAAACTTATTCCACTCTTCGAGTTGGAAATAAGTTTGGGGGGATGTGGACAAGAGATGGAACGTCCTATCTTTTATTTATTTTGCTTTTTGTCTTTAATTTTTCGTACTTTTTTTATCTTTTATTTATTTTGCTTTTTGTCTTTAATTTTTCGTACTTTTTTTTATGCTATTTTGTGGGGAAAATTTAGAGTTTTGAGATAATCTGAATGAGATTGTGAGATTAGAATTGATTGAGGGTTGAGTATTGAATTGATTGAGATTATAGTTAGATGCCTATGAATGTAGAATACCGCATGATAGGACTGATTTGACACTTATACTTGCATGCTGATTGAGCTGATTTGAAATTGATTGTGGAAGAAAATTTTTGAATCCTTGTGTGAGAATTTGAGTCTTTATTTCGTTTGATGTGAGATTCACATGTGTGTTTTGATTTCTCTAGAACTTGCCTATTTTCTGTGTTGAGACTGCATAGTGTGCACAAGTTTAGGAGATGATATTAGGCCATCTTTGTGAACCCAATATCATAAACACTGTCCCTTCACAATAAAATTTTCCCTAGTTAGCCACTTTGAGCCTGTACAATTTATCTTTCCTTGTATATGAGATTAAGAAAAGTATTGTCTCACTCGTGTCTTGAGTTGTGGTGTGTATGGGGTTGATTGGTGTATCGGTGATAAGATATGATAAATTAGTGGTGAAAAGATGTGTGAAAAAGAAGCTCAAAGAAATAATTAGAATTCTCATAAGCTCTCTGAAAAGAAAAGAATACAAAATTATCGAAAAGAGCATAAGAGATTCAAAATGAGCTATAAAAAAAATTGAGTTTGTTGATGTATATGAGGAGATAAGGTGGATGATTATAGATAGTGGTTGGAGATGTTGAGAGTCATGAACTCAATTGATTTAGTCACTTGGCCATATTTCCCTACCTTATCAGAAAAAGCCTACGTTACAACCTTTCGAAAGTCCTTTTTTATTCTAGACTTGTGTGCACATTCTAGCAGTGGAGATATTAAAAAATTTGCAAGCCTATGGTAGAAATTTCTTCATACATGTTGTTGAGTGCTTTCATCTTTACCTTAAGCACTTGAGAGTTGAACGATACACTTCCTGTGAGTTCTTCCACGGTTGATGAATTTTCTATCTCTTTCAAATTGCTTGTGGGTAGTGGATTCTTAGTTCTTAACTGTGATGAATCTTGTGAGGCATTGCACTTTAACCACATGATCTTTTGATTTCTTTCTTGCCTATTGATTGAGGACAATCAAACGTTCAAGTTTGGGGGATTTGATAAGTTCATTATTTCACTCACTTGTCTATATTATTTTAATACTATTTTACGTAGTTTTATTGATTTTATATATATAGTTTATGCATGAGTCAATATTAGGTGGTGTTAGGCGTATTTTGATATTTGTGCAGGTTTTAGGCTTAAATTCACGAGAAAATCGTTCCAAAAGCAGTAACGTGTAAGAGTAGCAGTGAAGAGTTCTTCCACAAGAGGAATTCGGGCTATTGGCACATGGCCATGGATGAAGCTTTGAGTTAGCTCTCCAACGCAACTGGAATTAGGTCAATCGGAGTTCGGGAGAGGAAGTTATGACCAAAACCGTGAGACCGCGCAGAAGGGGCTGACCTCATTTTTCCACGTCGATCGACGGGGATGCCGCGTCGATCGACGCGGACCTGCTGGCGCGGAAAATTGGCTGAATTCGAGTTTTTTCATATCTTTAGCCCTAGATTTGATATGATACACCTCCACCTCTATATATATCCTTGTAATTTCGATTTTTAGGCATGCTTGATTCCAGATTTTAGATTTTGAGAGATTTCCAAGAGTTTTTAGAGTTTATGTTTGAAGACAGAATTTTGTGGGAAGACATTCAGATCTGAGTTTTTATGCAAATCAGGTTTTATTTTTCTATGATGAATATTACTCTGAATATGTGTAACTAATCTCTTCTTCAGATTCTTGGGTTTCGAACTATCAATGTATGCATGTTTTGATTAATTGGATTATTTTCCCTTTCCCTTCGTAGTTTGTGAAATCTGAGTTTATTCATAATCTTGAGTTTGCTGGCCACATCTTAGGATTAATTAGTTGATTACTTGAGACGTAACTGTAATAGTTTTCAATGGAAAGAGCTTTTCACAATATAATCTGATTTCTTGTCGTAACTGAAGGAGATTGATTGTAGGGATAAATCTGTAGATCTTTGGAGTTAATTAATTTATCTTGAGACCGAGCGGAGATAGATAATTGATTAATCTACTTTATGAATTGTCCAACAAAGAAGTTCATAATATTTTTCTGATGTTTGACTACGAAGAGGAATTAAATTGGGAATTAATCAATTCATTCATCCATGTCATACTTGATAGATAGATATCCCTAGAATCTGTACTTCTCATAAATGTTTTCAACCAAAGTATTTTAATTTACTGTTTACTGTTTATTCGCAAGGATTATGATTTGCAAAACAACCAAAACCCAAAACATTGATTTTCCTAACCAGTATTTTAAGAATGCTTGATTTAGTATTTAGGATTTTTCATCGTTTCATTCCCTGTGGGATCGATAATTTTCATTTGCCGCTATATTATTAGCTTTGCTAAGTCGCTGTTAAATAATTTAGCAATCATCGATCGACATGGACAAAGTTCTCTCGTCGATCGATGCTGAAGGAGTCGATCGACGTGGCCGAAAAATACACATCAATCGACGCCAAATGGCAGCGATCGACGTGGCCCTGACAGAGCACTGGACTCGAAACAAAAATTCAAAAAAATTAACTGAAAATACTAAATCCTACTGATTCGACTAAACTGAATTAAAATAACTAAAGTAAAAAAAGCAGTAAACTGTTAGGTTACCTCCCAACCAGTGCTTGGTTTTATGTCGCTAGCTCGACAATACCTGGACTTCATGGGCGATTCAAGTAGTACTTCTCCACCGCTCCGATTTGGAGTGGGGTGTAGTATGATTTAAGATTCTACCCGTTCCCCTTGAAGCTTTTCCCATCTTGGCCAGCCAGCTCAACTACACCGTTCAGAAATTGACAGATCACGGTGTATGGTCCAGCCCACTTTGATTGCAACTTTACGGGCATGAAGCAGAGACGGAATTTGAAGAGGAGGACTTTATCATCTGATTGAAACACATGTGAGCGAATCCCCTTGTCGTGAAACCTCTTTGCTCGTGTTTTGTAGATGACATTGTTCTCGTAGGCTTCATCCGTGAAATCTTCCAGCTCGTTCAATGCCATGGCGCGCTCTTCTGCGGCTGTCTTCCAATCCAAATTCAATTCTTTCACTGCTCTCCAGGCCTTGTGCTCCATCTCAATTGGCAGATGATAGGACTTCCCGAAAGTCAGCTGATATGGTGACATCCCAATGAGCGTTTTGTATGCGGTGCGGTTTACCCATAATGCCTCATCAAGTCTTGCCGACCAATCCTTTCTTTGCTTCACCGTCTTCTCCAAGATTTGCTTAATTTCTCGGTTGGACAGCTCCGTCAGCCCATTGCCTTGAGGATGATATGGGGTGGTGACTCGGTTTTTGACTCCATACCTCGCAAGAAGGGAGGCAAGCCATTTGTTGCAGAAATGTGATCCCCCATCGCTCACCAAGGCTCTTGGCGTCCCAAATCTCGTTATAAGCTTTTGCAGGAACTTGATGCCGACTTTGGAGTCGTTGGTGACTGTAGGAACAGCTTCGACCCATCGTGACACGTAGTCCACTGCCAGTAGAATATATGAGAACCCTTGGGATGGCGGAAAAGGTCCCATGAAGTCGATCCCCCAAACATCAAAGATTTTGACTTCAATAACCGGAATCTGTGGCATCTCATCCCTCTGCGAGATGTTGCCGGTCCTCTGGCAACGATCACAACTCGAAATCCATCCACGGAAGATCTCGAAGATAGATGGCCATTAGAATCCGCTTGCAAGAATTTTGAATGTCGTCCGGTTGGCTGAAGACCGCCACTCGGAGATGAATGGCAGGCTTTGAAGATTTGTTGCCACTCGGACTGGGGCAAACAACGGCGAATGACGCCATCAGCACATCTACGCCAGAGATAGGGAACCTCCCAATAATAGAATTTGACGTCATGCAGAAACTTCTTCTTCGCATATGGAGAAGAGTCCGAAGGAAGTACGCCGCCGCCGACCAAGTAGTCGGCAAAATCCGCATACCAGGGCGTCTTGGACTCATACGTATCTTTCAATTCCCTAAGAGCATAGATCTGTTTGTCGGGGAACGTCTCTCGAATCCTTATCTGCTGATCATCCCCTTCAACTAGTGGCTCGAGTATTGACAAGTGGTCGGCGATCACATTCTCGCTCCCTTTTCTATCCTTGTTCTCCAAGTCAAACTCTTGCAGTAACAATATCCACCGGATCAATCTAGGATAGGCATCTTGCTTCGCGAACAGATATCTGATGGCTGCATGGTCGGTGTAGACAATCGTCTTCGAGCCTATCAGATAAGACCGGAACTTGTCAAAAGCATACACAACCGCGAGCATTTCCTTTTCCGTAGTGGTGTAGTTGCATTAGGTCGGATTCATGCTCTTGTTGGCGTAGTGAATCACATGGAAAAGTCTTCCTTTCAGTTGCCCCAAGACTGCCCCAACAGCGTAGTCACTGGCATCGCACATCAATGTGAATGGCTCATCCCAATCTGGCGAGGTCAAGACCGGCGCAGTTACTAGTGCCTCTTTCAATTTCTCAAAGGCCTTCAAGCATTCGTCATCAAAAATGAAGGAAACGTCCCTCTCCAGCAGATTGCACAAGGGCCGAGATACCTTTGAGAAGTCTTTGATGAACCTCCTATAGAATCCGGCGTGGCCTAGAAAACTTCGGACTGCTTTGACACTTGTTGGTGGTGGCATCTTTTCGATGGCTATCACTTTGGCTCGATCTACTTCTAGTCCTTCAACTGATACTCGATGTCCCAACACAATTCCTTCTCGCACCATGAAGTGGCATTTCTCCCAATTGAGGCATAGGTTTGTCTCGGTGCATCTCTCAAGTACAGTAGCTAGATTCTGCAAACAAATATCAAATGAGCTACCAAAAATTGAGAAATCATCCATAAATACCTCCATGACATCTTAGATCAAGTCGTGGAAGATTGCCATCATGCATCTCTGGAAGGTTGCCGGTGCATTGCATAATCCAAAGGGCATCCGTTGGTAGGCGAACACTCTGTATGGACAGGTGAATGCAGTCTTGTGCTGGTCTTCTGGTGCCACAGCTATCTGGTTGTACCCTGAGTAACCATCAAGAAAGTAATAAAAAGGGTAACCGGATAATCTATCGAGCATTTGATCAATGAAAGGAAGAGGAAAGTGATCCTTGCACGTGACGTTGTTTAAGGCTCGGTAATCAATGCAGAATCGCCATCCCGTGATCGGTCTTGTCACAACTTCCTCTCCATCATCATTCTTCACTATCTCCATCCCCCCTTTCATAGCTACTACTTGTGTAGGGCTCACCCACTTGCTGTCGGAAATCGGATATATCATGCCATGGTCTAGGAGTTTGAGAACCTCCTTCTTTACGGCATCTTGCATGATGGGATTCAGTCGTCGTTGTGCTTGTCTCTTTGGTGTGGCGTCCTCTTCAAGGATAATCTTGTGCATGCAAAGCGAAGGGCTGATCCCCTTGATATCCCCCAAAGTCCATCCGATGGCGGACTTGTATTTCCGTAGAACTCGCAGGAGTTTATCTAACTCCCCCTGTGTAAGATGGGCAGAAACAATAAAAGGGTAAGTATCATTAGAACCCAGAAATGCGTACCTGAGATGTGCCGGAAGCGTCTTGAGTTCCAGAATTGGTGGATCAGAGCTGGATGACAGCTTGCCCGGTTCTGCATCGATCGACGAATGTGTCACGTCGATCGATGTGGACTCTACAGCGGTGTCGATCGACGTGTGCTTTCCCTCATCTTTTTCTGGTTTCTTCCGGCAGTAATGGCTAGGCAGTGGTTCTCTTTTGGTTTCTTTTTCCCGAGTTATCTCCTCGAGCACATCCAGCTCCATGACCAGATCCAAGATCTCCTCGCCTGCCTCGTCCAGATTTGTTGACGAGTACAGCGAGTGTCACAGGCAGTTCTCCAGAAAGTCCGGCTCGCTATTGAGGGAAGCGAAGGGAGAAGACATTACCGGTTTAAAGCAGTCGATCATGTGGCATTCCTCCTGGTAGCTTCCATCATTGTGCTTCTGCATTGCTTTATAGATCGAGAATGTGACTGACTCGTTGTTCACCCGAAGTGTCAGTTTGCTGTCTTGAATGTCAATCAATGCCCCTCCGGTCTTCAAAAATGGTCTTCCAAGGATCAGAGGAATATTTTGATCTTCTTCCATGTTGAGCACCACAAAATCGGCTGGAATGATGAAGTCTTTGACCTTCACCAGCACATCTTCCACGATGTCTCTCGGGTAAGACACCGATTGGTCAGCCATCTGAAGTGAGATTGTCGTGGGCTTGATGTTTCCGATCTTCAACCGCTTGAAAATTGACAGCGGCATCAGGTTGATTGATGCACCCGAATCGCAGAGAACTTTCACGAAGGTCTCCCCTCCGATGATGCAAGAGATTGTGAAGGAGCCCGGGTCCTCCCTTTTGATTGGCATCTTCTTCTGAATTATGGCGCTGCATTCTTTGAACAGGTTAACCGTCTCATGCTCCAAGAAGGGTCTTTTCTGAGAGACCATGTCTTTCAGAAACTTGATATATTCGGGCATCTCTTGCAGGGCTTCGACCAATGGAATGTTGATATGCACTTTCTTCATAGTTTCCAAGAAGCGTGCATACCTCTCGTTCATCTTTGTCTTGGCAAACCGCTGCGGATATGGCAGAGGAGGTTTCTTTAGTGGCTGAGTTGGAGCGAACGTCGATCGACGTGGATCCACGTCCACATCGATCGACGTGGATTTCGGTGCTACGTCGATCAATGGAGATGCGTTTGCGACGGCTTCGTCGTCCTGCTCGGCTTCTTTCTCTCCCTGCTTTGGCCCTTCATACGGCTTTCCCCCTCTCAGAGTTATGGCATTCACCTGGTTCCTCTGATTTTGATTCTTGGGGTTGACCTGAGTATTGCTCGGGAGTTGTCCCAGCTTGTGTTGAGCTCCGATGGCATCGGCAATCCGGCTGACCTGATTTTCTATAATCTGCACATGCTTCTACACCTGATCAACCTTAGTGTTCACCCCCGAGATTTCTTGGTCCAGCTTGGCTACCTTATCAGTGGAGCCTTGCATGAATTTGGCCAGAATCTCCTCGAGATTAGGCTTCTTCTTCTCCACTAATGCTCCATCTTGTACAGCAAATCCCGATGGTGGCTGCTCCGCAGCTTGAGGGTTCGCGTAGGAAAATCCAGGGTGATTCCTCGCGTGATTATAAGTAAAGGGCTGGTTATGTTGTTGATTGTGTTGCTGATATCCTCCTCGATAGTTGTTTTGATAACCACCCCTTTGGATGAACTTTACCTCGGTGCCATCCCCCTCAGGTGGAGTTTGCACTGTCTCTACTGCAGCAATTGTTTTCTCTTGCTTCAGGGCAGCGAACTCTTCCTTTAGCTTTTTCAACTCGGTTGCAAAATTAGGTTATTCGGCAAATTTCTCCAACACTTTCTCGACCACTTTTACAGGTCGAGTTCGACTTGAGGACCACCTTTGAGTGTTGTTGGCCATCTTCTGGAAGAATTCCATGGACTTCTTTCTGCTTTTCGTCATGATGGTGTCTCCTAGTGTGGTGTCCACCAACATGACGGTCTTATCATTGGGTCCTTCGTAGAATGCTTCTGCCTGTTCTCCTGGTAGAAAACCATGTCCGGGGCAAGATCTTAGTAGCTCTTTGAACCGCTCCCATTCCTCACTAAAGCTCTCATCGGGTCTTTGAGCAAATCTTATGATTTCCTTCTTTCTCTGCCTGATGACGTTCGGAGGAAAGAAGTTTTCCAGAAATTCATTCCGCAGTTCAGTCCATGTACTAATACTTTCTTTGTCTAGTGCAGTGAACCATGATTGTGCCTTATCCCGCAGAGAGAATGCGAATAGACACATTCGGATGGCACTCTTGCTAACTCCTCCGATTTTGACAGTATTGCAGAGCATAAGGAACTTATCCAGATGTGCATAGGGATCCTCAGTAGCTCTTCCTCCGAATTGATTCTGCTGCACCATCTGCACCAATCCGGTCTTCAGCTCTAAGTTGTTGGCATTGATGCCAACTCTGAAGTCTGTCTCCCTGAACCGAGGTTTATATCGGTTCTACATGGCCTCCTCTTCTTCCTCATCATCAGATTCCTCTGGTGGATTCGGGTTATCATCCTCTCCATTATCAGGATTGTCTTCAAATAGTGGGTTACGGCGAAGATCCCTTCCATTTGGATTGTTCCTCTCGAGGTCTCTTTCCAGATTTAGTTGTTGGATTTGTGCCCTCATAGCTTGAACTTCTTGGAGAAGCACAGCTTGCTCCTCTACAGTTAGCATTGGTGGAGGTGGTTGAACAATTAGCGGTGGTACGTTATCTTCCATTGCTTGATTACTTGAGCTTTCGTGAGCACGCTTATTCCTTCGGATCTTTCTGCAAGTGGCTTCAATCTCCGGGTAATAATAAAGTGGATCTTTTCCTCTAGCTCTCGTACTCATGCACTACCTGTACAGCAAAGGGGGTAGTGAGGTAAGACTGAAAATAGTAAGATTATTTCTATTCATTCCCCGACAACGGCAAAGGGGGTAGTGGGTGTCACGTCGATCGACGTGATCGACGAAAGGTATGAAAATTCAAAAAAAAGTACGAAAATTACAGCCTAAATCAGTATTTTGAGCACAGATTTAATAGTAAGATTATTTCTATTCATTCCCCGGCAACGGCGCCAAAATTTGATCACTAAATTATTTAACTAGCGACTTAGCAAAGATAATAATATAGCGGCAAATGAAAATTATCGATCCCACAGGGAATGAAATAACGAAAAACCTTAAGTACTAAATCACAAGTTCTCAAAAAACTGGTTAGGGAAAATCAAATTTTGGGTTTTGTTTATTTCAAAAATCGTAATACTTGCAAATTAAAATTAAACAGGAAATTGAAATACTTTTGATGAAAGATTATGAAAAGTACAGATTCCAGGGATATCTACCTATCAAATATGACATGTAAGAATAAATTGATTAATTCCCAATTTAATTCCTCTTCGTAGTGAAACATCAGAAAAAGTATTATGAACTTCTTTGTTGGACAATTCATAAAGTAGATTA
>JAPKLW010000248.1:491704-510404 GCA_026898455.1 Plectranthus barbatus | reverse complement strand
AAAGTATTATGAACTTCTTTGTTGGACAATTCATAAAGTAGATTAATTAATCCCCTATCTCCGCTCGGTCTCAAGATCAATTAATTAACTCCAAAGATCTATAGATTTATTCCTATAATTTATCTCTTTCAGTTACTACAAGAAATCAAATTATATTGTGATAATCTCTTTCCATTGAAAACCATTACAGTTACGTCTCAAGTAATCAACTAATTAATCCTAAGATGTGGCCAGCAAACTCAAGATTATGAATAAACACAGATATCACAAACTACGAAGGGAAAGGGAAAATAATTCAATTAATCAAACATGCATACAATGATAATTCGAAACCCTTGAATCTGAAAAGGAAGTTAGTTACACATATTCATAGCAATATTCATCATAGAAAAATAAAACCTGAACTGCATAAAAACTTGGGTCTGAATGTCTTCCCACAAAATTCTGTCTTCAATCATAAACTCTAAAAACTCTTGGTAATCTTCTAAATTCTTCAACTCTAAAATCTCTTAATTGCTATATTGATTTCCACCCTTAAATTTGAATTTTACATGGCTATTCATAATAATGAAAGATGTATCAAACAGCATCTAGGATTAGATATGGCTCTATCTTCAAATCAGGTTCAGATTAGGAAATCCCGCAGTCGTGTCGATCGTGGGAGATCAGCGTCGATTGACGCCCTTGGAACACCCTCGTCGATCAATGCCACCTTGCATCGATTGACGTGGCTTTGTTTCTGCACGTCGATCTCTCCTTTCCTCTCATCGATCGCTGCTCCCAAATGTCTTCGTCGATCGACGTGGACTTGGCATTTCGAGCACTTTTCTTTTTCTTCCCTGTTTTCGACTAAAAACCTGCATGATTCATCAAACACGACATTACAAGCACAAAAGCCAATCCATGCACGAAAAAGACACTAAAAACAATCTGAACATCACTCAATCAGTCAAAGAACAACTAGATAAGTTGGTAAAAATACTAACTTATCAGGACTCAGAAAGCAATAGAGACTTTGCTGAGAGCTTGAACTCAGCTAACATATCTACAAAGTAAGATTCAGCGATCATCACAATTTGCAATGCGTGTCCTCAACAATTTCTCGCAGCAATAATAATTCAGCAACCGTCATACAACACAAATCCAAATGATTGCTATGTAACAAAATCTTGAAAGCGTGAGCTTGGACACACTTTAATCCGCAACAACTCCAGAAATCCAAGAAGACCAAAAACAGAATGAGAGCTAGGACTCATTATTCCACGACATCACCCAACTCCAACATCCAAGTTTAAGACATAGTTCCTTAAATTTGTTCTCTACTAGAGGTTTGGTGTTGATGTCAGTGAGTTGATCATCGGTTCTGATGTGTTCCACAGAAATGTCCTTCTTCTCCATGTGATCACGGATGAATTGATTTCTACTGTCGATGTGTTTGGTCCTTGAATGATTAACTGGATTCTTTTATATGCACATTGCACTATTGTTGTCGCAGTAAATAAGAACACAACCGGTGCTGACTTCATAATCTTGAAGTTGTTGTTTGATCCACAGCACCTATGTACAACAGCTTGCAGCAGCCACGTATTCAGCTTATGTTGTGGATGTTGCTACCAAATGTTGCTTTTTGCTAAACCTGCTGATGAGCTTGTGTCCAAGGAATAGACATGTTACACTCGTGCTTTTTCGATCTATCCTGCATCCTCCAAAGTCTGAGTATGAATATCTTATGAGTGTTAGGTCATCAGCTTTGGGATACCAAATTCCGAGCGATTATGTTCCTTTCAAATACTTGACAATCCTTCTTGCTAACTCCATGTGTGACTTTTTTAGATTTGCTTGATACCTAGCACACACACCCTAGCATACAAAATATCTAGCCTGTTGGCCATTAGATATAATAAGGAACCAATTATACCTCTGTATGTTGTTCAATTGATGGATTCTCCTTCTTCATCCAAGGAAATTTGACAAGTTGTGCTCATAAGAATCCGCAGAGTCTTAGTTTTCTCCGGGCAGTATTTCCTGATGTATTTCTTTTGATGTATAAAGATCTCTTCGCTGGATTGCTGAACTTGTAAGCCTAGGAAATAAAACATTTTTCCGGTCATGCTCATCTGAAAATGATTTTGCATAAGTTGTGCAAACTTTTCACATAAAGTTAGATTCTTAGAACCAAATATCATATCATCCACGTATATTTACACTAGCAATATGTCTTCAGCATCCTTTGATCAAAAAGAGTGTGAGGTCAATCTTCCCTTTTCGAAACTCGTTGCTCAACAAGAATTGAGATAACGTCTCGTACCAAGCTCCGGGAGCTTGCTTTAGTCCATACAATGCCTTTCTCAACCTGTACACCCTGTCGCCTTGCTCAAATCCAGGAGTTTGCTCCATGTAGACTTCCTCCTTGAGTTCACCATTCAGGAATGTGCTCGTGACATCCATCTGAAACACAGTGAAATTATAATGAGAAGCATATTCTAGGAATAACCTGATTGCTTCCAGTCTGGCCACTGGAGCAAAAGTTTTATTGAAATCAATTCCTTCGCATTGACCATATCATTTCGCTACGAACCTTGCTATATTTTGTGGAATGACTTCATTCTCATCTCGCTTATTTTTTAACACCCATTTTGTGCCAATTACTAATTGGTGAGTTGGGCATTCCACTAAATCCCAAACATGATTGCGGGCAAACTCCGACAGCTCTTCTTGCATAGCATTAATCCAATCAACAGATTGTAGAGCTTCAGCAACCTTGGTTGGCTCTGTCTGAGATATATAGTAGGCGAGCATGGCACTATGTCCTATGCGTACTGGATCAGTAAGATCACCCAATATTGCGTCTACTGGGTGGTCCCTTAGCAACCACTTTGGCCTTGACAAGTGACTTGAATGGGTTGACTTCTGGGTCCTGTAGTTGGATTTCCTGTAACAGGAACATCGAATAGTTGTAAATTTTCAAAATTCTCAAGGACCCTTGCTGAGTTGTCATCTTTTGAATTGTTGTTTGCTAGAATGGTATCTGCTGGACTAACAACGATTACGCCCTCAGCAGACTACTCCGGTATGTTCTCAGAAAAGTTATCTTCAGCAGTCCTTTCACCATATGGAGGAATTTCAGTAGAATCATTGTCTTCATGAATGCATCTTCCTTCCAGAGTTCCCCCTTCATGTGTGCTTTCCTTTAGGGTTTTACTTTGTTAGTCCTCAGCAATGCCAGTTACATCACCGGCCCTCCTAGTTGTTTGCTGACCAATCGAGGTTTCCAGGAGAGATGTGCTTTCACTCATAGACCTAGTCGGAGCAATCAGTTCAGCATTGGAAAAATTTGAGCCCGAGTGTCCATTAACATCATTAGTCTCCTAAATAACATCTATCTGCTCTTTCATGGTCCTGCGCACTAGAATAGCTTCATAAAAAATAACATTACATATTATTTCCACAAGATGGGTTGTCTTGTTTAGCACTCTATATAGAGTACTTTTATTAGATTAGGCCCCAAGAACTTGTATAAAAATAATAACAATAATTGCACGATAGGAATCAAAAGAAATAAGTGAATAAAAGCTTAAATCAAACCGGATTACAAATTAGGATCGAATATGCCTGTATCGACCAATGAACTAGTTCGATTATTGCTTCTTTCAAGAGAAATTAGAATGCAATCTGCTTTGGAAAATTGTAATAATGTAAATTTCGCACACACGAGCTTAGATGTACCAAAAATTGGTTTACAAGGGGTATTTATAAGCATCTTTGAGCCTCGAGCATTTCCTATTTTTCTGCCAGGTAGCAATAAATGAGCTCCTGGGCTTCCGCGCACATTTCTGGTTGTTTTCCCGGGGACTCCGTGATCGTAACTCCCTATCATTTAATAGCTTCTCCCGACCGTTGGGTAGTCTGCATGATCCATCCGACATCTTTACGCCTCATATTGGACTACTCTTAACTGGGTAAAACTGCCTTCAGTCGATTTGCTTTCAGTCGGGCTGCTTTATACAAACTCATTTGGTCAAACTATCTTTCTCTTTGAACTACTCTGTTTGGGTCAGTCCGCTCCCTTCTTCTGCAAAACAATTTGTGGGCCTTATACTTGGACATGCAATTGGGACGTTTGTTTATCGACTTCCAACAATAGCCCCTTCAACTTAGCGGGATACTCTTTGGAGACCCCGGTAGGTAGAATAATCGAACGTGGTAATCTGCCATTTTAATAGGCGAGTCGCAAGTGTTTCCCAGATGTTGGCTCTTTGAACCCCTCAGGGATGGGATTTTGGTATAATTCGAAGTGCTTAAGTGCATCTTCCTGGCTCAAAGGATAGTTCCTTTGTGGGTGACCCCTCTTACTCGTGCAACTCCGTAAAGTCACAGCGAGTGCCACAGCCGCGGGCCCAAAATTACAGCATTATGAAGGGACAGTTCGGAATCTGTCTGATTTGGTATTATGAGCCATCTGGTTAGCCCCTGCGAGCCATTTTGGCTCTATTTTTGGGGTCTTTATGAGGTTCATGACCGTTTATCGATGTTAAAAATGTTTGGTCGAAGAGATAATTTCTGTTCAACAAGATTTTAGGTATTCCAAGTGGGAGAACTCCTTTTTCATGAGTTCAACACATCGAACTACTTTCGAATTTCACCACCTAATTGGAGTGGCAGTCATGTAATTATTGCAAAAATTAGGAGGAATTACAGATAGCTGAACGGCCGCGAGCCTTTTAACTATCATTTTGGGGATTTGATCGTTACATTTTCGAACAGACATTCTCTCTCTTATTCTCTCTCTTTTTCTGCATGTATGTGCTCTTGTCTCCAAATTATAATCTGTTTAACAAAACAGGGCATCGACCGTTTATGAAGATTCAACAAAGTAATTAAAACGAGTAAGGAAAGAGATTCGTTATCTGGGATATCCGATTTGAGCCGCATTTGACCCTTCGAATTGCTTCATACAATTCCCGAATTTGTGAGACAAGTAGGAGGGGTTTGGGCGATGCTGAAGCATTGCCCCTTCGACGCTCAAGTCAGTAGTGGTTCGACAGAAGTTAAATAAATAAAATGAGGGAGATCTGGGTGAGAGTGGTGTATTTGTGAGATCAACGAGTTCGATCTCCTTATTAGAAGTAGTACTTCTTCAAGTGTTTGATATTCCAGTTGTTCGCAATCTCTCTTCCATCATGATCTTTTAGATGATAAGCTCCCCTTCCTACTGCTTTGGTGACCTTGTAAGGACCTTCCCAGACTGGTGCGAGCTTTCCTGCACTCTTGTCTTTGGTGTTTCGGAAGACTTTTCTGAGCACCCAATCTCCTTCCTTGAAGGTCCAGAGACGCAGCTTCTTGTTATAGAATCTTTAGACCTACATTCTCCTTTGAGCCATATTTAATAAGGCTTGATCTCTTTGTTCATTGATCAGTTCTAGGCTCTTTAAGATATTCTCACCATTCTCTGCTTCCTCGCATAACTCGACCCTTGGGCTTCTTGCTCTCACCTCGATCGGTATTACGGCTTTCTCTCTATAGGCAAGCACAAATGGCGTACTGTCGGTTGCCGTTCCTGGAGTAGTTCGATATGCCCATAATACTCCTGGCAATTTGTTGACCCACTTGGATTTGTGAGCCCCCAATCGCTTCTTCATCAAGGCCATGATAGTTATATTGGTTGACTCGGCCTGCTTGTTTGCCTCCTGGTATCTTGGCATGGAGAATACAAGCTTGATGTCATACTGGTCGCAAAATTCATGTACTCTCCTTCCTGTGAATTGTGTGCCATTGTCTGTCCTGATTTCCTTCAGCACCCCAAATCTACACAAGATTTGTGTTTACAAGAATTTGACAACTTCTGGCTCCTGCACATTGCAAAATGCTTCGGCTTCAACCCACTTAGTGAAGTAGTCGGTCGCCACAAGTAAATACTCCTTTTGTCTTGTACCTTTTGGGAGCTTTCCTACTATGTCCATCCTCCAAGTCATGAATGGTCATGCGGGGATCGTGGCGTGGAGGGTTTCTGCGCAATTTTGTGAGGTGATCTCAAATCTTTGAGACGCCTCGCAATTTCTCACGTACTCTTTCACATCATTCCTTAGGGTTGGCCAATAGAATCCGGTTGATATGACTTTATGTGCTAGTGGTCGAGCACCTTTGTGACTCCCGCAATCTCCTTCATGATTTCCATTAAGACGGTCTGCGCCGTACTCGATGATATGCACTTGAGAAGGGGTCCTTCTATTGACCGTCGGTATAGTTGATTATTATAGATAGTGTACTTTGCGGCCATTCTAGCTAGTCGAACATCCTTCGCCTTGTCTTCTGGATCGATGCCCACCTTGATGTATTGAAATATCGGCTCAATCCACGAGTTTCCTTGACCTATCTCTTGTATCTCCTTTGCTTCTTTCGTCATGACAGGCTCTTCGGCCCACGTGATGAGAATAGGCCTGGTTTGTTTTTCTTGTTTTGAGGATTCCAAATTGGCGAGTGTATCAACTTCGGTGTTTGAATTTGCCATTGATTGCTCGGGCCATCTCATGGTACCTTAACAGTCTTAGTTCCTTTACCTGATATTAGTCGTCTACCTACAATACCACTAACTGTGAATCACCCTGAACTTGCAGGCGAACGTCGAGTTCCTTTGCGAGCTGCATCCCTCTTATTAAGGCTTCGTACTCCACCTTGTTGTTTGTCACCTCAAAGTTAAGCTGGATGGCACATTCAAACTGCTCTCCCCAGGGACTTCTTAACTTTATGCCTGCGCCGTTTACATGCATATTGCTTGCTCCATCAACTTGCAGTACCTAGGGCTCTCTAGTCGACTCTCCTGCCTCTAGATTGACTATTTCCCTTTTCACATCTTGTTGTAGGTAGGTCGAAAATTCTGCTATGAAATCCGTGAGCGCTTGAGACTTTATTGTTGTCCTAGATTCGAACTCGAGTCCGTATCCTCCAATCTCCACCGCAATGATAATAAAATCATATATTTTGATTGAAAACATTGAGAAGATCTTAATTAAAAAAACATTTGTGATATATATATAAATATATATACATATATAATTATTCATGAAATATATGTTCTATAAAATTAAAATTTATAGTATATTATTAATTTATATACACTAATATACAATCATTTTTGAGGAAGTATAATTATAATGAATGAACTTAGTAATTCAATTAATAAATCATTATTACAACAAAAATTTTATAATTCAAGTTTATAATTATATATATATATATATATATATATATATATATATAGAGAGAGAGAGAGAGAGAGAGAGAGTAGTGATCATATAATAAAAGCTTTTCCCATACTAAATGAGAAAGAATCTGGATCCTTTATTTTGTTGATTCAATGGTTGTTATAATTCAGGATTTATTGAATAATAAGGTAATTAGGGTATCTTAGTAATCTAGCCTTTAAGTTTGAATAATCGTCTTCTCTATCTTTAGATCTAAACATTCTCTCTCCTAATTTTATCTTTCCTCCCATTATAATCAAACGATTATATCTTTCTCGATTCAAATCTATTTTTTACGAATCATATATCAAATCCATATTGAATATGTTAATTTAGAATATTCGCACAAAAATCATGATTTTATATTCTGCTGGTATATGTTCTTCATTATATTTACGTTCAGGATAAAAAAAAATGCATCAATTACGCATAAAAAATGTTCCAAATATCTTTCGCATCAAATGATGCATTCTTAACTTGAATAAGATGCATTTTCATTCTAAAGCATATGCATTTTTGTATTCAAATTGAGTGCATTTTTTGCATTGATTATATGCCGCAGTTTTATGCCCAAAAAATTGCATTTTTTACATCGAATGTATGCATATTATGTTTTATGAATTGCACGAAATAAAATTTTTGAATATATATTTTTCACATTTTTACCCTTTTATGCATTGAGTATGTGCAAAAAATGCATCGAAATTTGGACGAGATTTGTTTAATCTTAGCCGTCGATTGCAATATTTAATGGCTCAGATTTTTTCTCATTTAGCACGGGAAATCCTATTATCACCTAATCACTACCCTATATATATATATATATATATATATATATATAGTGATCAGGTGAGAATATGAGTTACTATGAGAAATAAGAATAAATCTCGCGCGTCCATCTCATCAAATCAACGAACAGGATTCATTCTCAGCATATTGAAAAATGCGGCATTTTTGCCCCAATATCGTGCAGTTTTAGTCTTTAAAGGCTAAAACTGTAAAAATACTCAAACACAAACAGCAACCTTCATTTTAAGCCCGATTTACTTCATTTTTAGCCCAATTTACTTCATTCTTAGCCCGATTTACTTCATTTTACATAAATACGAATTAAAAAAAATTAAACATCTTCTTCTTCAAAGCAACAACACGAGCGGGTCTCTATAAAACTCAATACCAACATCAACAGTTCTTAAAACTATGCCCTTAAAATGCTTCATCTTATTAACACACTTTGGAATAAATGAACATGTAAGATACAAAAATGCACAAAGTTAACACTAAAGATGCACAATATAATAGAAAAAATGAACGTCGATCTGAATAAAACAAATTTTTTAAAACTATATTCGTGCATAATTAACAACGTCGGGACCGAACACGAATGCGAAATCCAGAAACAAAGAAAAAAAAATCTGATCGACAAAAGAAATATAAATCAATTCGAACAAAGAAGGAATAAATGAACATGTAAGATACAAAAATGCACAAAGTTAACACTGAAGATGCACAATATAATAGAAAAAATGAACGTCGATCTGAATAAAACAAAATTTTTTAAACTATATTCATGCATAATTAACAACGTCGAGACCGAATACGAATGCGAAATTCAGAAACAAAGAAAAAAATCTGATCGACAAAAGAAATATAAATCAATTCGAACAAAGAAGGAAGAAGAAATCAAATCGCGCAAAAAAAGGAATAAAAAATCTAATGAGATACTATTTCAGATTATAAAAAAAGTTAAAATTACAAAAATAACCTTAATTTTGCAAAACTGCAGGATAATCGAGGAAAACTGCACACGGAGTAAAATAGATCATGAGCGTTGAAATCACAAAATCAAAGGCTAAGATTTATTCTTATTTCTCATACTAAAAACTATTCTCATATGATCACTACTCTATGTATATATATATATATATTATATATATGAGTATAGTTTTGATCATTTGTTGGTCCCGAAATCAGAGTGAAAACTATACATCGGCTGGTTAAATGTGTAGCGGAAGTTGATAAGCTCATTATTTTACTCACTTATCTATATTATTTTCTGCTATTCTATGTTGTTTTATTGATTTTATACATATATTTTATGCATGAGTCTATATTGGGTGGTATTAGGCGCGTCTTGGTGTTTGTGCAGGTTTTAGGCCTAAATTTACAAGAAAACCGTTCTGAAAGCAGTGACGTGTAATAGTAGCAGTGAATATTTCTTCCACATAAGTAATTCGGGCTATTGGCTTATGGAAATGGATAGAGCTTCAAGTTAGCTTTCCAACGCAACTAGAATCGGGTCAATCGGAGTTTGGGAGAGGAAGTTATTGCCAAAACCGTGAAACCGCGCAGAAGAGGATTTTGATCGAAGATGCTTGGATTCCAGACCTACGTCGATACTCGATCGACGTACAACCCACGTCGATCGACATGGACCATTCAAGAGCGTCGATTGACGTGAAATCCTCCGTCGATCAACGTGGATCCAGGAAATCCAGATTTACTCCTATCTTGAAGATTTAGATAGATTTAGCCCCAGATTTGATAGGATACACCTCCACCTCTATATATATCCCAGTAATTTCGATTTTTAGAGTGTGCTTCATTCCAGATTTTAGTTTTTAGAGATTCCAAGCTATAGTTGAGTTTTATGATTGAAGACAGGTTTTGTGGGAAGACTTTCAGACCCAAGTTTATGCAATTCAGGTTTATTTATCTTTGATGAATTTTACTATGAATATGTGTAACTAAATCTCTTCTCAGATTCTAGGGCTTCGAACTATCAATGTATGCATGTTTGATTAATTGAATTATTTTCCCTTTCCCATCGTAGTTTATGAAATCTGTGCTTATTTATAATCTTGAGTTTGCTGGCCACATTTTAGGATTAATTATTTGAGAACTTGAGACGTAACTGTAATAGTTTTCAATGGAAAGAATTTTCACAATATAATTTGATTTCTTGTCTCAGCAGAAGGAATAGATTATAGGAATAAATCTAAGGATTTTTGGAGTTAGTTAATTCATCTTGAGACCGAGCGGAGATAGATAATTGAATAATCTACTTTATGAATTGTCCAACAAAGAAGTTCATAATACCTTTCTGATGTTTCACTACGAATAGGAATTAAAGTGGGAATTAATCAATTCATTCATACATGTCATACTTGATAGGTAGATATCCCTGGAATCTGTACTTCTGATATCTGCTTTTATCAAAAGTCTTTTATTTTCCTGTTTAATTTTAAGTTGCAAGAGTAGTTTGGAACAAAACCAAAAGTTTATTTTCTTTCCTAACCAGTATTTTGAGAACCAATGTTTTAGTATTTAAGATTTTTCGTCATTTCTTCCCCATGGGATTCGATAATTTATTTGCCGCTCTATTATTAGCTTAGCTAAGTCACTGATAAAATAATTCTGCGATCAAATTTTGGCGCCGTTGTCGGGGAAAGAATAGAAATAATCTTATTATTAATTCTGTGATCGAAATACTGATTTAGGTTGTAATTTTCGTACTTTTATTTAAATTTTCGTAAGTTTTTGTTTTTCACGTTGATCGACGTGCATTTTGCATCGATCGATGCATATTTCATTTCCACGTCGATCGACGCAAATCCTATATCGATCGACGTAGGCTTGTTTTTTCAGATTTTCAGTTCTTGAGCTTTTCTGTTTTATTGAGTTTTGTTATCAGTTTTACTACACTACCTCATTTGCTGTACAGGTAGTCTATGATTACACGAGCCAGTGGGAAAAAGCCAGTGGAATACAACCCAGAAATTGAAGCTACTTGCCGAAAGAACCGACGGAAGAAAAGGAACACGCAAGCTCGAGTAATCAATAAGGTATACCGAACTAAAAATATGGTATGAATTGTTCTCATACCGTAATTTTCATTAAGGTATAAGGTATGGAGAAAAAAATCTACTATAGCGTACCGAACCATCACTACTCAAAGCTAGAATAGCCTTATAGGCCCACACCTACCAAATTATAAAAAAATATTACACTATATTGGCCTTACATATTTAATAAAATATTAAAAAATCAAAATATATCTGTAAAATCCAATATGGACCGCTCAATCCGAATGTGCTCCAACTGCATCTCTAGAAGTGGGGGCTTGCCCTAAATAGTAGCGTAAGGCCTGAAATGAATATGCCCCCCTCATAAAATTGTTTCATTGATGCCAAATATCTACTGAGATGTAAGCCCATATCTGAGCCTCAATCTTATGCTTCTCATTACAGCCTAAAACAAAATACCACAAGGCTAATAAATTAGCCACTCTCAAGTACAACTAATGGTCATCGGTTTCTAATGTTGCCTCCTTAAATCTCATTAACAAATCTCCAGTTATAAGATATTTATCACCACAAAATTTACTATAAACCAAAGTATTAGAAGGATCGTAAGCATCGTTTGGATTAAACTGACTGCTAGCAGAAGACCAACCTGTCACTAGTGCAAATTCTACCACCCCAAACCGAATAAATTGTTGACCAATAAAAAACCATAAAGCATCCAGGTCGGGACTCCTAACTTTGTAAGAATAGTTCCACCAATGGTTGAGTAGCAACAGGGTCATTATGTGACCAATGTAATAGGCTACCGAAATCTCCATTCCTAAATTGATCAACCTATTCATTACCCTTTATCTCGTTCGAAGTCTGACATATAGCTTCTAACATGGTCACCTTAGTATACAAAGTGACTTTACTAGTTACACCATGCAAATATGATCTAATTCATTCAACTTGCAAATATAATGCGCATATACTCAATTTCAATTATCCATCAAATAATTCAATTCAATTTTGTCCACATCAAATTTTAACAATAAAATACAATGCATAATCATTTAAATTTCAACAATCTAAACTTCCAATCACTCGAACATAATCACTATAATTTTTCAAAAATTACTCATAATCAATTTCATCATTACTAAACTAATTACTAAAATAATTTCACTAAACATAATCAATTTCGACATTACTTCGAACATAATCACTGAAATCATTTCCAAATCCAATTTCAACATTACTAAATATAATCACAACACATAATCCAATTGACTCGAACAACAATTCTAATAGCCACAATCTATTAAAATATTGGCGATTCAAACATAATCAACTAAATTTTAACATTATTCAAACATACTCCAAATAGCATTTCTAAATTATTCAAGAAATTTACACGTTTGGACAAATAAATGAGAAACTAACGTAAATGTATACTTACCATGTTAGTGCGCCAAACCATGATGATAAAGGGAAAGTCTCAAATGAGACGGTCTCATCATTTTTATTGTGAGACGAATTTAATGAAATGATGTATTTATTTATTGCAAATGATGTATTTCTTTGTTGCAAATAATGTAATTCTTAAAAATGAAATGAAGTATTTAACTTATTAAAATGATGTATTAAAGTCCGTCTCACAATAAAAAAAATAGTGAGACCGTCTCTCAGGAGACCAACTCGATGATAAATTATACTCCCATGTCCCAATTTATTAGTTTCACTTATCTTTTTTGGTCTGTCATGTTTATTAGTCTCATTTCCCAAATTGGCAAATTTTTTCACACTCACCAATAAATTATTAATTACACTACACTCACACACAATCATTATTGTGCCACTTTGATTTGGGACTATTAATTTTGAATGGAGGGAATAAATGTTTTCGACCAACAATAATATTTCCGACTCTTTTCTAACAGATTAGTTTTTATTTTCGTGCTAGGGGGGACAAATTTGTGAGGGTAATGGAGACTGTAGACATAGAATAGGTGAGCAAAAAAAACACCTCAAACATGTCTTAGGGTTTAGTCTAAATTGGAATGAGTCAAAAGTGGGTCAGAAACCGGATAGTGGTCGAAAATTGATAAAAAAAAAATATCGAAAATGGATTGGAATACATCTCAAACTGGTCATATGGTTGAAAATAGGTCTGAAATAGGTCAAACTAGGTCGGAAATGAGTTGAATCACTTATTTTTTTTTTTTAATATTTTCCTATTTAAATGTACATTTTATTTGTTGTAGGAAATGGATTTTTTTTTCAATAAATTAAACATACGATTCCAAAGGAAAATTCAAATTTCAAATTTAGCAATTATTTATAAAAAAGGACAACTACAACTTGTAAAGTGTCATTTAAGCATTTCTTGAATATATTCAACCTCTATGCACTTCAAATCTTACATCAACCACTAATCATATCTATCAAAAAATAATTAATGATCAATCTACTGGTAAAATATTGAAAAAACTAAATATTATAAATATAGTCATTGATACATTTTTCTTTTAAGATTATTTTACTTATAAACTTATTTTTATAAATACAAACAATGAATAGCTATAATTTTAAAATCTTAAAGCAAATTGTCGAATTAGTTGGCGACTTCAAAGTAATTTAATTTTTTAAATTAATTATAAAATTTAGTTTTAGAGTTCCCAAAACCAAAAGCATAAAATAGCCAGCTGAGAAAACTGGACACCTCTCCACCTTCCCGCCACGCGTTCCTACCGTGATTTCCCATATTACCCCTCATCAGCCCTCATATTTCCCCCCGCTGCCACCCCTCCCACTATATATACACCAACACAGAACAAACATGCCCTCTCCATTCTCTCACTCATCCCCAAATGGCAGCTCTCTTCGCGTTCCCGTTCCCGCTCTTGTGCATGCTATTCGGTTTGTCGGCCGCGAACTCTGCGCCGGCCCCCGCGGCGGACTGCACGAGCCTGGTGGCGAACATGGTGGACTGCCTTTCTTACGTGACGGCGGGAAGCACGGCGAAGAAGCCGGAGGGGACGTGCTGCTCAGGGCTGAAGACGGTGGTTAAGACCGACGCCGACTGTCTCTGCCAGACCTTCAGAAACAGCGCGCAGCTCGGCGTCACAATCGATGTATCCAAGGCTCTCACTCTCCCCGCCGCCTGCCACGTGTCGGCTCCTTCTCTCTCTACCTGCGCCTGTGCGTTTCTCCACCCGATCTCTCTGTTTCCACACTTATAATTTATTTATCTATCTAATTATTAATTCAATTCTTCGACAGTGAGCCCTGGCATTGGAGCTGCTCCTGGTACGTGTTGCACAATTCTGCTCTTAATTATTAAATATTTAATTTCATCGTAAATGAGCAGCGTTGCTAACATTGAAATCAACTTTGAGTTTGGATCTGTGTAAGATCAGCACTTTGTGCAAGTGAAATGAATTGATTAAGGTTGCGTCTGGATCGAATGATTTCATGATGTCAAAACGCCTTTTCTTGGGAAATTATTTCAAATTTTTTAATCCAGACGCAAACGAATGTTGCTCTGCTAATGTGTATGCTATGTCACATGCTTAAGTTTTAGGCAACTCTATTTGCTTCGTTTTGACGCTATCATCTATACTAAAAAGAAAAACTTACATATAAATATAATTTTACAACTTTTTCTTTAAAAATATCAACATCAATTTCATTTTCATCACATGATTTTGTGGGTGCACAAGTGTTTAAATTGTTGTGTTCAATAGTTCACTTGAAAATACATTAGGATATGCTAATGGAATTTAGATTGATGTATTCTATTTTTTTTTTAAGAAATATTTATACAAATATATAATTATTTAATATTATAAAATAAGATATCAAATGTTTAATTTGCTCAACATAATGGTATAAAGCTAGTTAACTCTTTTATACTAGTATATAGGAAGAGTAGCCTAAATTAGTGAAACCCCCTTAGTGCTTCGGAATTTGGAATAGCAACATATAACTACAAATGAAGTTAGCATATGGGTCAAAATCTTTAAAAATCTCTCCAACCATATACTTCATATAGAGTTTTGTATAGTGACACATAACCACAAACTTGGAGGATAAAGTTATGCTCTATTTTGAGTTACCATTGAGGATCAAACATAGAGGAATGGTGGTAATTGCATGCTGCACTAATTGAAAACGCTTGAAATATAGTTGACATATGGTTTTCTTCCACAGCTCTTCCTCCAGTGGCGGTGTCTCCGAGCTCAGCTCCAACAGCTGGAATTGCAGGTAACGCTCCAGCACCGTCGGCTAGTAGCTCTGTGCTACGGTCACTGGAGAGTACTCTCGTATTGATGGTTGTGGCCGCGGTAACATCATCATTTGGTATATTTTAAAAAGAGAGGTTTATGGTTTCTTGATAATTGGTTGTGGCGATGGAGTTGTAGTATTTATGGGATTTCGTATGTTGCAGAGTAGGGGAGAGTACATATAATATTTTCCTAAGTGTTGTTGGACACATCCTATGGTTGGTTTCATTAGCATTTGCGATGGCGTTATACAGTATAATTTTTATAAATTAATAATCTTTGGACTCTCAAATTTTATTATTTTAAAGATATATAATATATCGATCAATTAATAGTTTATTAATTAAAGGAGAGATTTTAAATTCAACAAATTTAATATATATGTATTGATGCTTTATTGATTATATTTATTTATCACTTCTTTTTTTATAAATAATTAAATATATTCATCGTATAATATTTATTGTATTGCATACTATTAATTATTATATTAATGCATTAAACAATTTTTTTACAGTTCGAGGACTGTCACCGGAATTTCTCATCTGGTCCTAATTAAAAGAATTAGGAATGAAATTTAATTAGATTTAAATTTTGAAAAATTAAGTAACAATGGATTATATTTCCACAATTTACCATAATATTCAAAATTACAATATTTATTGCAATATTTATGAATTATTATTGCAATATTAGGAATGATCTTACTTTTTATTTAGAGTCGGAAAGATAGGTGGAGCTGATGTTTGAATTTCATAATTATTTTGCAGAGCTAAAAAGAAGGTGAAGTTGGTAGCAATTGAATTCTCAGATTATGTTCTAGTTATGAACTATAGATAATTGGGTTTAGCTGAAAGCGATCATGCAGAAGCGCCATGATATTCTAAAAGTGCGGAAATTACTACAAGGAGATGAAAGAAGCCATAATTTGAGTCAATATTACTGAGGATAGGAAAGCAATAATAAAAATATTTTTTGTTGGATTGAATTAGAAGATCCGATAAAGAATGAAGGAGCACTATTATGAGAAGTTGGAGGACATGGTCTATATGATAATTAAAATAGAAAATATGCTAGTGGAAGCAACACGAGTTGGATCTTTACAGACCGGTAGTTTCACATCCAAACAAGTTCCATGGAAGAAGGAGGAGGAGCCTTGAGTAGAGAGAAAGCTATTTGTCACGCCCAAACTAGTTCCCAAAAATCAAGATGAGGACAAAATAGTTGGTATAACTATGGAGTCAATAAGTGTTTCAGTTCAAGAGTCCAGGGATGAGGATACAATAGTATATACACCTACGGAGTATTACAATGAAGTTGAGAAAGACATCGAAATACCGATTGTACTCACTTTTGTTACTAGTAAAATTTTGAGTTACAAAGTCAAGTGGATATACAAAAGGGTTCGGAATCAGTGAAAGCAATCAAGGCAAAGGTCGAGAGGGAAATAGTTCATAAGTTTGTTTATGCAATAACTACTATTTCGAAAAAGACATATGCATGAAGAGAAGCAATTGCCAGAGTTCGAATATGATGATGCGCCAAACAAGCTAACTAATGGTGATGTAAGATGGTCAATTGAGTTCAATACAAACTTGGATTTGAGGACAAATCCTTTTGAAGAGGATGGGAACGATGGAAATCCATTTGGCATGAATTATCAAGATATTCCAAGAATATTCAATGAAGATAAGATAAAAGATTTGATTAGTCTTGGTAGTTAATTAGTTGAGTTATTTATAAATTCTAGATAGATTAGATTTGATTTCCCAATATGACTAGTATTAGATTTAATTTCCTTATTTGATTATGATTATATTTGATTTCTTTGTTTGACTAGGATTACGATTTATTTTCTCCCTATAAATAGGGCTTGTTATTCATGTTTTTAATTCAGTTTTCGGTTTTCAATTTTCAGTTTCTAGTAAATAAAAATTGTTAGTTTATTTCTCCTTTTCTGAAAGCTCTTGAATTTCTATGGATTACCTTTAAATTCAATATTGATATTTCAACCGGACATTCACATTCGTTTGTGGCGACTTCACCGATTCATTATCTTTACTTCTTCCGCTTCTTAGGGCGCGTATGTGATTCATCTGAAATACGCTATTGAAGGATTGAATTAGAAGTCCTGAATTTTCACCCATCGATATTTCATTCGAGTTCCGTTCGATTTTGCGTCGTGTCAATTCTTGTTCTTAGGCTACGATCTTTGTCCATCAATGAAGAGGGTCGAATCATTTAGTATCAGAATCAGATTGTGTCTTTCTTTTCTTTTCAGTATGATTTCATGTCTTGTTTCTTGTTTTGTGTGTAAAAAAATTAAATCTTTATTATTTTGTATATTTTATCCTCGTGTTTGCATATTGAGTCTTATTATTTTGACACCAGAGCCACATTTCGTTAGTAAAATAGATTGTGTCTTTTTTGTTCCATTTGTTTTTTTTTAATTTAATTTTTTTTTATCGTGTCTTGGTCTCCTTTCGTTTGTTTGTGTCTTAATTGAGTTAAGTCATTATTTTTATCTCATTATTTCTAAATTTGTAGATTAGGATTAAAAAATATATATAGTGTATTTATTTCTTTACTATGTCTCGTCTAATGTTGTGTCTTACTTTTTGTTTTTCTTAGCCTTACAATCTTTTGTCTTGTTTTTCATGTCTAAAATGAGTCATAATAATCATAGTTTATCTTGGTTGGTATCTTGATACAATTCGTCCCTATAAATATTTTCTCATATCATATATTTATCCATATCTTCTTATATTTATTTATAGGTGAAAATAGGTCGGACTAGGTTGAACTTTGGTCCCCTAGGCCTGGACCTGCTATAATTTGAAGATGCCTAAACCTAACCTGTTATCTATAGTAGGTTTTTTTGTAGGCCTAAGCGTGACTTTTTTAATGAAATAGGCTTGATTTTTAGTCTGTATAATGCCTATTCGAACCTACTTAAAATCTCTAATGTATATTTTATTTTAAAGTTATAAATATATTAGAGTGAAATTTATTAATACCCATTTTTATTTATATACATTATGAAAATACCCTAAATATTATATACATTCAAGAAATACCCACTGTAATATTCTGATATATTTCAGAATTTCGTTATTGATTTTTTTTAAAAAAAAGGATTGATTGAAGTGAAAAATATTTTAAATACCCAAAACCACTAAACACATTATCAAAATATCCAAAATATTAAACACATTCAAAAAATACCTTTTTTTAACTTTTTTATGTTGGGATTGATTTTTTTGTTAATTATGAGAATATGATTAGAATTATGATGATAAAATCATCACCAACAAACACATCACCAAATTTTTTAATAATTTTTTAAATTTATATATATATATATATATATATATATATATATATA
>JAPKLW010000248.1:448207-485517 GCA_026898455.1 Plectranthus barbatus | reverse complement strand
AAAACATCAATAACGAAATTCTGAAATATGTCAGAATATTACAGTGAGTATTTCTTGAATGTATATAATGTTTTGGATATTTTCATAATGTATATAAGTGAAAATGGGTATAAAAAATATTTCACTCTTGATTGAAACACTTTAATTAAAAAATAAAATAAATTAAGTTTGTGTCGTCGTCGGTGTCACAAAAGTAACACCAACCTACGACACCGACTCAAAATTAAAATTCAAAAATAATTAAAAAGTCAAATGGGTGAGGAAAGAGAAGGTCTATATCGCGACACCGACCCACTCTCTCACCGTGCAACACCGACCCATCCCCTCCCCCTCTTCGTTCTCACTCCTCCCCAGCCATCGACTCACCCATCTCTCCCTCCTTTCTCTCTCATCTCCTCCCCAGCACCGACCCATCCCCTCTCTCCTTCCCCATTTATTTCTTAATTAATATAATTATATATATATATATATATATATATATTAATTATATTTATTATTAAATATTTCTGATCCCACTCTCTCACACACATATATATTTATATATATAAATTTTAAAAATTAATAAAAAGTTTGGTGATGTGATTGTTGGTGATGATTTCATCATTATAATTCTAATCATATTCTCATAATTAACAAAAACATCAATCCCAATGCCAAAAAGTAAAAAATGAGTATTTTTTGAATGTGTTTAATATTTTGACTATTTTGATAATGTGTTTAGTGATTTTGGGTATTTAAAATATTTTTCACAATATATTATGTTTTTTCAATAGCATATATATTTAATAATTTATATAAATACATTATTTAGTAACAAATAATTTATTCAATATATTTTTTATTCATAAATCATATATGTTGGGGCCAGGCCCACGAGCCCAGGTCCAATAGACAAGTCAGCCCGTGCAAACAAGTCCAACCCGGAAAACTGGCTCATCAAAGCCAACGAGATGCTGAATTTGCCTAAGTCAAGGCCTCGTCATCGGGGACCAAAGCACCTCGCCATCGAGGAGCTTAGCGGGTCGATGTCGAGACGGTCCAGGAAGACAAACCCTAGCTCACTGGCGGCGCTCGAACGTTGGTGCCCTAACCTCCCCCGAAAAACCCGCAACCTGTCCGATATTCGCGGCGAGCCGTTGCAGCTCGATGCGTAGGGTTAGTTGCTGCCTGCCTACCCCTATCCTATCTATAAATAGGGGCAGGAGGCTCATTTTTTATATTCATTCTCTCCTAGCAAAACTTAGCCGTAACTCTGTCAAATTTTCCACAAATTCTCTCTCTCTTTAACGACAATCGTATCTGCATTATTTCGCTCATCGTTTATCTATTTTCTATCTTTAATTCTCGTTTGTTATCTTTATTTTTCGTTATTATTTGCGATGTTCTCGTAAAGTTCTAAGGGCTCCATTTTCTCGAGAAATCGAACCTCAACATTTGGCGCCCATCGTGAGGCCCTTGGGACTATTTTTTTCGTTGATCTAATGGCAGGTAATAGCGAGAAAGCCAGAAATCAAACAAAGAAGACGACTGGAGCTCCCCCATCAAAGCCGTCTGGTTCGAGGGAGCTCGTCCCTGTTGACGAGCTGGTGCGGCAAACTTTGCAAACCAGCGGCGCCCAAGCCGTGCCTCCGGAACTGCTGAACACAATCCTGGCACGACTGGCCGAGGAGGCTGAGGAGAACCGGCGCCAAGCGAAGGAGATGGACTCCAGAATTATGGAGTTGCACACCACTAATCACGCCCTGCGAAGGGAGAACGAGCAACTTTGCAAGGAAAACGCGCACCAGAAGCGGCCCTTCATCGAGGAGCCCCTTACTAGCGAGAAGCTGTCGGATCCTCGCATGAACTTGGCCCATGATTTGGAGGAGGCGGTCGACCTTGACATGCCGGTGACGTTGGATCCAGGGCGCAGACCTACGGGTGCAACAACCTACCGCCTGACTGAACGCCTCGCCACCGATCCGCCACGAGGCGAGTATGAGAAGCGTCTCGAAGAACGCATGGCTGGGTTGGAGAAACTCATTTGCCGGATCCCGGGGATCATCCCTCCGGACTCGCTGATACCGCGGGATAGCTATGCTGACTCGCCGGTCACACCCGACATCACCAACACAGATGTTCCGGCAAGATTCACACCACCTTCGTTCTAGCTGTATGATGGGACGACCGACCCGGAGGACCACATAGCCCTCTACAAATAAAAGATGCTGACCACCTCGATCTCGGGCAAACTGCGCGAAGCCTGCATGTGCAAAAGCTTCGGGGCGAGTCTAACTGGACCAGCACTTCAGTGGTTCGTCAACCTACCGAGGAGCTCCTTCTTGACGTTCTCGGAGCTACACATGGCCTTCCGGAAGCAGTACTCCAACTACCGATGCATAGCCAAGCACCCAGATGCGCTCAACAACATACGCATCAAGAAGGGAGAGTCTTTAAGGTCATACGTGGGGCGTTTCAACCAGGAACTCGCCTCTATACCGAACTGCCATCCTCTCACGGCGGTCTTCGCTTTCAAGAACGGCTTAGACGTGTCCTCAAAACTCTATTGCGATTTGACTAGCCACCCTTGCTATGACATGGACTCAGTCCTCTCACAAGCTTGGGCTGAGATTAACTGGGAAGAGGATGAGCCGAACCGCATCGCGCGTCTGAATGAGCAGAAGGCCTACGAGCTCGCTAGTCAGCATAGAGAGGATCGACATAGAGGAGGCTCCTCTAATTTGAGGTACGTTGACCAAAAGAACTTCCGTAGCAAGCATTGTTCGCGACGAGACCACCCTCACAGTCGCGCGCCGCGTGAGGGGGAGGTACTTTACAACCTCTGTATCGACCAGAACTACCTGGTCAACAACATGCTCAAGGGGCTCGGCGGTGCTGTATAATGGCCAGCCAAAATGAAATCCGACCCTAAGACACGGTATATGAAGAAATTTTGTGGTTTCCACAATGATCATGGCCACAAAACAGAGGAGTGTCAAGCCCTACGTCTAGAGGTGCTCGAACTTCTAAAGAACGGTTTCCTTACCGAGTACCTAACGAACAAGGGAAAGAACACATGGACGAGGGGTAGGCAGGCCAACCCTACCGGAAATGCAGAGGCTCAAAACAAGCCACCACCCACCGAGCGAACGATCCATGTGATCGTCAGAGGGTCGGAGATTAGCGGAAGGTCTCGCTCTACGGCCAAGAGAGCCCGCAGGGTCCTCAATCAAGAAGTTCACCACGTCAGCCCTATGCAGCAGCATGAGGCAATTGAGTTCACCACTGAGGACATGTCGGGGCTCATTTATCCACACCATGACGCACTCGTGATATCAAATTGCCAAGTGAAGAGGCTGCTCGTGGATAACGGCAGTTTCGCGAATATCATGTTCCTTCGGACACTGAAAGAGATGCAAATCCCTATGAGCAAGATAGAGCCGGTAACCATGACCCTCTATGGTTTCAATGGGGACCAGCAGCGGACGGTTGGGGAGATCACCTTACCCATGTACTGCGGAGGCCTAAACCTGGACGTGAAATTCCAAGTTGTAGATGCCATCTCCGCGCATAATGCCATCCTGGGGAGGCCCTGGATTCATGAGCTTAAAGCAGTTCCCTCGTCATATCACCAAGTGCTCAAGTTTCCCACCCCTTGGGGAATCCAGACTATCCGAGGCGAGCAGAAGGCATCAAGGGGCTGCTACTACGCTAGCTTCCGAGCTGTCTGTGCGCAGCAGCACGACTCTATATCGACCCCTGCTGGTCATCCCGAAGCTGAGGAGCTAGAGGAAGTAGCCATACACGAGTCAGACCCAACTCGCACCACATTCGTAGGGGCGGAGCTTCCCGCCGACGTCAGGAATGCCCTTCTAGGGTTCCTCCAGAGAAAGGTTCACGTGTTCGCCTGGCCGCACCGCGACATGACCGGGATCGATTTGTTGGTCATTACACACCGCCTCCAGGTGGACCTAAGCTGCAGGCCGGTGCAGCAGCGGCGACGGAAGTTCTCCGCAGAAAAGAATCAGGCCATCAACGAGGAGGTACAGAAACTCATCGACATCGGATCAGTACAAGAAGTGCACTACCCCACTTGGCTCGCCAATGTGGTAGTCGTCAAGAAGAAAAATGGCAAGAATCGGGTCTGCATCAACTTCACTGACCTGAATAAGGCATGCCCGAAAGACCCGTATCCTCTACCGCACATTGACGCCATAGTCAATGCAACAGCAAGGCACGAGCTTCTGAGCTTCATGGATGCATTCTCGGGGTACAATCAGATCCAGATGCACCCCGACGACCAAGAAAAGACGGCTTTCATCACCAGCCAAGGCATTTACTGCTACAAGGTGATGCCGTTCGGGTTGAAGAATGCAGGGTCGACGTACCAACACCTCGTCAACTCAATTTTCAAAGAGAAAATCGGCAAGACAATGGAGGTCTACATTGACGACATGCTCATCAAGTCACTCCAGTCCCGGGATCATGTGGCTCACCTGGAAGACGCCTTCCAAACTTTGAAAAGATACAACATGAAGCTTAATCCTGCAAAGTGCTCGTTCGGAGTAGCATCTGGCAAGTTCCTCGGTCATATAGTGACCCAGAGGGGAATAGAAGCGGACCCCACGCAGATCAAGGCTATTCGGGGCATAGAGCATCTGAGATCCACGAAAGAAGTACAGAAACTGACCGGGCGCCTCGCCGCCCTTAGTCGTTTCATATCGCAATATTTCGAGAGGACCCATTCCTTTTTTAACACATTATGAAAAGGAAAGCGGTTCGAATGGACTGAAGAGTGCACGAAGGCACTCGAGGAGCTTAAAGCCTACCTGGCTAGCCCGCCTCTGTTGTCAAAGCCGGTCGATGGTGAACCGCTAATACTCTACCTATCCGTGTCAGACCATGCGGTTGGAGCCGTGCTAGTACGTGAAGTAAACGGCAAACAACACCCGATACATTATGCCAGCAAGTCTCTACTAGACGTGAAAACACGGTACACCACCTTAGCTCGCTCTCGCACTCGTAAATGCCGCTCGAAAGCTGTGACCCTACTTTGAGGCACATTCCATCAAAGTGATTACGGCTTACCCTATAAGAGCCGTACTGTCAAAGCCGGACCTCTCCGGGCGTCTGCTCAAATGGGCCGTCGAAGTAGGAGGTTATGGAATCCAGTACGAGCCAAGGACTGCCATCAAGTCACAAGTACTAGCTGACTTCGTCACAGATTTCTCTGCAAATCTGCAACTAAAGGCGAAACACGAAGTAGCTCACATGATGAAGGCCGATGAAGATGCCGGTGTATGGTCCTTGAAAATTGAAGGGGCCAGCAACATACACGGCAACGGAGCCGGAGTGGTCTTAACTGTCCCACACGGAGAAAATTACGAACGAGCAATCCGACTCGATTTCCCGGCAACAAATAATGAGGCCGAGTATGAGGCGCTCGTCCAAGGTATGCAGCTAGCCCTAGAGCTCGGGGCTCGCAGAATCCACGCCGAGAGCGACTCCCAGCTAGTGGTCAATCAACTAGACGACAGTTATGCCGTAAAGGAGGATTGTCTAAAGCTATACCACTCCGTGATCGAGAGGCTCAAAGGAAAAATAGGGGAGTGGGATCTCCGCCACATCCCCCGAGAATTGAACGCCCGAGCAGACGCTTTGGCGGGCCTAGCTACCACCGGTTCCTCCCAGTGTACCCGACCATTTCCAGAGGTCTGGTTGCAAGCACCATCCGTCTCCGCCCTGAATACTGTCGCACCCATTGATCAAGACGAGAATGACTGGAGGGCCCCAATCATTCAATACTTAGCCGGGGAACCCCCAGTCGGCGATAAAAATGATGTGACAAAGATCGAAAGACCAACCGCTCGCTTCACCCTTATTGACGGCAAGCTATACAGGCGTTCGCTCGGAAGACCCCTCCTCCGATGTATAGCCTTTCCCGAGGTAGAAGGAGTGCTCGCAGAGATACACGAAGGCAACTGCGAAAACCACGCCGGAGCTCGGTCGTTGTCTCATAAAGTAATCACGGCCGGGTTCTACTGGCCCACCCTGAAGCGAGATGTGACCGACCACGTTAAGAAATGCGATAGTTGGCAGCATTTCGAGGCATCCACCCATAAGAGCGCGGAACCTCTTCATGCTTCAATCACCCCATGGCCATTCATGGTGTGGGGAATGGACCTAGTAGGACCCCTCCCGAAGGGGACCGGACAAAAGGATCACATCCTTGATATGTGCGTAATTTGCACTATTTTTGGAATATGAATTGAATGATTTGATGAGGATAAGATGCACAAATCACACACATATCTATTCTTTTTATTAATATTCCTTCACTTGGTGTTCTAGAGTTGTTTTGAGTGTGCAGGACATGAAAAGTGTTAGAAATTCGAGTTTTGGAGCTAAATTGAGGCTTTGGCCGAAGCAAATCCCGTTCCGGATGCATATGCCCCGTTAGGGACAGGAAAACACAAAATTTACCAAAAATTGGAGGCCGGTCCCGTTCGGGACCGAGGCTCGGGAGGCAGCTGTGGCGTTCGGGATACGTCATTTTTGCGTGAATTCGAGGAGATGGAGATGAGAGGCTGTAGCCAATCCCGCTCGGGATGGAACCGTCCCGTTCGGGATGGGTCGGGACCTTCGGGTTCTTTCCTTTGATCCATTCCGCGCGGGATGGATAATTGCAAAGGGTGATTCCGTTCGGGATCCATCTGTTGGGCTGCGGATTTCTGAACTATAAAAGGCCAAGGAATGGAACAGATTAGGGGTTCGACTTTTGCAAACCCTAGAGAGACTAAGGCACGAGTTAGAGGCTATTTTCACTTCTCAAGGCTGGAAATTGAAGGTGGAAGGAAGGATTCGAAGCTGGTTTTGAAGATTCATCATTAAAATCCTAAGCTTTCTTATTCTCCTTTCTCTTCCATGTTTTACTTCGGGATTGTGATGATTTTCATTGTAATTATGAGTAGCTAAATTCATTGTTGAGGATTTGGATGTGATTGGGATTGATTTGAATATTGTTTAGATTTGAGTAATTGAATTTTCAAGGGTTTGATTATTATTGTGAGTTGAATTTGTGTTCCTTTCATGATTGATCACCATGTGTTGGAAAGTATGCCTCAATGAACTTACTTGATAGGTTTGTGAATTAGAGGGGATTGCAATAATAATTAGGTGTTGTTTCACTTAGAAGATGGGTGAATTGATATCTAGGTCATTGTGTTCTTGAGCTTTTGGGAGTTAACTGAAATCAACATACCTAGACTTAGGTTGAGATTGAAGTTAATCGACAGTTATTGCACCGGTACTAAGGGTTTTAACTAGATTTCGATGAACCAACCCAAACTATCGATTGAAATTGGTTAGTAAAGTTAGCAAATCCAAGCATATTCATAATCTACCCAATCCATCCTATGTTCCTCAACTACTCTCTCTTTGGTAATCTCAAGAAAGTTGATTGGCATTTTATTTTATTGTTACGTTAATCTTTAGAATTTTAAGTAGTTTAAAATTGATCTTTCGAACCATTTTATCGCGTCTAGATATTAAGTTCCAAAATTAGTCCCTTTTACTTAAACCACGGGCGAATTGAGTCTTCGTGTTCAATAATTTTTACTTGATAAAAAATACTGCATCAAGTTTTGGCGCCGTTGCCGGGGACTTAAGTTGTAGGTCGTTGTTTGATATTAGGGGATTTACGAGCTTGATAGTCTAGATTTATTATATAGTTACTTAATTCTAGTTCTTGTTGGTGCAGGTGGTGCATGATTACAAGGGCTAAGGCAAATAAAATACAAGAACAGGCTGCACAGGTAGTAGTGAAAGAAGACATGGCTGAGGAGGATCAGAGGAATGATAGACAGCTGATCGAGAATCTGCAAAGGCAGCCAGAAGAAGTTCGAGCCCAAGTTAACAATAACGCGGGGGAACGGGAGCGTAGAGAAGAGAGGAGAAATCCTCTTCAAAATTTGTTCCGACCTTCGAGGGGAGAATCTACTGATGGATTCAATCTGCGGCCTGACGCTACTCATTTCGAGATCACACCCCAGCTTGCTCAGATGGTACAGAAGAATCAATTCGGAGGGAAACCTAATGAAGATCCGAACAGTCATATCACGCAGTTCCTGGAGGTGGCAGACATGATAAAGATTAACCAAGTTCCCCAGGAGCAAATCAGGATGTACCTATTTTCCTTCTCCTTGAAGGATGAAGCTAAGTCGTGGTTGATTGGATTGAAGAAGAATGAGATAAGAACATGGGCAGATCTGAAGGAGAAGTTTTTGTTGAAGTATTTCCCACCAGGGCTGACACTGAAAAGGAAGGCAGAAATTCAGGCATTTAGCCAGCAATATGATGAGCCGCTGTATGAGGCATGGGACAGGTTTCGAGAAATGCTGAGGAAATGTCTGATGCAGAGATCATTTGCCTCTTTTATGCTGGAGTGGATAATGACACACAACTCCGACTGGATAATATTGGTGGAGGAGATTTCCTTGATCTAGAGGAAGATGAGGCCATGAGGGCAATTGAAAAGCTGGCCGAAAATAGTTACAAGTGGCCGAAAGAAAGAAGGGATTACAGAGTGGTGAAGAGTGTCGCTGCTACGAGGGATAAGGAAGAGATGAAGGAAAAAATGGCTTCTTTGGAAACAAAGATGGATCTTCTTCTTCTGGATAGAGCTCAACAGCAACAACAACAGATGGGGAGTTCAGCAAAGGGAGGCACTCAGATTTCAAATCAGTGCAGCGAGATGGCTTTTTTGGAAACAAAGATGGATCTTCTTCTTCTGGACAGAACCCAACAGCAATAACAGCACATGGGGAGTTCCTCAAGGGGAGGAACTCAGATCCCGAATCAATACAGTGAGATGGGACAATTGGAAGCCCAATCAGCTGATGATGTGAACTACATTGGTAGAGGAAATTATGGGAACTACTGAAGGCCATACTATCAGAATGATAACCCTCCATATCATCCCAATAATCGATTCCACCCGAATCTATCTTATGGGAATCCGAATAATTCTATAAATCCACCTCCTGGATTTGAGCAGCGAGGAGAAGGATCGAATCAAGAGAACGGGGGTGATAATCCGAGGAGGCAGTATGGGCACCCGGACAGAAGAGGACAAAGTTCGAGAGAAGAGGAGCTTGAGAAGAGATTTGATAAATACGGCAGTATGATGACAGAAATGCAGAATCTGATCTCTACAATTGCAAAGCATGTGAGCGGGAGCCATAAGCAGGGGCAGTTTCCCAGTGATACTGAAGCCAATCCGAAGAAGAACTGCAGTGCTATAACCACAAAAAGTGGCAGGTCATATGATGAGCCCAGTAACCCCACAGCGGGTGAAGAGAAAAAAGGGCACCAGGATAAAATTTCAGAAGAGGAGGAGATTGAAATAGAAGTGACACCCCAGCTAGTTAAAACACAAAAGGGGAGCACATCTGAGGAAATTTCCAAGGGAAGCAACATACCCTATCCTCAAAGACTTGCAAAGAATAAGTTGAGCAAGCAATTTGCAAGGTTTCTAGACCATTTGAGGAAGGTGCAGATTAACTTGCCACTGCTGGAGGTTTTGCAAGACATTCCTGGTTATGCCAAGTTCCTAAAAGAATCGGTGACACAAAGAAGGAGATTTGGAGAGTTCGAGACAGTGAACTTGTTTGAAGAGTGCAGTGCAGTGATCCAGAAAAAGATGCCTATCAAGAGGCAAGATCCGGGGAGTTTCACCATCTCCTGTGTCATTGGAGGGTTGGAGTTTGGCCATGCACTGTGTGACTCGGGTGCGAGCATTAATCTGATGCCGCTGTCTATCTTCAATAGACTGCAAATTGGGGAGATCAAACCTACTACCATTACTCTCCAAATGGCAGATCGCTCTCTATCACAGCCAAAGGGAATTGTAGAAGATGTTCTGGTCAGAGTCAAAGACTTTATATTCCCAGCGGACTTTGTAGTTCTGGATATGGAAGAGGACAAGAATATGCCGTTGATTCTAGGAAGACCATTCCTGCGCACTGGAGGAGCTTTGATTGATGTGAGGGAAGGAGAGCTGACTCTCCGGTTCAACGACCAGAAGATTACATTCTCCATCTCAGATGCAATGAAGAAGCACGAGGACAGGTATGATGAGTGCAACAACAATGAGGTATTATCTTTCCCTTTGTCTTTTGATCATGAGAAGAAAGATGCTCTGGAAGAAGTTGTTCATGACTCTCTGCACTCTAACCTTGCTTTTGATGAGCTTTATGAGATTTGTGATGAGTTGCTAGAGATGGTGAAAGCATTGGAAGATGCACCAGAGGTCAAACCAAAGCAGGATGTGAAGTTTCTGGAGTTGAGGACTAAGGAGGAGGAGCTTGAGGCGAGATTGAAGAAGGAACAGAGCAAGAACGAAGCCCCAGTGGTGGAGTTGAAGGATTTGCCAGATAGCCTCCGATACATTTTCCTTGGGGAGAAGGACACATATCCAGTCATCATCAACGTGGCGTTGTCTGACTTGGAGATTGAAAAACTGAAGAGGGTCTTGAGGATGCACAGATCCGCTATAGGGTGGCAGATTTCCGACATAAGGGGGATCAGCCTGTCTATTGTGATGCATAAAATCATTCTGGAAGAAGGGAGCAAGCCAAAAAGACAATCTCAAAGGAGACTGAATCCGAAGATGCAAGAGGTGGTGAAAAAGGAGGTGATGAAGCTGCTGGACAATAATATCATCTATGCTCCGAGTGATAGTGAGTGGGTCAGCCCGACTCACATGGTTCCGAAGAAAGGGGGATTCGAGAAGGTCATCAAGCCTGGAGGAGAAGAAGTGATTGAGAGACCAACTACCGGATGGCGTTTCTGCATTGATTACAGGGCTTTAAATAATGCTACTCTTAAAGATCATTTTCCGTTACCCTTTATTGATCAAATGCTTGACCGTCTTGTAGGAAAGTCCCATTATTGCTTCTTGGATGGATACTCTGGATACAATCAGAATGTGGTGGCACCTGAAGACCAGCACAAGACAGCCTTCACTTGTCCCTACGGGATTTTCGCCTATCGGAGGATGCCCTTCGGGCTGTGCAATGCACCGGCGACTTTTCAAAGGTGTATGATGTCCATCTTTCACGGTCTTATTGAAAATATTATGGAAGTCTTTATGGACGATTTTTCTGTGTTTGGTTTGTCTTTTGATGATTGCTTAGAGATTTTAAAAACTGTTTTGCAGAGATGTGAGGAGACTAACCTAGTATTAAATAGGGAGAAATGTCATTGTCATTTATCCAAGATTTTTCCAAGATAACCAAACCCTTGTGTAGTTTGCTAGAGAAAGATGTCCCATTTGAATTTAGTAATGACTGTGTGAGAGCTTTTGAGAGGTTGCAAAATGCATTAGTAACAACTCCTGTGTTAGTGACTCCAGATTGGGAGGAGGATTTCGTCTTAATGTGTGATGCTAGTGACTCTGCTGTGGGGGTAGCTCTAGGACAGATTAGGGATAAAATTTTTAGAGTTATTGCCTATGCTAGCAAAACACTAGATCCTGCTCAATTGAATTACACTGTGACTGAGAAAGAGTTACTTGCTGTTGTTTATGCTTATGATAAGTTTCGTGCTTACTTAATAGGAGCTAAGTCTGTAGTTTACACTGATCATGCAGCAATTAGATACTTGTTTGCTAAAACTGATTCGAAACCTAGGTTGCTTAGATGGATTTTGCTTTTACAAGAATTTGACATGGAGATTAGAGATAAGAAAGGTTGTGAGAATGTCATTGCAGATCATTTGTCTAGGTTAGAGAATCCGATTGAGGGTGATAATCAGGGTAGTTTAATTAAGGAGGATTTTCCTGATGAAAGGATTATGACTGTGACTACTGCTAGTGTTCCATGGTATGCAGATTTCTGTAATTTTTTGGTTGCAGGTGTATTACCTCCTGATTTGGAGCCCTATCAGCGGAAGAAATTTCTGAAAGAGGCAAAATATTAATACTGGGAAGAACCGTACCTGTTTCGCAGGTGTGCTGACGGTGTCATCCGCAGGTGTGTCCATCAGAGTGACTGGAGGAAGATCACGGAGGAATGCCATCATTCGGTAAGCGGAGGTCATTTCGGTGCAAACCGAACAGCTAGGAAGGTATTATCTTGCGGTTTTTATTGGCCTTCAATTTTTAAGGATTGTATTGCTATGGTGCGAGCATGTCAGAGATGTCAGAAAATGGGGACTATAACCCGAAGGGATGAGATGCCTCAAAAGATTTTTATCGAGGTTGATATATTTGATGTGTGGGGGATCGACTTTATGGGTCCTTTTCCATCCTCGTTTGGGTTTAGATATATTCTCCTTGCTGTGGACTATGTGTCTCGATGGGTTGAGGCTATACCCACTGTTACTAATGACTCTCAAGTGGTGCTTAAGTTTTTGCAGGCATTAGTTGCTCGATTCGGTATTCCCAGAGCCTTGGTGAGTGATGGGGGCAGTCACTTCTGCAACAAACTCATGGATAAACTGCTGGCGAGATATGGAGTGCGACAAAGAGTAACAACAGCTTATCATCCACAAGCCAATGGACAAGCTGAACTGGCTAATCGAGAAATCAAGCAGGTGCTGGAGAAGACAAGGGTGAGTCGGAAGGACTGGAGCAAGCGACTCGATGAGGCTTTGTGGGCCTACTGGACAGCCTTCAAGACACCAATCGGCATGTCCCCATACCAACTGGTTTATGGCAAATCTTGCCATCTCCCGGTTGAAATAGAGCATAAGGTGTTCTGGGCCATCAAAACGTTAAATCTGGATTTTATGAAAGCTCAAGGGGATCGAGTGCAGAAGCTGAACGAACTAGAAGAGTGGAGACACGAGGCAGACGAGAGCACGAAGTTGTGCAAAGAGAGAGCCAAACGGTTTCACGACCGGCAGATTCGAGTGAAGAAATTTTACAAAGGTGATATGGTTCTTTACTTTAATTCTTGCTTGAAACTGTTTCCGGGTAAATTCCGTTCTCGTTGGATAGGACCATACAAGGTGCGAGAAGTGTTCGAGAATGGGACTCTGGACTTGGAGACTGAGGATGGCCACCACTTCAAGGTAAACGGGCACCAAGTTAAACGATTTCACACTTCCGAGCAACCTTGGACTGTGAATGAAATTTCGCTTGCATGACGGTAAGTAGGTGAGTTCATCGAGCTTCCGACATTAACTGCAGCGCTTCTTGGGAGGCAACCCAAGTTTTAATTGTTTGTCGTGTGTTCTTTAGATTAGAATTGCATATGTTTTTAATATTATTTCGCATTATATTAAGTTTGGGGGATAACTATGTTTTTGGAAGTTGATTGGAATGATGCAGGGATGGAAATACTTCATTTTAAGGGAAGAATTACGTGTAGGGCCGTGACAAATCCCGAGCCAGACCTCTTTGTTCCGTTCGGGATGCAAAAAATGTAAAATACAGTGCCCAGCCGAGATAGATTCCGAGCGGAATCCACATGTCCCGCTCGGGACGCGTAACTTTTAACGTATCCCGAGCGGGAGCCTGTCATTCCGCTCGGGATGGAATTTTTGTAGAAATTGGGAATCACCGTAGTGTGTCCCGAACGGGATCCTTCCGTCCCGTTCGGGACCGGTCTGGTTCTTGCTGCGAAATCGGGCCGGTTCAGTCGTCCCGAGCGGGATAGGGCTGTGTGCTCGGGACCGTTCGCGCGCCTATAAATATAGGCCGCGCGGAATCAATTGTGTTCGCCCCTTTTTTCTCTCCCGAACGGTACTCTTCTTCCCCACTTGTTTTTTTCCTTCGATTTTCCGGCAATTCTAAGGTAATTTCTACCCCTCATTCACGTTTATTTATTGTTTGCATTGAATTGTTGAAGTTTTATTGGATAATTTGGGGGATTTGTGGTGTTTGAAGTTCTAACCTAGGGTTTAGGAGTTATGCACGTTAGGTGTTCGATAGAATGTCCCAATGCATGTCTGATGTTTAAGGTATATAATTGTTGCGATTTTTGGGCATATTTCTTGATTTTAAATGTGATTCTTGATGAATTCTAGAGAAATTGGGGATTGTTGATACTATTTGCACTATGGGGGTTTTATTTGAATTGTTAAGTTGGAATGTACTCATGTGAGTGATAGGTTGTTCATTTTGCTATAATGATTCCTTATGAACATGATTTATGGTAAATTTTGGGGTGCTTACAAGTATGGTTATACATGGATGAGTTTGAAATTGATTTCTGATTGAATTTTTTTTGGCAGAAAATATGGCACCCAGGCGCCCGTCTGGTTTCACTGAAGCCGAGTACAAAGCATTCAAAACACTGAGCAAATGTGTAGTGCACGGTTCAAAGTACCCCTGCCCAGCGACGATGACTGCATTGGGCATCAAAGATGATGTCGAGGCTCTGTTAAAGAACATTGGTTGGGAAGCCCTACTTACGAAGAAGTGGCCGGCGATGGAAGAACAGACTAAGGAGTTCTTGGCGTCCACTTCTGTGCGAAAGAGCTCGGGAAACTGGCCGAGCCATCTGACTTTTAAGATGGGGGGGAACCCGCTATACTTTGGAGCGCAAGGAATTAGATGCGATTTATGGGTGCGACGAGGAGGCAAGATATGTCCCTGATGAGTTCAACCCCAAGGATTGCTGGCAGATGATCTCCGGCGAGATTGTTCTGGGCACTTTGAGAATGAAGCTGGCTAAGGCTTCTCTTATTCGCAACCCAATTCTGCGGTACATCCACAAGACGGTGGCGAACTCGGTCTTTGGTCGCCATGAGACCAACAACGTCATTATGTCGGAGCTCTTTATGCTCCATTTCCTGCTTGCTGGAGCTCCCTTCTCCATGGCTGCTGTGGCTATGGACAACTGGAGCCGACCTCCCACTTGCTCCAACATCTATTGTGGAGGTCTGATTACTCCGATTCTCGATCATTTCCTGATCCCCAGGGAGGGCACGGAGGTGCCACCGTCTGTGGTGGACCTCCCGGTACTTACGTTGGCCAAGTACATATCCGCCATCTGGGAGAATGCTTTTCTGTATAAGGTGGTGGGCGACGCTTGGTTGAGGTTTCCCAATACTACTGCGACCACCATTACTGCTCCTGATTCCGAGGCGAACTTACTACTGGACTCGCCCGCACACAGAGCCATGTGGTTCAGAAAAGGCCGGGATGGGACATATGGGAGCTATGCGAACACTATCCCTTTCCAGGAGGACAATGAGGAAGAGTTCGATGATGAGGAGGAGCCACAGCGTGAGCAAGGGGCCGGGATGTCTTCAGCTGGAGGCCGTCGCCCCTGGCAGACTGACATGATGGAGATGATGCAGAGCATGTCTTCTTCGATGGCCGGCCTAGACATGAGGATGGCCGGTTTGACTACTGAGGTGACAGGATTGAGGGATGATATGGGAGCCCAGAGGACGTGGATGGAGCAGAGGTTCACTGGGGTGAACGACAGATTGTCCAGCGTAGAGACGGAGCTACATGATTTGATTGATCGGTTCCCATCCTAGTATCAGAGGCGCAGGCTGAACTCTGATGCTCCGGGAGGTTCTCAGCAGTGATTGCCGCCCTTTCCGTCTTTTCAAACTTAGTTTCTTCGAACTAAGTTTGGGGGGTTGGATGGACGGACGCCGGTTTCCCCTCTTATCCCTATCCCTTACTTGTTATGTTTTGTTGAACTGATTTACTTGCTTTCTTAGTTATACTGAATTTGGTTAGGATTTAATTGATGGAGTAATTCGATTTGGTTGTAAAATGATTAATCTTTGTCTGATAAAGATTATGATGTTTGGAAACTCCTGGATTTTGTGTTGTTATGGTGATGTTACAAGTGGATTGAGCGATAACAAGCGGAACCATGCCAAAATTTTTGTGTTTTCTACCTGGTAACTATCGGAAGTAGGGTACACTCATTCTGATCTAACTCTCACACTTTGCATGAATTGAAAGATTTATTCTGAATTTGAGTGCTTGCAAGTGAGGTGTTCTTGATTGTGATAACTTAGGCTTGAGATTGAATTCGTGACGAGGCATGAACATGATTTGAATCGCTTGAGCTCATGATAGGGCGGAATAACTTGAAATTGATGCATGTTTTGGTTGAACAAATTTGGCATTTGACGTCATGTTATATTAATGCTTAGAACTCAACAACTTTAAACTTGTGAGGTTTGAGCCTAATGAGTCCATTATATCTCATTTTTGATTTGTTGTGAGAGGCGAGCACAAGCGGAATGAGTAGAGTCTATCAATGCCACGTAGTTTAACATGTTACATTGAACTAGAAAATGATCTTAGGCCATTCTTTCTTAGTACCTACCTTTGATATTATTGGAGTATAAGGTGGAAACATAATTGCCCTAACCATTGTTTCGGAGCCACTTTGAGCCTTGGATTCTTTCATGTGTGTTTAGGAACAAGTTGTGGTTTGGGATGAGTTGAGATGAGAAGAAGTGAGTGCTTGAATTGAATTCTCGGAGTGAGTGAAATGATGATTGAAAAAAAAAAGTGAAAATTCTAGTAGGACCCCTCCCGAAGGGGACCGAACAAAAGGATCACATCCTTGATATGTGCGTAATTTGCACTGTTTTTGGAATATGAATTGAATGATTTGATGAGGATAAGATGCACAAATCACACACATATCTATTCTTTTCATTGATTTTCCTTCACTTGGTGTTCTAGAGTTGTTTTGAGTGTGCAGGACATGAAAAGTGTTAGAAATTCGAGTTTTGGAGCTAAATTGAGGCTTTGGCAGAAGCAAATCCCGTTCCGGATGCATATGCCCCGTTAGGGACAGGAAAACACAAAATTTACCAAAAATTCGAGGCTGGTCCCGTTCGGGACGGCTTGGTCCCGTTCGGGACCGAGGCTCAGGAGGCAGCTGTGGCGTTCGGGATACGTCATTTTGGCGTGAATTCAAGGAAATGGAGATAGAGGCCGTAGCCAATCCTGCTCGGGATGGAACCGTCCCGTTCGGGATGGGTCGGGACCTTCGAGTTCTTTCCTTCGATCCATCCCGTGCGGGATGGATAATTGCAAAGGATGATTCCGTTCGGGATCCATATGTTGGGCTGCGGATTTCTGAACTATAAAAGGCCAAGGAATGGAACAGATTAGGGGTTCGACTTTTGCAAACCCTAGAGAGACTAAGGCACGAGTTAGAGGCTATTTTCACTTCTCAAGGCTGGAAATTGAAGGTGGAAGGAAGGATTCGAAGCTGGTTTTGAAGATTCATCATTAAAATCCTAAGCTTTCTTATTCTCCTTTCTCTTCCATGTTTTACTTCGGGATTGTGACGATTTTCATTGTAATTATGAGTAGCTAAATTCATTGTTGAGGATTTGGATGTGATTGGGATTGATTTGAATAATGTTTGGATTTGAGTAATTGAATTTTCAAGGGTTTGATTATTATTGTGAGTTTGAATTTGTGTTCCTTTCATGATTGATCACCATGTGTTGGAAAGTATGCCTCAATGAACTAACTTGATAGGTTTGTGAATTAGAGGGGATTGCAATAATAATTAGGTGTTGTTTCACTTAGAAGATGGGTGAATTGATATCTAGGTCATTGTGTTCTTGAGCTTTTGGGAGTTAACTGAAATCAACATACCTAGACTTAGGTTGAGATTGAAGTTAATCGACAGTTATTGCACCGGTACTAAGGGTTTTTACTAGATTTCGATGAACCAACCCAAACTATCGATGGAAATTGGTTAGTAAAGTTAGCAAATCTAAGCATATTCATAATCTACCCAATCCATCCTATGTTCCTCAACTACTGTCTCTTTGGTAATCTCAAGAAAGTTGATTGGCATTTTATTTTATTGTTACGTTAATCTTTAGAATTTTAAGTAGTTTAAAATTGATCTTTCAAACCATTTTATCGCGTCTAGATATTAAGTTCCAAAATCAGTCCCTTTTACTTAAACCACGGGCGAATTGAGTCTTCGTGTTCGATAATTTTTACTTGATAAAAAATACTGCATCAATCCTCATGGTGACCGACTATTTGACTTAGTGGGTGGAAGGCGAGGCACTAGGGAAAACCCGTGATTTAGAAGTCATCAAATTCTTGTGGAAGCACGTCCTATGCCGCTTCGAAATCCCAAAAGAGATACGCACAGATAATGGGCGACAGTTTGCCAGCGAGAGAATGCAAACCTTCTGCAACACCTACGGGATAAAACTAGTGTTCTCAACGCCACGATATCCCAAAGCAAACGGTCTAGCGGAGTCCACCAACAAAACAGTGATGGCAACCCTGAAAAAGAAATTGAACCCACACGGATTCAGGTGGGTAGAAGAGCTCCCCGCGGTCCTTTGGTCCTATCGGACCACACAGAGGACCGCCACTGGCGCTACACCCTTCTCTCTGGCGTACGGAATTGAGGCCGTAGCAACCGTCGAGGTCATTGCCCGGAGTTCGAGGATAGAATTTGCTGATAAAACGGAGAACCTAGACCTACTTCAGAAAAACCTCGAGCTCATAGACGAGGTACGGGAGGACGCTGCAGTCAGAGCCTCCCGACGACGGATCCAAGTGGAAAGGTTCTATAATATGAAGCTGAAGCTCAGGAGCTTCCAAGAAGGAGATCTAGTCCTAAGAAGGGTGTTCCAAAACACGAAAGAGTCCGGAGCAGGAAAGCTAGCCCCTAATTGGGAAGGCCCCTACAAAGTATCTAAAGTAGTAGGGCACGGGGCTTACCAGCTCGAAACACTGGATGGAAAAGGAATGCAGAATAGTTGGAACATCAAACACTTGAAGAAATACTATCACTAGTAAACAGATACGCGTATTCCTATTCTATTCTTTCTTTTCATTTTGTCATTATCTATTCATAACACCTTTACTAACTTGAGCGTCGGAGGGGCGATGCCTAGGCATCGCCCAACCTGACCTCATATCGCTCATTTCGCAGCGAAGTAATAGGGTCGACATCGATGACCTTATCTGCTCGATACCGAACCTCTGAGCTCCTCTATATCGAGCCGCTCACCCCGACAGAGGAAGTCCGAGCCAATGAATAAAAATTAAGATACGAAACAAGCATACAACAATCTTCAACAAGAAAAATGGTGTATTATAGAAGATACTCAAGAATTGAGAAAGAAAGTCAGTCAAAAGTAGCATGGCGGAAACAGTGTAAGCATACATCAAAAGGAGATACAATGTGAATTACAAAGGCAGAAAAGGAACGCCTAAAGAACTACTCTTCAGGTGGCATCATCCTTGTTCACCTCCTTTTGAGCATTCCCCTCGCCGTCATCGTTGAGGAAGCTGTCCGCCTCTTTCTCCTCGGCGCTCTTCTCCACCTCGATCTCGAGGATAGGTTCAAGGCGGGCCGGCTCCTTATCAACCTTCTGCATCTCAGCATCGAGGCCCGTCTCCTTGGTAGCGACTACTGGAGACGTTGGAGGGATAGGAGGGCGCTTAATATGGTCGAGGTCAAAGTCCGGGCACCTCCACCCGACCAAGGCACAGATGGACCCGGTTACCATCTACACCAAGAGACCGAACGTCGGCTTGAAATCCAGGTTTGCCACAACCGCCTGGAAGTTGAACCCCTTGCCCTGCTGAAGCGCTACCACCTCCGCCTCGTGCTCTTTCTGTTCGCGCAGCCGCTCCTCTTGGCTCTTGTGAAACGGCCCTTGTAGGACTCCAGCTCCATCTCAGTCTTGCGCTGGGCATCCTCGAACCTCGATGCCGAAGCCCTTAACTCCGCCTCCAAACTCTTGCACCAGCGGGAGAGCTCCATCTTCTCCTTCTTCAGCTCCTCCTACTTGTCTTTCCATCTCTGACTCTCGAGCTTCAAGTCCTTGAGCTCCCCCAAGACCGACGTGAGTTTGTTGGCTAGGTCGGCCCTCTTATCCCTCTCGGCCTGCAGATCCTTCCTGGACTGGCCTAGTCCCTCACTCGCCGAGTCCAGAGACCTGATTAGCTGCTCCGAATAGATGGCAAATTCCCGAGTAGTCTGCAGAACAACAAAGAGCGAGTTAGAACTTCAAGTCATGAAAACCACAACGAAGCATGCAAATATGAATACCTCCTGGAGATCCTTCTGCATGATATAGTTCTCCCGAGCATACTCGCTATCGAAGTCCTCAGCTCGGAGATCCCCATCCAGCACTTTCTTTACATGTAGAGCATAGGCCGCCGAGGAAAAAGCAATGTTCGCCAACCCCGAGCCAACCAGCACCAGATCCAGCTCTTTCGGCTGCCCGGTCGATCCCGACCGAGCCCTGGAGTCTGCGCTCAAGTCGCGCCCGAACACCTCATGGCGGAGGAGATGTGGCCCTAGCTGGCTGGACAAGGGGAGTCGGCGGCAGGCCCGTAGCCGAACCCCCAGCAGCAATGGCCTTGACGACCGGTTCGGTAGCGACGGGGCTGGTAGCCAAGACAACTGGCGAGGCCCTCGGGGTCTCGACATTCAACCCCTTCGATGAATGCCCCTCGGCAGCCGACGAAGAGACCTCCCTAGGACGTTGCTGAGCGTTCATCGCCGCTAACAAGTCAGCAGGTGTCAGTCCGGCCATGTCAACCGGTAGTTCCTCCTTGAGACCGTGTTCGTTAATCCAAAACTCGGCGCCGACGCTCCTCTTGCCTTTGACCGAGGAGAACTTGCGATTCTCCCTTGAATAGGCAATGTCTATCCGATTCTCCTCCTCGCTAGTGAGGACCGTCTGCTTATACCCTGCAAAACACAAAGACTCGGTAAGCAACCATGGATATCGATACCAAGACGTATACTTAAGCATATGCACAAAACTGCACTTATAGGAACGCCCCCCGGATAAACACTCAGGGTCAGAGTGATTCATCGGTACCCACACCCACTGGTTCTTCCAACCCGGGGTGTTCTGCCTACAAACGGTAATCATCACTTCGGGCAATGAGTCCCTCTTTGATAGGAAGTAATAGCTGGCCTCATACCGCGCTAATTTATATAAATAGTGTCATTCCCTAAGAGTCGGGTACCCTAGCCCGACATCGTAAAACACAAGTAGTGTCCCCAGCATGTGGCACCAACTAATAAGTGCAAATTGGAATGGAGCCAACCCATACGAAAGTAAAACGGCCCAGGACCATGCATGAAGGGGCCAGCCGACGCCATATTTTAGCACTGGAAGAAAAAACGCCACATCATCGAGCCGAAGAGGCCTGCAGCACCTCTTTGCGGGGAGAGGCAACGTGAATGCCATCTTGTGGCACGCCACCCCCTTCGAACTCCTAGTCATGGAGTCCTCGGTAGCGAGGGACACAGCAGTGCGCACCGGGTCATCAGGGTTGATCTGATCCTTCTTAACGAAGGACTTATCAACCTGTATCGGAACATAGGAATCGCTACTACCCTCACTGGCCTCAACCGTACCCTCCTCCTCCGATATCTCCTTAGGATCGAGGTCATGGATCGACTGCTCGCCAGGGCACCGACCCCCTCCTGAGCTCGAATAAGCGTTCTCCCGATGCGGAGATCCTCTCACCGCCGACTCCCTGGAACTCGATGAGGAGGAGGGCTCCTCCCAAATCTCGACAGGGGAACTTGCCATAAAAGCTGTAACCATGCAAAGTCCAAGAAAAAGAGAAATTAACAAAGAAAAAGGTCCCCCACAAAGCAAGAAACGGAAAAATGCAATCGGAAAACACGCACGCAAAAAACGAGAGGGAAAAGACCTCATAAACAGAAATCCAATACAAACCAGCACACGCACCGACCAGCCCATGCAAACCGACAAAATTCAGATTCACGCAATCGGAGAAAGAACACATGAAAGGTTGCGAAAAACGCATACATAAACGTGAAATCGCAAAATTCAAAACCCAACGTACCCAAGAACGTGCATGATAGATACGATCGAACCTACGTCAAGATAATCACATACTCTAGCATTTAACACGCCTAGGAACGGAGCAAGTCATAATAACAACACACCACCGCAAACCTAGAAACTAGCGAGCACAACAACATCACACAAAATTGCGACAAATAGTAACCAGAGCCCGATCGCATACAAACCCGATGAAAATACGAGCACGTTCAACAAAGAAAGGTAGAATCAAGAAATGTCGAATCCAATAAGGAGCATGAGTGCAATCGATACAGGGAAACAAAATAGGAAATAATCGAAAGGCAAAGAGAAGCATGAAGTTTACCTGATCAATTAAGAAACAACAAAAACCGCGGAGGACAAACAAAGTCAGAGAGGCAGACTCGGTCACCGGTGAAGTCGTCGGAAGGGATCGCCGGAACAGAAATGATCGGAGTTACTCTCTCAGGAAGTGAAGGCTTAATTGAGAGCTCGGAAAGCGAAAGTGACGAAGTGTAGAAGTCGTGTGAGTATTTATTTGCAAAAACCGTTCGCTGCCTCGACTCTACCCCCGTAGTTGGCTGATATTACAATCGTGCTACTCCAGGGGCGGCAAAATTTAAAGTCATAAGCACCTCGATGTCAAGGTGCTCAACAGGTCGATATAGACCCATAAGACGCCTCAGGGATGAGCCGCTCAGGAAAACTTCGAACAACAACACCCCACAACAGGGAGAACTATGACGCAATCGACACCCTCAACGGGAACGTGAGACCTCCCCACGGGAACTCACCAGGTGTCCCACGATCCGCTATAACTCACCCCGCTAGCGCTCTACGGAGCCCAAATAGAGTGCACGCATGGGAGCACCGCTCCGTGCAAGAGAACGTTCTCCGGAATGATTCTGACCCGCGTGACCCCCGGACTCACACTTCAGCCCGCGGGACGATACCCCGGTATCCCCCGTACGGTCATACACTTGCGTTTCCCAGGAACCTTCGTATTGACCAGGAGTAGTATCCCGGCTACTCCTTGGCGGAGTTACTCTCTCAGGAAGTATCTCCCGGGCCCGAGGGAAGTCTCTTGGACACCTCGAATTTTCGCACTCTGTATCAAGTCTCAACTCGTAGTTTTGATTCCACGGCCTGTCCCAGACAGACCCTGCAACCAAAAGGGGCTATTGTTGGGGCCAGGCCCAATAGACAAGTCAGCCTTTGCAAACAAGTCTAACCCGGAAAACTGGCTCACCAAAGCCAACGAGATGCTGAATCTGCCTAAGTCAAGGCCTCGCCATCGAGGAGCTTAGTGGGTCGATGTCGAGACGGTCCAGGAAGAGAAACCCTAGCTCGCTGGCGGCGCCCGAATGTTGGTGCCCTAACCTCCCCCGAAAAACCCGCAACCTGTCCGATATTCGCGGCGAGCCGTTGCAGCTCGACGCGTAGGGTTAGTTGCTGCCTGCCTACCCCTATCCTGTCTATAAATAGGGGCAGGAGGCTCATTTTTTATATTCATTCTCTCCTAGCGAAACTTACCGTAACTCTGTCAAATTTTCCACAGATTCTCTCTCTCTTTAACGACAATCATATTTGCATTATTTCGCTCATCGTTTATCTATTTTCTGTCTTTAATTCTCATTTGTTATCTTTATTTTTCGTTATTATTTGCGATGTTCTCGTAAAGTTCTAAGGGCTCCATTTTCTCGAGAAATCGAACCTCAACAATATATATATTATTTTAAATTCTATATAATAAATATATTTGATCAATTATATAATATATGATTATTTAAATGGGCCGGTCTGTTAGGCTTAGTAATTTTCGAACCTAAGCCCGGACCTGTTTAGTTAAATAGGCTTTTGAATAGCCTTAACCTTACCTATTTACAAAATTGTGGTACGCTAGGCCGAAGGCCCCTGTCGGGTAGCCCTACATTTATTTTATACTTTATAATCATATATATCTCATTCATATCTACCCTAACCCTGAATTATATCCTCAACTATTAATGATTAGGGAAATTTATTCCTATGTATTTAAGTTAGGGAATTTTATTCCATACTTTTATTCCGTTAGATAATTATGTCCTCCATCCTTGACGGAATTAAAAAGATGTTGAGTTGACAGTTATCTGCTGACATGGCAAGCTTATGTATATTTTAAATTATTATTTTTTAAAATGCTTTTGTGGCACATAAAATAAACTAAACACTTATTTTATGATTAAAAAATGAAATGTATATAAAAGAAAAAAAAAACCACACGGCTCTCTTAAAATCCAACTCATTTTAAATAAAATAAAATGAATGGAAACAAAAACAATTAAACAATCTCAAAAGAACACAGTCATAATACCTCAAAAGAAGAACGAAAAGTTAGGGAAGAACTTCAAAACCCTAAAATTTGTCATTCTCATCAATCAAACCAACACATTTCATCATTCCAATCCAATTTGAAAATGTCTTCAAGTTCTCGATGGAGCGAGTAATCGATTAGCATGGATGAAACTATAAGAAATGAGGAATCAGTTAATTCGATGTTTTCATGTAGAATTTCTTGTTATTTGTTCACGTCAATGAGTCTTGCAAATCATGGGCACAAATTCTGTTGTTGTCCACTATGCCATCAAATTTTTCTAATTTTTGTAGATATAGTGCACATGCAAATTTTGTGCATAGTATTTGAAATATTTTGAATATTTTGGTGGAAATGCTATTTTGGCTTGTTTTTTGTTATAGTCTGCATTTTGAATCACGTAACCTTCGTTCCATTATCATTAATTTTGAGTTGAGTCAAAACGTTTATATGACAATGTTTTAAAAAACATGCATCGAAACAAATACATCTTCAGCTCCTACCAAAAAACCCTTTCTTAGAGCTGAGAATCCAATATAAACTCTCTCAAAAACAGATTGATCATTGCTATTTAAATTCGTCTTCAACAAAAATCTCCCTTCACTGTCCATAACCTGTAGATGAGTTATATATGATCTCAATTTCTTGCAATGGCTTTCAAAAGACTCAACAGTTCTAATGCTTTCCTCTTAGCTGTGTAGCAGAGATCTTCATTTACAGAAACTCCATATTTTAACTGAACATCATGTATCATTTCCTTTGCTGGATAATCAGAATTCCTCTTCAAGATAGGTGCAAGGATGTTAGCCAACCAATCACTAGTTACTTGTCTGTTGTAACTACCTCTGATACATGTATGTTTATCCGTTATTGTCTTGATCACAAAGGTGGAGTCGTGCCCTAATTTACTAGCGTATAACATCCATGGGCAGTCTCTATTACATCTGGCTTCAAGCTTCTTTTCACTCGATTTTTTCCATCGAATGTTATAATCATTTTCTATTGCCCAGTTTCTAATTGCTTCATCTTCAGTAAAATCTTTAAACTTCATCCCAAGTTCAAATACAAGGCTTTGATTATCAACACCAACCTTGTATATATTCGATCTCACTGAGCGCTTGCTTCTCCTATATCCTAATTCTTCATCTGAGTCCAATGAATATGGTGAGTCATCAGAAGACTCATACTCTGATATCACATTACCAACATTTTCTTTCTCATCAAATACTTGATCTAATCTATTCACTCCTTTTTCCCCCTTCTGAATCACCATGTACAACAATACACTTATCTTTTGTTTTACGCGTACCCGTACCCCTACTAACCATGGTATCAACATCACTTGCACCAATATCACCTCCATAAAGACCACCAATATCACTTTCATCAATCTCAAGTGCAGTAAAATCATCATCAAGACATTGAACATAAATTTTCAAAATAGAATTATGAAAATCAACATGATCACACAGAGCATTGTCAAAGCTATCAGCATCACAGAAGAATGTATAATGCTCTTCATCACTCGAAAAGCATACTTTAGGATAGGGGTGGCAAATGGGTCGGGTTCGGGCTGGCGGGTCGGGTTGTGACCTGATAATAACAAGCGACACGCCAACCCGAACCCGACCTGTATATTTTCGCGGGTCAGAAATCTGAACCCGAACCCGACCTGTTTATTTTCGGGTCGACCAGAAATGACCTGTTTAATTATTTTAAAAATTAAAAAAATGTGTTAATTAATTTAAAAATTAATAAATTGTGATAATTATTTTAAAAATTAAAAATTTGTGTTAACTATTTAAAAATTTTGATTTTAGGCAATATTTTATTTATTAAATTTTTATGTAATTATGTTTCATAAATAATAATAATAATAATTAATATTATTGGTGGGTCAAATGGGTTCGCGGGTCAACCCGAGATTGACCCGAACCCAACCCGAAAATTAAATGGGTTAGACGGGTTGACCTGAAACTGACCCAAAAATTAAATGGGTTGACCCAACCCGTTTTTTTCGTGTTGGGTTCGTGTCGGGTTGTCGTGTCGGGTTGGAGATTGCCGCCCCTACTTTAGGACACCGTGGTATCCAAAACTTGTAATAAATTGCTCTAGTTTTTCAAAATCAAAGAGCAACCAATCAACCATATCTATAACATCAACCGTACCACCAATGTATGAATTTTCATGCCAAAAACTGCCACCGTGGATGATATCTATATTAATCAAATCATCAGTAGATATATCAATCACCTTGGTTTCAAATTCAGGCTTTCTTTTTTTTGAATCGATCACATAAACCTTAAAAAAACAATAAATGTACAACAAATAAGAGTCGAAATAATATATATATATATGAAATCATGTAATTCTTCTCGTATGAAAGCTTATATGTTTCAAATCCATATAGAGCATTACTTTTTTTTTTAATGTTTCTTATCCATACATCAGCACTTAAAAATTAGGTTTTGTACATAGCATTAGATTTTTTATACTTAGTTTTGACAAATATCTAAACTATTGCATCTCCTCTACTTCTACTCCACAATAGCAGTTGTCTATATTTTTGACATGAATGAATATTCACTAAATAATTAATAAAAACTATAAATACGCAGATTACTAGATGTAAAAAATCATTAAAAACAATAAAAAAAAACTCACCTTTAATCTTCTACAAAATATCGACAAGATGAAAAATCCCACTGTTTCTGGTCCCCACCGTGGTTTGTTTCAATGCAATTATCAATTTTCTCGCGACAACACTCGATATACTTCTCACTCGTTTATTTCCCAGCATAAAGTATTGTGATATAGGTTCCACAATTTTGAAATTGATGTGAAAATTCTTGAGTTTGAAAGTTAGGGTTCTTAAAAAAATTATGATTTTGAAATGAGATTTGAGAGTCGCTATAATCCGATTTAATTTGCCCGTTAATTATTTTTGTTTCCATTTTTTTAATTATATAATGAATTGGGTTTTAAGGAAGCCGTTTGGTCTTTTCTTCTTTTATATACATATCATTTTTTTTAATCATAAAATACATTTTTAGTTTATTTCATGTGCCACATAAGCATTTTTTTTAAAAAAATGTAATTTAAAATACACATAAGCTTGCCATGTAACCAGATAACTGTCCACTCAATGTCATTTTTACTCCATCAAGAATGGAGGACATAATTATCTAATGAAATAAAAGTGTGGGATAAAATCCCCTAACTAAAATACATTGGGATAAATTTCCCTAATCCTTAATAGTTGAGTATATAATTTAGGGTTAACCCCATCTATGTTTATCTATATCTAGATATTCATATTCATCAATATATATCATTCATATCTATCCATATATCTTATTCATATTAATCCATATACCTCATCCATATTTATATATATTTATCCATATCATTTGCATCCATATTTATCCATATCTATCATATTATTTTTTTCATCCTTATATATTTCTAAAGTCATTCTAATTGTTAAAGTAAAGTTTTTGCATGGCAAAAGAAAAAAAGAAAAAAAAACGTTTGTTTGTGAGATAAAGTGGTAAGAGGCAAAACTGCGAGAGAATAAAAAGCTATATATTCAGTTATACACAAGCGTTGAGTAATTACCATTCTTGAGTGATACACGAGAGCTTGTGAGATCCTTTTTATCTAACATTTTTTTTTGCAAGATTTCAAAGAATAATCAAACTGAGTTATCCGACGGAATTAGAGGCAATGGTGATCTTGGTGGACAAGCTAAATTCATAATGAACGCTCTGCGATCCGAACTAAATAAGGCATTAAAGAATGGATTTGAGGCATTATGTGACGGGATAATTGAGCGCATAGATAAGCCCGTGGATAAATTGGAGTTGTCACTTGCTGATTTTTATAGGAATGGTGGGAGAAGAGGACTAGGAGGCAGGGTAGGAGGAGGAGCAAATCTGAGATGAAATCCTATTTATGAGGTGGATGTTGATGACGATGCAGACAAGCATCTCTAAGATAACATCTTGGGAACCATCAAGATGATCTTTTCTTTCTTTCAAGGCTTGAATGATCCTAAGTGTTATATAGAGTTGGAAAGAAAGGTGGAGTTGATGTTTGAACGCTACAATTTCAAGTAATCGCAGTCTTTCTCCAAGTTGTGATTCTTACGGGCATTTTGCCAAAAGGATCGATGGTTCCGGGAAGAATCTTAAAGCTCCCAATTTTCAGAAACGGAGGCTGCGTGGTGTGTCCACACCCACACTTCGAATATGTGAGGTGGAGGAAGCAACGACTTGAGCGAGTGAGCAAGTAGACATGTGGACACTAGCATTCATCTGCTTACGATAGATCATGAGAACCTTTGTATTCCAAAACCTAGTATATTTCAGACTTAAGCTCTGAAGAGAGGACGTTGGGCTCTTGTGTCCGAACCTCTATAAATTCTTGTGCATTTACGACTTTATTTATTTTTATAAGGATTTAAAACTCAACACTATCTAAGTGTTGAAGTATATCTAAAACCTGATCTTAAACTAAACTCGCAATTATAAGCATTCAAACACACAAATTGGTAAGTAACAACTAATTTGTGAGTGCAAGTTTGCAACAATATGTACGCTATGGACATTAAAATTTGGATCTTGTGGTTTTAGAAGTAAATATGTGTCATGGGCATTAAATTAAATAATACATAAATTAATTTTAATCAGATTATAATACATAGAAGTTTTTGCTTATTGATTAATGATTAAAACATTTTAATTAATGAATTATAAACGCATCTACAATATCCATATAAAACATTCGTTAGTAAGTTTTAATATATATCTAGATTATCTATTAAGTTTTTAGCTTTGGATTCTATAGCCTGTATATATTTTAAGGTGATCAAATTAGATTCTTTGTTGATTTAATTGAATTGTGTATGTATCTTATTTAGAAATTCTACATTGAGATTATATGGATTTTGATAAAATTTTCTCTTTCTAATTTTTGTTTCATTCATAACTAAAAGAGTCGTCATGAAAATATAGGACACACATCGGTTATCACCAATGAAGGATGACACACGAACATAAAATTCCTTTAGAGAGAGTAATATAAATATAACAAGTAAAATTGTTAATGCTCCTCGTCTTGAGAAATAGTGCAATAACTCGTTACACTCCTCAGTATGTATCTTTCACGCGCCTCATATTAGATTAATTCTAACCAGGGAAAACTATGTTTGTTTTTTAATCCTAAATAATTAAGTTTTCAGGAATTTTATCTCAATTTTTGATTGTTAGGGAATTTTATCCCATCTTTTAATTATGTTAGGAATCTTATCATAAATATACAATTGTTAGAGTAGACTCAATATAATTCGAGGAGTTGATCGAGTAGGTTAGATATGGAAAAGATATGGTGTATATCTTATTTATTTATTGAACAAGATTTATCCTAATCAGTATTAGATTTGGATAGAAAAAAATCTATTTTAGATAGTTTTAAATTTAGATATATCTTACCATATCTAAGTTTTTTATTCCTTAGGTATCTAGGAATATCTCCCTATAAATACCCCACCCCTACTCCCCACAAATTGTAATAGTCCATGATTGTCATACTTTGTATTTTCTTCACCATAATAATATCATCACCGAGGAAGCCTGAAGAGTGGACGTAGAGCTTACGCTCGAACCACTATAAATTATTGTGTTCCTTGTTTTCTGTTAGTTATTTGTGTCTGCAATCGCTTCAATTCATAACAAATTGGTGCGGTGAACGTGGAGGACGAAGGATTGCGATGGGCTCAGCCAAGTTCGAGGTGGAGCACTTCACGGGATCGAATGATTTTGGTTTGTGGAAGTTGAAGATACAAGCATTGTTTGTACAACAAGGCTTGGACGGTGCATTGAAGGGAGAGGCTGGGTTACCCAACACTATGTCGGAGCAATAGAAGAAAGATACATTGGCAAAGGCGCACAGTGCGCTTATTTTGAGTCTCAGAGACACGGTATTGAGGAAGGTGTCGAAGGAGAAAACGACAACGAAAGTATGGACCAAACAGGAATCCTTATATATGAAGAAGTCCCTTGCGAATCGGCTTTATCTTAAATAGTCGTTGTATTCGTTTAAGATGTAAGAGGAAAGACTGATCAACGAGCAGCTCGACGAGTTCAATAAGTTGATCCTCGATCTAGCAAATATCGATGTGGCGATAGGTGATGAGGATCAGGCATTGATGTTGTTGAGTGCGCTGCCAAAGAGTTATTCGAATTTCAGGGAAGCCTTAATATATGCAAGAGAGTCATTGACCATGGATGAGGTTCAGTCTGCTCTAAGTTTGAAGGAGTTAAATAAGAAGAACGAGGAGCGAGAGAACTCTAATGGAGAAGGCTTGGTGGCTAGAGTGACTCGAGGAAGACCGGAGATGAGGAATTTCAACAAGGGATATTCAAGGTTGAGGTCGAGGCCAAAACCAGGATCGCAGCCAAAGCTCAAGCGCTTTCTCTGCCACAAGGAGGGACATATCAAAAGAGATTGTCCAGAGAGGCAAAAGAAGCAGGAGCAGAAGTAGTAGACGGATGTAGTTGTTGCTGAGTAGGAATATGACTCTGGAGAGGCATTGGTGATTTCCAATGAGCGCTCGAAGAGGGAATGAATATTGGATTCAGGTTGTACATTCCACATGACACCTAATAAGTCATGGTTCGAAGGGTTCGAGGAGCAGGAGAACTCGAGTGTTCTTCTGGGTAACAATAAACCATGTAAGGTGGTTGGAATGGGTTCGGTGATGATTAAGATGCACGATAATACAGAAAGAGTGATTCGAGGTGTAAGGTATGTTCCGGAGCTTAAGAGAAAAAATTTGATCTCTTTGGGGATGCTCGACGAACTGGGTTACATGATCAAGGTGGAAGCTAGGACTTTGAAGGTGTGCAAAGGATCACTGGTCTTGATGAAGGGAGCTCGAAGGAATGGTATTTACACTCTTATGGGGAGCACGGTGATTGGGGTGGCTTCGATAGTGACGGTTAACAAGTCAGTATTGTGGCACAGACAACTCGGTCACGTTAGTGAGAGGGGGCTGCAGGAGTTATCGAAGCAAGATCTGTTGCTCAGGGATAATATTAGAGTTGGAATTCTGTGAGAATTGCATCTATGGGATATCTCATCGGGTAAAGTTCGGAGTAGGTCAACAGAGAGCTTAAGGAACTCTGGACTACATCCACTTAGATCTATGGGGACCTTCAAGGGTCAGTTCGAATGGAGGAGCGAAGAACTTCATGAGCCTCATTGATGATCAGTCAAGGAAGGTGTGGGTCTACATCTTGAAAAACAAGAGTGATGCTTTAGAGACCTTCAAGAAGTGAAAAGTGCTGATCGAAAATCAGACTAGAAGGAATGTGAAAAGGCTGCGAATTGACAATGGCCTTGAGTATTGCTCGAATGAGTTCGAGAGGTATTGTTCGAAGCAGGGTATTGCGAGGCACTAGACAGTGGCTGGAACACCTCAGCAGAACAGATTGACAGAGAGGTACAATCGGACGTTGCTGGAGAGAATGAGGTGCATGTTGTTCAGTGCGAAGTTATCCAAGTCGTTCTGGGCAGAAACAGTGACTACTGCAGCTTATTTGATCAATCAGTGCCCCTCGACTGCACTAGGTTTCAAGACACCAGAAGAAATATGGTCTAGTCATCGTCCTAATTTTAGCAACCTTAGAGCTTTTGGTTGCATGGCTTATGCAAACATAAAAGGAGATAAGCTTGGGAGGAGGGCCCTGAAATGCATATTCATTTGGTACCCCGAAGGAGTGAAAAGATACAAGTTATGATGTCTCGAGCTGGATATGAGAAAGTGCATCATTAGTAGGGACGTGACGTGACGTTCAATGAGGAGCTGGTAGGAGACCTGGATAAGGCGGCCGAGGAATGAGCAATTGTCCTTGAGAAACAAGGTGGTGCTTCCAAGGAACAGTTTGACAAGGTCGAAGGAAATAGATCAGGTGCTAAGATTGAGGTGGAGCCAACCAGTGGGTCGAAGAGTGCATCTCAGGTGGATGGCGAAATCGAGGTGGTTCCAGGGTCAGGTGCGCTTCAAGATTATAATCTCATGAGAGATAGGGAACGAAGGCAGATAAGACCTCCCACTCATTTCGGATATGCTGATGTCGTAGCATATGTCTTCGTTATGGCAGAAGAGGTAGAGTTGGATGATACTGAGTTGAAGAGCTATACCGAGGCCATAAATTGTAAGGAGAGGCTCAAATGGCTCGGTGCCATGAAGGAGGAGATGAACTCCTTGAAAAAGAATAACACCTGGAAGTTGGTGGATAAGCCTGGGGAGAAGCAATCGATAGTTAGCTGTAAGTGGATCTTCAAGAAGAAGCAGGAGGTTTCTGGGGTTAGATTCAAGGCTAGACTAGTTGCTTGTGGCTTCACGCAACGGGAAGATGTGGATTATTGCGAGGTGTTTGCGCCAGTGGTGAAACAAAGGTCGATCAAGATAATATTGTCATTAGTTGCTCGGTACGACATGGAGTTAGAGCAACTGGATGTGAAGACCGCATTTCTGTACGAAGAGCTGGAGGAAAGGATCCTTATGACGCAGCCCGAGGGCTTTGAGGAAGCTGGTAGTGGGGAGAAGGCATGTCTTCTCAAGAATTTATTGTATGGATTCAAGCAGTCTCCAAGGCAGTGGAATAGGCGGTTCGACAAGTTTATGGTTCAGCAGGACTTTGTTCGATGCAAACATGACCCATGTGTATATTTTCGAGGCGAAGATATGAAGACTCGAATTTATCTATTGTTGTATGTAGATAATATGTTGATAGCGAGTCGAGATAAGCAATGGATAGCCGAACTGAAGAAAGCTCCGAGTCAGGAGTTTGAGATGAAGGATCTCGATTGTGCTCGAAGGATCCTGGGTATGGAAATAGTTCGAGACAGAGCTTGGAGAAGACTCACATTATCTCAAGAGGGATACTTGACAAAATTTCTTGAGAAGCATGAAATGAAGGATGTAAAGCCTGTACTCACTCCGTTAGCTGCTCATTTCAAGTTGAGTGTTGCTGGGAAACTCGATGAGGAGGAAAGGGAGTTTATGAGAGGTGTTCCTTATGCGAGCGTTGTCGGTTCGTTGATGTATGCTATTGTGTGTACGAGACCGGATCTTGCTTATGCTCTCAGCATGGTTAGTAGGTTTATGGCCGAACCTAGGAAAGAGCATTGGGCAGCTCTTAAGTGGGTCCTCAAGTATGTTCGAGGAACAGTTGGAAAAGGTCTAGTCTTCAAGGATGATGGTTCGAGCTCGAGGCTCCCAGTCGAAGGGTTTGTAGACTCGGATTATGCAGGATGTATGGATACGTGGAAGTCATTGACAGTCTTTGTGTTCACATCGTATGGAACGACGATTAGTTGGAGAGCAAGTTTGCAAAGGGTAGTTGCCTTATCTTCGACGGAGGCGGAGTACATTGGCTTGACCGAAGCGATTAAGGAAGGTCTGTGGTTGCTCGGATTCATAAATGAACTAGGGATTGATCAAGGAAAGATGAAGGTTTCCTCTGATAATTAAGGTGCTTTGCAGCTGGCAAAGAATGACGTTCATCATGAGAGAACTAAGCACATCGATGTGAAGTTTCATTTTATTAGAGATGTGGTGGCAGTCGGAGAGGTCGAGCTGCACAAGGTCAACACTCTCAATAATCCTACGGACATGATTACGAAGTCAGTTCCTAGTACGAAGTTTGAGTACTGCCTGGAACTGATCAAACTGTTGAAGTCGAACTGAAGAGGAGGTGCCAAGCCGAGGTGATATTGAGCCTAAGGTGGAGAATTGTTGGAGTAGACTCAATATAACTCGAGGAGTTGATCGAGTTTGTTAGATTTGGAAAAGATATGATGTATATCTTATTTCCTTGTTGAACAAGATTTATCCTAATCAGTATTAGATTTGGGTAGGAATAAATCTTTTTTAGATAGATTTAGATTTAGATATATCTTACCATATCTAGGTTTTATATTACTTATGTATTTAGGAAAATCTCCTTATAAATACCCCTACTCCCCACAAATTTTAATAGTCCAAGATTATCATACTTTGTATTTTCTTCACCATAATAATATCATCACCGAGGTGGCCTGAAGAGTGGACGTAGAGCTTACGCTCGAACCACTATAAATTATTGTGTTCCTTATTTTCTGTTAGTTATTTATGTTTACAATCGCTTCAATTCACAATAATAATGTCATCATATTTGTGTTGACTCATACATTTTTCTTCCAAGTGGACGTTGACATGACATCCATGTAAATTTTTTTTTATTTTTATTTTTAAATTCAAGGTAAAATTCACAAACGCCAATGATTGGGCAAAACACCACCCCTGCGGCGAAGTCCCTATCCTCAACCTCGCCGGCCCAGATGCCACCAATGCATTCATCAACTTCTACCTGGGCACAACTTGAAAACACTCCGACCATTTCTTCACGATCTACCACCTCCGAGATTTTGAGGGATTATAGAAATCTTGCCAACTAGTTGACGACAGCCCGAATGTTGGACAGAAAGGCAATAACACTATTTATTACCTCCACTTGGTGTCAATGTTGCTCGTTGCTTGCTTCTATAACGTCCTCTGCTGCAACAGATTTTTGATACACATCCTCTTTCATGCACTTCTCATATTCGTTTGGATGCAGGTGATGTATCTCGCTCATGACTCTGGAATCGAAATTTTGGATGATTTATTGAAGTGTTCATTAATTTTTTGAAAATTATTTTTATCTTGAAAAGTGAATTCTCATAATCAAACTCATTAGAAATATACCATTACATTGCACATTTAGTTCCTTTTGACATTGTTGTCCTCGACACATCAATATTGTTATTATGTCACAGATCAGTTCTCAAATAATTCACAAACAAGTGGAAAAAATCATTATGTAAAAGAAACTCTAAACTAGAAGATCAAAAAAATGAAGAAGAAAGACTCCATTTGCACACAAATACATTCTATAGATGGAGACAAACCAAACTAATTGTCAAGCCAATATCCAAAACAAAGAAAGTTCCACATCACTCTGAACTTGCTAGTACTTTTCTTGTTTACTACTTACAATAACATGTATCATTCAATAAAATCAAATCGGATTACAAACAATTATCTGTTGCTTCATGCATTGACACCAAATGGAAATAATAAATAGTGTCATGGCCTTTTCGGTCAAATATTCTGATCGTCATCAACTGGTTAGCGAGATATGTATAATCCTCCGAGATTTCAGAGATCTTGAAATCTTGGAGGTGGTAGCCGATGAAGAAATCTACACCGTGCCCAGGTGGAAGGTGATGAATGCGTCGGTGACATCTTCACCGCAGAGGTTAAGGAGAGGGACTTCGCCACAGGGGTGGTGTTTTCCCTAATCATTGGCGTAGTAAACTTGAAATTGAATTCCATATTAAATAAAATAATAATAATCTATGTGGACGGCGTCAACATCCACGTGGAAGAAACACATCTGAGTCAACACAAATTTGATGACATCAGATATTTAGGATGAGATTCCTAGACATAATTAAAAAAAAGGGATAAAATTCCCTAACAATTAAAAGTTGGGATAAAATTCCTGGAATCTTAATTATTTAAGATCAAATACCTAGTTTTCCCTTCTAACAACAACCACTTCAACCATGCATTCAACCACTACAATATTTAATTTATTTCTCTCTCTTCCACCTCAACAATATCATCTTAACCCAATCATAATAATTTTATACTTTATCAGCAACTATCCAACCATAATATTATATATAATTTTTATTTGATTTTATTTTTAGATTAAAATTTTATAATTAAAACAATAGTGGACATAAAATTGATATAGAGTGTACTTTCAACAGACGGTTGTGTTTGATTATTTTTTATGAATTCTGTAGATTAATACAATATGATGTAGTATACATATATGTAAATTTAAAAATAAAAATATATATATCAAAATTAGTCTCTATTTGTAGAGAATAAAAAATTATGAATTTTTCGTATAATTTTTATTTATTTTTATGTTATTATATTAAATATATATCAATTTTATTATTTTATTGACAAAAATTAACAAAATAATAGGTGCTCAAATTTATAGGTGAGAAATAAAAAATTAAAATAAATGGTGGGCCCAACTTGGTTGGGGGCTGGCTTTTTCCATACCATTGGTGGTTGCTTGAAAATTTGTAAACATTTTATTATATATATATATATATATAGAGTTGCGTTCATTTATGAATTAAGTGTTGTGAATGAACATCGAACTTAATTACTACCTTTGATTTATTCAATCCAGCGGCTGAGATAATGACATGTGTCAATTAAAAAAATCCTTTTTTAATTCATTAAGGGTAATATGGGTAATGTAATTTGATTAAATTATGGTTGTTTTTTTAGTTTGGTAACTGCAATATTTACTCAAGATTTGATTTATATCATATCTTTTTTAATTCCATATTATTCGATTATTTCAAACTGATTGAATTAAAATTTTTTTATCATCCGTTTTTACTAGTTTATCTTCCTTCTTCGTTGATACTCACCTTGCGCCATTTTTTCTACGCACGATCATGGATGTCATACAAGGTATTATTTTATATGTTCTTTTTATTTTTTTTTTCGTTGTCATGGACTGTTTTATATGCTTTTCGTCGTTTTCTTTTTTCTATCTTTTTTATGCTTTTTTTTTAAACTCGTTCACCATTGTTATGATACAAAGTATGTATTCTTTTTTACATTTTAAATGTTGTGTTCTACATATTAATTTTTTTGTATGTATTCGAAACATTATATGTTTTTTTTTTGTTGACTAGTTATGAATTTTATGTTTTAATTTACTGAATTTGAGTTTGCGTGTAGTTTTTTTTTATATTCTGCGGTTACTAATTTGTTCTTTGAAAACATTTTTTTCGTTGGTGTTTATAGCATTAGTATATCGTTTATATATCATTTTCTAGTATCTCAAGTGTCATTATTATTAATTTGTTTTTTTTTCTACAGAATACCCTGGTGCTGCGTCCAGTGACTCATCTAGCAATGTACAACCCTATCTACATAGAATGCCTGTTTATGAGTAAACAAGTTAATGTCACAGTATAATAGTATAAATCTCTATTAACAGAATAAATGATATACGCAATTAAAAAAATGATATACTGAGTGGGAAAAAAT
>JAPKLW010000248.1:426588-431525 GCA_026898455.1 Plectranthus barbatus | reverse complement strand
TTTGTGCATTTTTGTATCTTACATGTTCATTTATTCCAAAGTGTGTTGATAAGATGAAGCATTTTAAGGGCATAGTTTTAAGAACTGTTGATGTTGGTATTGAGTTTAATAGAGACTACGCTCGTGTTGTTGCTTTGAAGAAGAAGATGTTTAATTTTTTTAAATTCGTATTTATGGAAAAATGAAGTAAATCGGGCTAAAAATGAAGTAAATTGGGCTAAAAATGAAGTAAATCGGGCTTAAAATGCATGTTGTTGTTTGTGTTTGAGTATTTTTACAGTTTTAGCCTTTAAAGACTAAAATTGCACGATATTGGGGCAAAAATGCCGCATTTTTCAATATGCTGAGAATGAATCATGTTCGTCGATTTGATGAGATGGACGCGCGAGATTTTTTCTTATTTCTCATAGTAACTCCTATTCTCACCTGATCACTACCTTATATATATATATATATATATATATATAGATAATGTGGTGAGAATAGCCCCTATCATGAGAAATAAGAACAAATATAGTCCATAAATTTGACAACATCAACGATCCAGATTTAATAAAATCTTTAACAAAAAATGCGGCATTTTATCCTCATTTTACTTCATTAAAGGGCAATATAGTCATTACGAACCAAGGCGCAAAAGTTGTATTTTGTTCATTTTATATATTATATATTTCATTTTATCTTAGTTATGCTTCATTTTATCAAAATTGTGCATTTTAAAATAAATTCGATGTGAATTTAGATGTTACACGTAACATGCATTTTAAATTAGAGATTCTTCATTTTATATTAGTCATTCTTCATTTCATCTCAAGTGTTGTTCATTATAAAATAAATTCGATGTGAATTTTGATGTTACACGTGACATGCATTTTATCTTAGCATTTTATCTTAGTTATTCTTCATTTTATCTCATTTATTGTTCATTATAAAATAAATTCAATGTAATTGTACATCGTCATTTTGTACAATGAACGAAAATATGCAATCTACATTTTATGTGCACCTTACTTCCTTAAATGACAAAATCTCTGCATTTTTATTTCAATACCATCATCCAATTCTCTAAATTTTCTCCGTTTGTGAGGCTTCATCGCATTAGTACACTCTAGTATAAATGAACCCTAAACCCTAAACCAAACATGAAATTCAATAAAAAAAAGTAATGAAAAGGTTGATGAAGCTAACAAACAAAATAATGAACATAATATTACAACTGATGAATAACACAATACTAAAAATGAAAGTTTTTCCAAACTGTTTAAAACAAAAACTCTCTAAACAATATATCAAAAACAGTCTCGTGAAATCATAATCAACAAATATCATCCAAAAACTTCAAACAACTGAAACACATATGATATTCAAATAAGAAAACTAGAAAGAAATGTGAACTTAGAAAACATTAAAACTTTGAATCTAACCTTAAGTACCAATTAGAACCGAAATCCGACCGCCAAAATCTTATATAAGAATTAATGAGGATAAAACGAATACGAAGACGAATTGATATTGAGAAATCTCAAAACTTATACAACAAAGCAATTGAAATCTCATGGCAAATCGAAAAGAAAAGGAATTACAGATCCAAATTGCATGAAAGAAGGAAACTAAAAATAGAAAATTGTTTATTTGAGGAAGGTACCATAATTAAAATGGTTAAATGATAAAGATACCCTTAAATATGTAACAATGAATTATGTGGAGGATAAAATAAAAATGGAAATTATTAAAGCATGATCGTAGATCTTGTGCAATCAATGACTGAGATTTATTCCCATTTCTTACATTAAGAACTATTCTCATATGATCTAACCTCTCTCTCTCTCTATATATATATATATATATATATATATATAGTAGTGATCAGGTGAGAATGTGATGGATTTATATACTGAAAGCATTATGATTGGTATATTATGTACAAGGTTGATTGGTTAATATACTGGGAATCATAAATGTTGTATGTTCATCTCCTGTCTGAATTAACAAAGATGTGTCGCAAACGCAATTATCCTCTTATCTCGTCGATAGGGAGATTATACGGTGTGTAGAAGATCATGGAAGATCGTATGGATCGCTTGACCTAGCGAGATATAAATGGTTATCATAGCTGAGACAGTTCCAGGATAAGCTGTCGGTGTAGGCTGCAGCATACGCAGTAATAAGCATCTTATCTTGGATGACTTGGTATGTTGGTGTGGGGCACACATTGATAAGGACCTAAGTCGAGATCGATTCTTTTATCTGACATTAAAGAAATCTAGATCTCTATGGCTTGATGAGATCCTAAGCCTATATGAAGGTTCAAAAGTATATGCAGATTGTGTATTACTTTGAGTTACAGTGAAAGGTTCTAGTTGAGCTTGTATATCTGTATCTTGGGTAATAGCAGTTTGTGTATGACTGTCTGGTACTGGAACTAGGTAACCACATCCAGTATAGGATGGTGACATTCCCTGAGCAGCTCAAAAGGTTCGTTATGCTAAAGTCCTGCAGGCTGATTAAGTTCAAGCATAAGTCAAAAGGTTTGAGTGGATTGACTCAGGAATATAAGATGTTAATTAATTAAATAGCTTGTCGGAGCTTAAATTAATTAATGAATGTCTGTAACCTTAAATGTGGGGATATATCGAGCCCATGCAACCCGTACCTCAAAATGTGGTAGCAAATAGATAGGACAATATTGATTCTCTGGTGGAATGAGTCAATATTAATTAATTAATTATATTCTGGGTTGAATATGAGAATTAATTAATTGATAGGCCTTATTTGCTATTTGCATTTTGGTCCCTGATCTGGCCCATGAAACTCAAGCCCAATAGAAGTCCATTATTTTCCTATAAATAGGCCTCAGTTCCTCAGATCTCAACACACCACAAGATCATAAGTTGCACACAGCAAACCAGGTTTTGGGAGCTGTGGTGATCGACTAGATTTGAGAAACGAGGAAGAAATTCTGCTTCTCAACCGGGCAAGGAATCTGAAGGGAATCTTCACCAGATATTCAAATTGAGTTGGGATAAAGATCAGAAGATCAGATCAGGAGGATTATCTTCTTCTTCTCTCTCCTTCTTGTTTTCAAAAATTGCTTGATAATTTTCATAGATTTATTTCCTCAATCTGTTAGGAATTAAATCTTCGTGCGTGGGAAAAGATCAAGAGGAATCACTGAGCATTCGTTCTTCAGGGTTTCGCAATCCAGGTATTCCGCATAAACCCCCTTATGCATATTCAATAGGAGCATGCTAGGATTAATCATAGGCATAACAATTTATTTTTGATATTCCAATTAACGATCCTTGGCAAACAGACTTCGTGATTCAATTCACGAAACCTTTCAATTGGTATTAGAGCCAGGTTGAATTAATTGGCTCTATCAGAAAAATAATATTGCCTATGATTTGCATGATAATTATTATTGAATGATTGCATGGGTTTTATGGATTGTATGTTTATATTTTTCGTCCTCGTGGTTCTCAGGTTAATCCGGCCTTTTATATGGATTCATTTTTCACCCACGAGATAAATCCGTGGTTAGATTTAGATTTTTAGATTGTAATTAGGATTATTCAATGTAATCTTTTATTTAAAAATTAAATCTATAAAATGGAGAATGAAGAACACAAAGAACGAAGGACCGCACGACGGTACACGACAGTGCCGACATGGCAGCGGGCCGTGCACGGCGGTTGTGCTCGGCAAGGGGCATGGCGGTGCAGACGTGCACGCACGACGGGCAGCAGCCGTGCGGCCAACAGCCGGCCAGGCACGGTGCGGGGGTCTCAGGACGACAACGCGGGGAGGCTGGCACCTGCCGGGACGGCGGGCGAGGGTAGCCTGGGCGCGATGGGCGCGCGTTACGCAGCGGCGGGACCTGGTGGTGCGGCGTGGGCTCGGGAGGCGGAAGCCGACGACGGCGGTCGGTGGGGGCGTCGCGGCCGCAACCAGTGCAAACCCTAGAGTTTGCGGGTGCGAGCTGAGGCACACGTCTCCTCCGCGCCTTGTGTGTGTTTCCATCGAGCCTAGGTGAGCCGACGGTGGAGAAGATGGCAGATGGTTGTTCGGGCAACGGTTGGGGCAAGCCGGGGCGGCGACATGCGAGACGAGCGACGATCGGAGGAGGCGGAATCACGGGCTGCAACCATGCACATACGTGCATGGCTGCTGCGCAATTCCGAGAGCCCTCGTGGTGGCGGCGAGTCGCCGGCGGCGGTGGTTCGCTGGTGGTGGCTTGTCGGGTCAAGTTCTCGAGGGCTATTGGGCTTGCAATGTGTGCCTTGGCCTGCGATTTAGTTAACTTGCCCAGTTGTCCAATTTTCTAATGGATCAAATCTTGGAGGCCCAGATTTTAAAAATAAATTCAGATCACAGTCCAAGTAGTGGGAGCCCAGTCGAAGATCTGTATAATTAATTCCAACTTGTAATAGTTAGAATTATTTTTATTTTGTATCATGGGGCCACGAGGACATTTTTTTTGTTTTATTATCTGTCTTCGCATGATATATGTGTTTAATTTAATTGCGCAACTTATAAGCATGTTGTAGATAATAGGAGCACATTTACTGCTTTTATTTACAGCTTTCAAGCATGCTATGTGATTTATTTTGTGTAATTAATTATAACTTTAAATTCGCGGTTCATGCTATGCATGATAGAATTTTAGAAATGTTATAATTATGGCTACATAAAATAATCTGTGCAATTGAACCTTATGAACTAAAAATTACTAAGCTCATAATTTAGCAAGACCTCCACAAAGCGATCCTTTATTGGAAGTGGGTAATTTATTAGGTAAACGTCTACATGTGTAACTTACTTAATTTATTATTCATAAGTTCTAATAGATAGGATTTCTTAAAAAAACATTTATTTCATGTGAGAAGTGGGAGTTCATGCGTAAACGTCTTCATGTGTAGCTTGCGTATTGAATTTTC
>JAPKLW010000248.1:326588-421588 GCA_026898455.1 Plectranthus barbatus | reverse complement strand
TGGAATGAAGTACACCTAAAAATCAAATTTACAGAGATATATATAGAGGTGGAGGCATATCCTATCAAATCTGGGGCTAAAGATATGAAATATCTCGATTTTCAACAAATTCTCGCGCCCAGACTCCCGTTGATCGACGCCCAGTTGGCCGTCGATCGACGGAGCTTTTTCTCCGGCGTCCCTTCTGCGCGGTCTCACGGTTTTGGCCTTAACTTCCTCTCCCGAACTCCGATTGACCCGATTCAAGTTGCGTTGGAAAGCTAACTTGAAGCTCAATCCAATTCCATGTGCCAATAGCCCGAATTCCTCATGTGGAAGAACTCTTCCCTTGCTACTCTTACACGTCACTGCTTTCGGAACGGTTTTCTCGTGAATTTAGGCCTAAAACCTGCATGAACATCAAAACACGCCTAATACCACCTAAATATGGACTCATGAATAAAATATAAGGATAAAATTAATAAAACCACATAAAACAGTAGAAAATAATATAGATAAGTGAGTAAAATAATGAACTTAACAAATCCCCCAAACTTGAACGTTTGATTGTCCTCAATCAATAGGCAAGAAAGAAATCAAAAGATCATGTAGTTAAAGTGCAATGCCTCACAAGATTCATCACAGTCAAGAATCAAAAATCCGCTACACACAAGCAATTCGAAAGAGGCAGAAAATTCATCAACTATGGAAGAACTCACAGGAAGTGTATCACTCAACTCTCAAGTGTTTAAGGTATAGATGAAAGCACTCAACAACATGTATGAAGAAATTTCTACCATAGCCTTGCAAATTTTCTAATATCTCCACTGCTAGAATGTGCACACAAGTCTAGAATCAAAAAGGACTTTTGACAGGTTGTAGCGTAGGCTTTTTTTGATAAGGTAGGGAAATATGGCCAAATGACTAAATAAATTGAGTTCATGACTCTCAACACATCCAACCACTATCTATAATCATCCACATCATCTCCTCATATACATCAACAAACTCAAATTTTTTTTTGTAGCTCGTTTTGAATCTCTTATGCTCTTTTCGATAATTTTGTATTCTTTTCTTTTCAGAGAGCTTATGAGAATTCTAATTATTAATTTTGAGCTTCTTTTTGCACACATCTTTTCACCACTAATTTATCATTTCTTATCTCCAACTCACTTTCAATCAACCCCATACGTACCACAACTCAAGACACGAGTGTGACAATACTTTTCTTAATCTCATAGACAAGGAAAGAAAAATTCTACAGGCTCAAAGTGGCTAACTAGGGAAGATTTTATTGTGAAGGGACAATGTTTAGGATATTGGGTTAACAAAGATGGCCTAATATCATCTCCTAAACTTGTGCACACTATGCAGTCTCAACACAGAAAATAGGCAAGTTCTAGAGAAATCAAAACACACATGTGAATCTCACATCAAAAGAAATAAAGGCTCAAATTTCTCACACAAGGGTTAAAAATTTTCTTCCATAGTTAATTTCTAATCAGCTCAATCAGCATGCAAGTATAAGTGTCAAATCAGTCCTATCATGTGGTATTCTACATTCATAGGCATCTAACCACAATCTCAATCAATTCAAACTCAACCTTCAATCAATTCTAATCTCACAATCTCATTCAGGTTATCTCAAAACTCAAAATTTTTCCCCACAAAATAGCATAAAATAGAAAAGAAAATAATTTTAAGACGGAAAGCAGAATAAATAAAAGATAGAACGTTCCATCTCTTGTCCACATCCCTCCAAACTTATTTCCAACTCAAAGAGTGGAATAAGTTTGAAAATCAGAAAAAAGAGGGAACGATACATGGTGGTTGATCTCAGACATCAATTTGTTATCCCCCGGGGTCCTTAACATCGCCCAACGTGAACTAATTCATTTGGGCTCGGCGTTGATTTTTTTTTCAAAACAAATGTTAACGCAAGACAAAAGCAAAACTAACAGAAATAAATAAAAAATGAGAAAGAAAAATAGTAAATTGTTGGGTTACCTCCCAACAAGTGCTTGATTTAACGTTGCAGCTCGACGGTACCTCAATTCACCTACTAAGGAGGTCGGGTCCAGACTGGCTTTTCCGCAACATCCTCTCCATCTTTGTTCTTGACGACTTCCATCCCCCATTTCTTGGCATCTTCTTCCCGAAGGATCTTGTGCATGCATAATGAAGGACTGACCCCTCTGATATCCCCCATTGTCCACTCAATGGCGGACTTGTACTTCCTCAGATGTGCCGGTAGTGGTTTGAGTTTCAAAACAGGCGGATCAGAGTTAGAAGGCTGTTGTTCCAGTCCTGCGTAGGATGTGCGTCGATCGACGTAGGATGTGCGTCGATCGACGTGGGCGAAATTGTAGTGATCCCTTTTCCACGTCTCGTTGTTTTGGCTGAAAAGAACTTCATATCAGACTTTCCTCCTGCGTCAATTGACGAGCTCTTGGCGTCGATCAACGTAGGCGACCCCCCACATTTTTCTGGCTCGTTCTGGCAGAAAAGAGTTTTCTAGAGAATCCGGATCAGTTTTAAGAGAAGATGAGGGAGAGGAAATCACCGGATTGAAACAATTTATCACGTGGCACTCTTTTCGGTAGCTTCCTTCATTATGCTTCTGCATTGTTTTTCCGATAGGAAAGGTTACTGACTCATTATTGACTCGGAACGACAGTTTGCCATCTCGGATATCAATCAGTGCTCCACCTGTCTTCAAGAAAGGTCTCCCCAAGATCAGCAAAATATTGCGGTCCTCTTCCATGTCTAAGACCACAAAGTCAGCTGGGATGATGAAATCTTTGACCTTGACAAGCACGTTCTCCACAATGCCCCTCGGGTAGGCGACAGAGCTATCAGCCATCTGAAGTGAGATGGTGGATGGCTTGATGCTTCCAATGGCCAACCTCTTGAAGATGGATAACGGAATTAAGTTGATGGATGCGCCTGAATCACAAAGGACCTTCTCAAAGGTCTCTCCTCCTATGATGCAGGGGATCGTGAAGGATCCTGGGTCCTCCCGCTTCAGCGGCATCTTCTTCTGAATCACCGCGCTGCATTCCTCGAACAAGTTCACCTTCTCATGCTCCACAAAGGGTCTTTTCTGAGAGACCATGTCCTTCAGAAACTTGATGTACCCGGGCATCTCACGCAATGCTTCAACCAGCGGAATGTTGATGTGCACCTTCTTCATGTTCTCCAAGAAGCGTGCATACCTCTCGTCCATCTTTGTTTTAGCAAAACGCTGCGGGAACGGCAGGGGAGGCTTATACATAGGTGGCTTGACAGGAGTGGGCGTCGCAGTCAATTTCAAATCAGCTCAATCAGCATGCAAGCACAAGTGTCAAATCAATCCTATTATCATAGTATTCAGTTTTTAAAGTTTGAAGACTTGGGAAACACGAAACCCTTTATTTTTTGTAAGTTCTTTACTTTTATGCAATTGAATATGTTTTATTTTGGATTTCTATCTACGATGAGTGGCTAGAAACCCTAGCAGGTTCTAGGGGTTGATATTATTATGGATGCACGCTAGGATTAATTAATTAGGTTCATGATTCATGTGTTTATTCTATAATTCTAGATTAATTGAAGGACCGAGAGCACTGCTATTTCTAACAGATTAATTATAATAACAGCGGCAAATAAATTTGTAAACCCTAAGGTTATCGATCCAGGGGAATTGTGTGGGGAAACTATCCTATATACTAGCTATGATCCTAAGATTCATTGTTTGAGAGATCCAAAATCAGGGTTTTATAAAAGTAAAGAAAACAATGCAGAAAATTAAAGTAGTTTGGAAAGCAAATTTAAAGGAACACAGATTCTAGGGAAGAATTCATATTATGGATGACATGTAGGAATCAATTAATTTAACAGGTGGAATACTGCAACAATGCTATATTTCCTTGTTTGGCAAATATAACCTAGATTACTAATTAGTGACTATCTCCGCTCGGTCTCAAAGTACACCAAATTAGTCAATCTGATAAGCAAATCAGTTTAATTCCTACAGTCTAGTACATCTGTTTGGATAGTGTAGATTGTATCATGCATTCCCATTCCCACTATTAATATTCACCTTTCGGTCCTTCTATAAATAGCTAGACATCTAAATTAATCGTCACCTCTCGGTCCTTGAATTAATCTAGAATTATAGAATAAACACAGGAATCATGAACCTAATTAATTAATCCTAACATGCATCCATAATAATATCAACCCCTAGAACCCGCTAGGGTTTCTAGCCACTCATCGCAGATAGAAATCCAAAAGAAAACATATTAAATTGCATAAACATAAAGAATTTACAAGAAAATAAAAGGGTTTCGTGTTTCCCAAGTTTCCAAACTCTCAAAATCAAATTGTAGAACGAAAATATGAAAAGGAATTAATGGGGTATTTTGAAAAATCGAATTTACATAGGTATTTATAGTGGTGGATGTGTATCATATCAAATCTAGGGTTAAACATATGAATAAATCTGTTTTTACTCAAATTTCCGCTCCAGCAGACAGCCTGGAGTTGATCGTGGCTGATCCACGTCGATCGACGTGGCTTCTTGGTCGGCGTTGATTGATGCTGATTGGCGTCTATCGACGCAGCTTCTCGACCCTTCTGCGCGGTCTCACGGTTTTGGCCATAACTTTCTCTCCCGAACTCCGATTGACCCGATTCCAGTTGCATTGGAGAGCTAACTCAAAGAATCATCCATTTCCATGTGCTAATAGCTCTAATTCTTCTTGTGGAAGAACTCCTCACTGCTACTCTTACACGTCACTGCTTCCGGAATGGATTTCTCGTGAACTTAGGCGTTAAACCCTGCAAAAACACCAAAATGCGCATAATACCACCTAATATAGACTCATGCATAGAATATATATATAAACTCAATAAAACTACATAAAATAGTAGAAAATAATATAGATAAGCGAGTAAAATAATGAGTTTATCAACCCCCCAAACTTGAACGTTTGATTGTCCTCAATCAATAGGCAAGAAAGAAATCAAAAGATCATGTGATTAAAGTGCAATGCCTCACAAGATCCATCACAGTCAAGAATAAAAAATTCACTACACACAAGCAATTTGAAAGAGATAGAAAATTCATCATCATTGGAAGAACTCACGGGAAGTGTATTGTTCAACTCTCAAGTGTTTAAGGTATAGATGAAAGCACTCAAAAACATGTATGAAGAAATTTCTACCATAGGCTTGCAAATTTTCTAATATCTCCACTGCCAGAATATGCACACAAGTCTAGAATCAAAAAGGACTTTCATAAGGTTGTAATGTAGACTTTTGTGAGGGGTAGGAAAATATAGCCAAGTGACTAAAATCAATCAAGTTGTATTTCCTCAATCAATCCAAACCACCATCTAAGTTCATTCACCCTTCTCCTCCAATATATCAACAAATACACAACCCTTTTTTTTTTCTAGCTCATTTTGAATCTCTTATGCTCTTTACATAATTTTGTATTCTTTTCTTTTCAGAGAGCTTATGAGAATTCTAATTATTTCTTTGAGCTTCTTTTTCACACATCTTTTCACCACTAATTTATATTTTCTTATCTCCATATCACAATCATTCCACCCATATACCACAACTCAAGACATGAGCGAAACCAATACTTCTATTTAATCTCATAGACAAGGAAAGAAAAATTTTGTATAGGCTCAAAAGTGGCTAACTAGGGAAAATTCAATGTGAAGGGACAGTGTTTAGGGAATTGGGCTATCAAAGATGGCCTAAGATCATTTCCTAAACTTGTGCACACTATGCAGTCTCAACACATAAAATAGGCAAGTTCTAGAGAAATAAAAACACACATGTGAATCTCACATCAAACGAAATAAAGGCTCAAAATTCTCACACAAGGGTTCAAAAATTTTCTTCCGCAGTCAATTTCAAATCAGCTCAATCATCATGCAAGCATAAGTGTTAAATCAATCCTATCATGCGGTATTCTACATTCATAGGCATCTAACCACAATCACAATCAATTCAAACTCAACCCTCAACCGATTCTAATCTCACAATCTTATTCGGGTTATATCAAAACTCAAAATTTTCCCCACAAAATAGAATTTTAAAATTTAAGGCAAAAATTAAAGACGGAAAGCAGAATAAATAAAAGATAGAATGTTCCATCTCTTGTCCACATCCCCCCAAACTTATTTCCAACTCGAAGAGTGGAATAAGTTTGAAAATCAGATAAAAGAGGGAACGATACCTGGTAGTTGATCTCAGACATCAACTTTTTATCCCCCGGATTCTTCGAACATTACGCGGCGTGAAATAGTGGCTGTTGGCACTTCGCGTCGATTGACTCTAAGCCTTCTTGTCGATCCATCTCCTTGGATCAAGTGTATCACACCAGACTGCTCGGCGTCGATCGACGCCAGGCTGCGTCGATTGGCTTCAAGCTGATCTCCAATTTTTTTTTTCAATACTGCAAAACAACTGTTAGCAAAGAAATAAAAGCAGAAATTCGAAATAATAATAAAAAAACGAAAATTGAAAAGAAAATACGGAAAATGTTGGGTTACCTCCCAACAAGTGCTTGATTTAACGTCGCAGCTCGACGATACCTTAAATCGCTGCCAAGGAGGTCGGGTCTAGACTCGCCGACATTTGGCATCCACCATGTAGACTTTCTGGTCTTTGATAATGGTGGTGAGCTCAGAAAAAGGTGGCGCAGTTGACACTGCTACCCTATCGTTTCCTCGCTCCCACTCAATGGCAGCTGCTTCATCTTCTTCAGACTCATCCTCTTCTTCAGTAGTGGAGATTCGATTGCACTCCGCCTTCTTCTTGTTCTTGTCGATCACAAAGGTGATCCTCTCGTCATTCGCTCGGAGTGTGATCTCGCCGCCTCGACAGTCAATGAGAGCAGCGCTAGTGTCGAGAAACTCACGCCCAAGATCATTGGCATGTTCTCGTTCTCCTTCATCTCGTGCACCACAAAATTTGCAGGAAAAATGAGATGGCCCACACGAATGAGCACATCCTCTAGTATACCTTTCGGGCGGGACACAGACCGGTCCGCCATCTGCAGGGTGATCGTCGTGGGCCTCATCTCTCCGATGTTGAGACGCTTGTAGATGGAGTACGGCATCAGGTTGATACTGGCCCCAGTATCACATAGTACTCTCTTGAATGTGTGTCCCCCAATCTCAACCAGAATAGAGAAGCATCCAAGATCGCTTCTCTTGATGGGCACCTGCTTTTGAAGTAGCAGGCTGCACTGCTCGTGGATCTTCACCGTCTCATTCTCCACGAATTGTTTCTTTCCACTCATCAATTTCCGGAGGTACTTCATGTACCCCGGGATTTCCTTTAGTGCTTCGATCAGCGGGATGTTGATGCTGACCTTCTTCAGGTTCTCCACAAATCTGGAGAACTTCTCGTCCTCTTTCTGCTTTGCGAACCTCTGTGGGAATGGCAAAGGAGGGAGCTGATCTTCAGACTGCTTCAACTTCGTGCCTGGGATAGAATTCGGCGTCGACCGACGTAGTGTGGCGTCGATCGACGGGCCTTTTTTCTCAGCGTCGATCGACGTGGCAGGTCCGTCGATCGACGTGGATTCATCTCCTGTGCATTTTTGCTCTTTTTCATCTCCAGAATTGTCTACAGCCATCTCGGGACCCTTGTAGCTCGTCCCAGACATCAAAGTAACGGCTTTGTAGTCTTTTTGGGCCTTGGGGTTCACCTCCGTTGTGCTCGGAAGCTGTCCAGGCTTGTGTTAGTTGCTGAGTGTGGTGGCGATCTGGCTCAATTGTGTGTCCATCATCTGAAGATGTTTCGTCATCAGCTGCATGTGGTTGGCCATTCCCTTCACCTCGGTTTCTACTTTCCCAAACCGGTTATCCGAGCTCTTGATGAATTTCTCGAGCGTCTCCTCTAGCACAGATTTCTTCCTTTCCACTATCTCTCCTCCAGTACCTGTGTCAAAACCAGGCGGAGGGTGTTCTGCAGCAGAAGGGTTAGCATAGGAAAAACCAGGGTGAGATCGCCCATGGTTGTACTGATACCCTTGATTGCCTCGGTAGTTATTGTGATAACCACCGCCAACGTAGTTCACCTCCGTACCGGCAGTTCCAGATGAACTGCTTGCACCCCTGTTGATGTAGTCAGCCTCTACGGGTACTATGGCCATGCTTGGCTCTGCAACAGCTGCAACTTGTGATGTGCCCAATTTTTCAATCTCCTCCCGGAGCTTTTTCACCTCAGCGACCACGTCGAATTCTGGCTTTGTCTTGACTGCTTTGACTGGTAGCTGCCTATTAGTTGGCCATTGGTGGCTATTCAGCGCCATATCAGCCAGCAACCTCATACTCTCTGCACCACTCTTCTTCATCAGTATTCCTCCAGCAGATGCATCAACCAGCTCCTTCATGTGAGGGTTCAGTCCCTCATAAAAATGACACACTTGCATCTCCAGATCGATGCCATGCCCAGGATAGAGTCGTAGAAGCTCTTTGTATCTCTTCCAGGCCTCGTAAAGTGACTCGTCATACATCTGCTTGAAAGTAGTAATGGCAGCTTTCCTCTTCAGCAACAGGCTTGGTGGGAAGCAGTTGGTAAGGAACTCTGCACGAAGCTCCTCCCATGTCCCGATCTGACTCTTATCCAGTCCAGCAAACTAAGACCGTGCCTCGTCTCTGAGTGAGAACGAGAACAGTCTCATTCTGATCACATATTGGGTTACTCCATTCTGCTTCACAGTGTTACACACCTCAATGAATTGATTGAGGTGGGTATATGGGTCTTCTACAGCTCTCCCCCCAAACTGGTTTTGCTGCACCATCTGAATAAGGCTTGTGCGCAGCTCGAAGTTGTTGGCATCAATGCCAACTCTGAATCCGGCCTCCGCTTGCTGTGGAAGAAATCGATCCAAGATGGACCTTTGCGGGATCACAACTTGCCTATCGTTCAACTGTGCCAGTCTTGCAGCTTGCTCCGCCTGAGTAGCCTGGGCTGCTTGTAGTTGAGCTCTCAGCTGATGTAATTCATTCACAAATTGCCTCTGCTCCTCGGGAGTCATATTTTGCAGAGGTGCTTCAAGATTCTCAGCCATCTCTCGTTGTTTTTCTTTTCCTTTCTTTTTGATTTTCCTGCAGGTTGCTTCAATTTCAGGGACAAATGCTTCGAGTGTTTTTCCTTTGGCTCGCGTGTTCATGCACCTGCACTGGAAATAGGTAAATATCAGTTCAGCGTCGATGGACATGGATTCACGTCGATCGTCACAAAAGAGTGGTCGCATCGATCGATGAAAGGTGTTCATCGATCGACGCTGCAAAGTGATCGACGTCGATCGACGCTAGGTGGCGTCGATTGACGCAAGACGTAGACTCAAAAACTCACACATGCACACGTACAGAAAATAAAACTCAATCCAGCAAATCCTAGAACGAACTAGTAACAAGATAAAATCTAGCAACTCCCCGACAACGACGCCAATTGGATCACTTCTATTTCTAACAGATTAATTATAATAACAGCGGCAAATAAATTTGTAAACCCTAAGGTTATCGATCCAGGGGAATTGTGTGGGGAAACTATCCTATATACTAGCTATGATCCTAAGATTCATTGTTTGAGAGATCCAAAATCAGGGTTTTATAAAAGTAAAGAAAACAATGCAGAAAATTAAAGTAGTTTGAAAAGCAAATTTAAAGGAACATAGATTCTAGGGAAGAATTCATATTATGGATGACATGTAGGAATCAATTAATTTAACAGGTGGAATACTGCAACAATGCTATATTTCCTTGTTTGGCAAATATAACCTAGATTACTAATTAGTGACTATCTCCGCTCGGTCTCAAAGTACACAAAATTAGTCAATCTGATAAGCAAATCAATTTAATTCCTACAGTCTAGTACATCTGTTTGGATAGTGTAGATTGTATCATGCATTCCTATTCCCACTATCAATATTCACCTCTCGGTCCTTCTATCAATAGCTAGACATCTAAATTAATCGTCACCTCTCGGTCCTTGATTTAATCTAGAATTATAGAATAAACACAGGAATCATGAACCTAATTAATTAATCCTAACATGCATCCATAATAATATCGACCCCTAGAACCCGCTAGGGTTTCTAGCCACTCATCGCAGATAGAAATCCAAAAGAATACATATTAAATTGCATAAACATAAAGAACTTACTAGAAAATAAAAGGGTTTCGTGTTTCCCAAGTCTCCAAACTCTCAAAATCAAATTGTAGAACAAAAATATGAAAAGGAATTAATGGGGTCTTCTGAAAAATCGAATTTACATAGGTATTTATAGTGGTGGATGTGTATCCTATCAAATCTAGGGCTAAAGATATGAATAAATCCATTTTTCCTCGAATTTCCGCTCCAGTAGACAGCCTCGTGTGATCGACGTGGCTTCTTGGTTGGCGTCGATCGATGCTGATTGGCGTCTGTCGACGCAGCTTCTCGCCCCTTCTGCGCGGTCTCACGGTTTTGGCCATAACTTTCTCTCCCGAACTCCGATTGACCCGATTCCAGTTGCATTGGGGAGCTAACTCAAAGCATCACCCATTTCCATGTGCTAATAGCTCAAATTACTCTTGTGGAAGAACTCTTCACTGCTACTCTTACACGTCACTGCTTCCGGAACGGATTTCTCGTGAACTCAGGCCTAAAACCCTGCAAAAACACCAAAATGCGCATAATACCACCTAATATAGACTCATGCATAGAATATATATATAAACTCAATAAAACTACATAAAATAGTAGAAAATAATATAGATAAGCGAGTAAAATAATGAGCTTATCAATCGACGTGAGGTCTCGTCGATCAACGTGGCCTTTGGATTGGCGTCGATCGACGGCGATCCTTCATCGATCTACGGGGCTGCATCAGCGACAGCTTCTTTGGCCTGCTGGACATCTTCATCATCCTTTGAATCAGTCCTTGCTTGCTTTGGCCCTTCATAGGATTTTCCCCCTCTTAGAGTGATGGCATTCACTTGGTTCATCTGACTCTGAACTTTGGGGTTGGCTTGAGTGTTGCTAGGAGATTGCCCAGGTTTGTGCTGTGCTTCGAGAGCATTGGCGATATGAATGACCTAAGTCTCTATGATTTGCACGTGTTTCTCGACTCGGTCCACCTTGGTCTTTACTCCAGCTATCTCTTGCTCTAGTTTTCCCACTTTGTCAGTGGATCCTTGCATGAACTGGGCCAAAATCTCCTCTAGATTTGGCTTCTTTTTCTCCACCATGACTCCATCTTGTACTTCAAATCCGGGTGGTGGCTGCTCTACAGCCTGAGGGTTCGCATATGAGAACCTTGGGTGGTTCCAGGCATGAGTGTAGTTGTAGGGTTGGTTGTTTTGCTGATATCCTCCGCGGTAGTTGTTTTTATAACCACTCTGTTGGATAAAATTGACATCTACACACTCCCCATCAACTGGAGCTTGGATTGGCTCCACCGCTGCAACAGTCTTCTCCGCTTTCAATGTAGCAAAGTCTTCACGCAACTTCTTTAATTTGGCTGCTAGATCAGGTTCTTTAGTGACCTTGTCCACAGCTTTCACAAGTCGATTGCAAACTGAGGACCACCGGTGATTGTTGTTGGCCATCTTTTTAAAGAATTCCATAGCCCTCTTACCACTCTTTGACATGATGGTGTCTCCTAGCGTAGCATCCACCAATTCGATGGTCCTCTCATTCAGCCCCTCGTAGAAAGTCTCGGCCTGCTCTCCTAATGACAGTCCATGTCCCGGACAAGATCTCAGCATCTCCTTATTGCGCTCCCATGTCTCGTAGAAGCTCTCATCTGGGTATTGAGCAAACCGTGTGATCTCCTTACGCCTCTGTCTGATGACGCTAGGGGGAAAGAAGTTCTCTAGGAACTCATTCCTTAGTTCTGCCCATGTGCCGATGCTTGTCTTGTCCAGTGCAGAGAACCATGACTGCGCTTTATCACACAAAGAGAATGCGAACAGACGCATTCGGATCGCGCTCTGGCTAACTCGGCTGATCTTGACAATGTTGCAGAGTAATATGAACTTGTCGAGGTGAGCATATGGATCCTCGGTAGCTCGTCCACCGAATTGGTTTTGTTGCACCATCTGTACCAATCCGTGCTTCAACTCAAAGTTATTGGCATTGATGCCAATCCTGAAATCTGTCTCCACGAATCGAGGACGGTACTTTTTCTTGATAGCATCCTCGTCCTCGTCATCATCCGACTCCCCTAGCCGATCCTAATCTTCTTCATCTTCATCCTCAGGATCATCTTCAAATAGAGGATTGCGGCGAAAGTGCCGGTTATTCAGATTTTTCCTCTCGATGCAGTTGCTCCCTCATGACTCGCATTTCTTGAACTAGCGCTGTCTGCTCCTCCAAAGTCAGCCCTTGCGGAGGTGGCTGTACAAGTGGCTGTACAATTGGGTGTTGTGCATTGTCCGGCAGTGGTACTTCGTCTGCCATTGCTTGACTACTTGAGCCTTCTTAGGCGCGCTTGTCATTTTGGATTTTTCTGCACGTGGCTTCAATGTACGGGTAATAATAAAGCGGGTCCTTTCCTCTAGTTCTCGTACTCATGCACTACCCGTACAATAAAGAAGGTAGTGAAGTAAAACTGAAAATAAACTGAAACAAACGAAAAACAATACAAGAATTGAAAACATAAATTTAAAGGGGGCGTCGATCGACGTGGACCCAGAAAACAAAAAAAAGAGAAAACTGAAAATACGAAATTTTACAACCTAAATCAGTATTTTGATTACAAAATTAATAGTAGGATAAATTCTATTCTTTCCCCGGAAAGGGCGCCAAAATTTGATCACGTATATTTTTAACCCGCGACTTAGCAAAGCTAATAGCGGCAAATAAAATTATCGATCCCACGAGGAAAGAAATAACAAAAAATCCTAAGTACTTATCCATAAGTTCTCGAAATACTGGCTAGGGGGATTTTAGAATTAAAGGTTTTGGATTTCAAATTGATTTTGGAAAACAGAATTTAAAACAAGAAAATTAAATAGCTTTTGAGAAAATATATGCAAAGTACAGATTCCAGGGATATCTACCTATCAAGTATGACATGTATGAATGAATTGATTAATTCCTAATTTAATTCCTCTTCGTAGTGAAACATCAGAAAAGTATTATGAACTTCTTTGTTGGACAATTCATAAAGTAGAATAATTAATTACATATCTCCTGTCGGTCTCAAGATGAATTAATTAACTCCAGAATTCTACGGATCTATTCCTATAATTTATTCCCTTTAGTTACGATAAGAAATCAAATTATATTGTGAAAATCTCTTTCCATTGAAAACTATTACAATTACGTCTCTAATTCTCAACTATGTAATCCTAAGATGTGGCCAGCATACTCAAGATTAAGAATAAAATCAGATTTCACAAACTACGAGGGAAAGTGAAAATAATTCAATTAATCAAACATGCATACATTGATAGTTCGAAACCCTAGAATCTGAGAAGGAAGTTAGTTACACATAATCATAGTAGAATTCATCAAAGATAAATAAAATCTGAATTGCATAAGAACTTGGGTCTGAATGTCTTTCCCCAAAAATCTGTCTTCAAACATAAAACTCAACTAAAGCTTGAAATCTCTCAAAATCTGAAATATGGAATGAAGTACACCTAAAAATCAAATTTACAGAGATATATATAGAGGTGGAGGCATATCCTATCAAATCTGGGGCTAAAGATATGAAATATCTCGATTTTCAACAAATTCTCGCGCCCAGACTCCCGTTGATCGACGCCCAGTTGGCCGTATATCGACGGAGCTTTTTCTCTGGCGTCCCTTCTGCGCGGTCTCACGATTTTGGCCATAATTTCCTCAACCGAACTTCGATTGACCCAATTTCAGTTGCGTTGGAAAGCTAACTCGAAGCTCTATCCAATGCATTGAGCCAATAGCCCGAATTCCTCATGTGGAAGAACTCTTCACTGCTACTCTTACACGTCACTGCTTTCGGAACTGTTTTCTCGTGAATTTAGGCCTAAAACCTGCATGAACATCAAAACACGCCTAATACCACCTAAATATAGACTCATGCATAAAATATAAGGATAAACTTAATAAAACCACATAAAATAGTAGAAAATAATATATATAAGTGAGTAAAATAATGAACTTATCATTCCTAGAGGTGCATGAGTATGGTTGTTGGGATTTCTAGACAAACAATTTAAATCATGTGAATAGTGGGAGGTTTTTTCGTAAACTTCTACGAGTGTAGCTTGCGTAGATCTCTTTCACAATTATTCTAGGATTGATTTAAATTATAGATAACAAAAGCTTTAAGGGCTGTGCGGTATGGTTACGTGCCATGCTAAACTATCTCTTTTGGCCGGAGTTAAATTTGTGGTTAATTGTTTAGCAGCTTCTTAGAATATAATGCTAGAATTGCATCCCTGCTCTTGAGAGATGGCTTGGTCTAAGGTTTTCACTAATTATTAATTTCTAGTGTCAAAAGCTTCTTGACATGATAGTGAAATTAAATGGATTGGGGCTTAAAACCCGCAGTTCTGGTTGAGGGTGACATCGTAAACGTCTACGAGTGTAGCTTGCGGTGGGAACTCTTGGGCAATTAGTGGAAAACATTTGTATTTGATTTATTAAAAGGTTTTCAATGCATTTGTTTTCGAAGTTCTACATGTATGTTCTTATTTAAGATTCTTTATTGTTTCAGATATGTCTATGTCTAATGTCATCAACATTCTCGCACAAAACACTCTAATTGGTCCGAACTTCCTGGAATGGAAGCGCAATCTCGAGTACCTCCTGATTGCAGAAGAACATATGTTTGTTCTGCAACTACTTCGTCCCGAAGTGCCAACTGCTGAATCCAGTCAAATGGATATAGACTTTTATAACAAGTGGGTGAAATCGAACAATGTAGTCAAGTGCTACATGATGACCACTATGTCGAAAGTCTTACAGCAGCAACATCAGCACCATAGGATGCCTATGACATCATGACGAGTCTGGAGGCAACCTATGGGGAAACTGATAGAGCTGTCAGGTTCAATCTCATGAGGGAAATCGTGAGTAAGAAAATGACTGATGGCACCTCAGTGAGAGAGCACGTAGTTACCATGACTCACCTCATGGATGAACTAACTGTGCATGGTGGAGGTATCGACGCTGAGGCTAAGGTCGATATCATACTAAACTCTCTACCCAAGTCCTTTGAGAGTTTTAGGCTGAATGTTATCATGAACAAGTAAGAGTATACTCTTAACGAGTTGCTCAATGACTTGATGGCATCAGAATCGGTCATGAACCCTCAAAAGGTTGCCTTGGCCACTTCTGGTAATCTCTCTGCTGTACCAAAAAGTATGAAGCGGAAGAAAGGGATTAAGAAGTGGGCCAAGAAGACACCTGTGAAGGATGGTGGGGCTGGGAAAAAGCCTAAGGTGGCGATTGACAGGGATAGGTGCTTCAGGTATGGTAAGAAAGCACATTGGAGGAAAGATTGTCAAGCCAACAAAGCTATACAAGGTATGCCATTTGCATGTATAACTGTAAGCATGATTAGAGTCCGTTGTTGCTCTTCTGGAGCTGTAAGCACTGACTTGTTGATCATGTTGTTGTACTTTGCAGGGGACCGTGCCGACAAGGCTGGTGAGTGATGGCAAGAAGATACCAAACTGGATGAAGGCAACGTCTTAGGATGGAGCTTCATGGAGTTTTCTTTTCTTTATGTTTTGATGAATTAAGTAAATTTAAGAGTTTATTTGTGGGCCGTGGTTTATCGGCAGGACAAATTATATCAACTTTTATGGATGTTTGTTATTTATGATTTTATCATTGTTAGTAACAATATTATCCGTTATGGAATGTTGATTTACAATCTCTATGTTACTTCGATCAAAACATATCCTTTATATTGCATGTAATTCATCCGTAATTGATAATCCTAGAAAGAGAAAACTTACTTCTTCTGATGAGGATCTTACATATCTCTGGCACTTGAGACTGGGTCACATCAGCTTGAAGCGGATTCAAAGACTTGCAGATGACGGTACATTAGACTTAGTCCAGGCTGTACCTTATCAAGTCTGCGAATCCTGCATCGAGGGCAAGATGTCAACTAGGCCTTTCAAGGCTAGTCAGTCTCGAGCAGAGGAAGTGTTGGAATTGATCCATTTTGACTTATGTGTACCGAGTCCACGCAGGCTCGTGGAGGGTACGAGTACTTCGTCACTTTCATTGACGACTACTCATGGTACGGATACGTTTACCTGCTACGCTACAAGTCTGAATGCTTTGAGAAATTCAAAGAGTTCAAGGCTGAGGTAGAAAAGAAGGTCGAGAAAACTATCAAGTCACTGCAATCTGACCGCGGTGGCGAATACCTCGGTAACGAGTTCCTGCAATATTTGTCAGAAAATAGGATTACATCCCAATGGACTGCACCGGGTACTCCCCAGCAAAACGGTGTAGCTGAAAGAAGAAATAGGACTCTTCTAGAGATGGTAAGATCAATGATGAGTTATGCAAACTTACCAATTTCATTTTGGGGCTACGCATTGGAAACAACAACTTACATGCTTAATGTGGTGCCTTCTAAATCAGTTCCTAAGACGTCTTCTGAGCTCTTCCTTGGTCGCAAACCAAGTTTGTGCAAGTTTAGAGTATGGGGCTGTTCGGAACACTTACTGTCGAAGGAACCTGATAAGTTAGAAAGCAGGTCAAAAGTCACGGCTTTTAAAGCCAGCCTGGTGGCAAAGGGTTATAGTCAGAAAGAGGGCATTGACTATGACGAAACCTTTTCACCCGTAGCCATGCTCAAATCCATCCGGATACTCCTTGCCATAGCTGCGCATATGGACCTCGAGATCTGGCAGATGGATGTCAAAACCCCTTTTTAAACGGTTACCTTGAAGAAGGTAGGGACATCTATATGCAGCAACCTGAGGGTTACATAAGCAAAGGCGAAGAACATCTTGTATGGAAGCTTAGGAAGTCCTTGTATGGACTTAAGCAAGCTTCAAGGTCGTGGAACTTACGTTTCAATGATATATTAAATCTTATGGATTTGCACAGTTGGAAAACAAAAGTTGTGTTTACCGACTTTGTGTCAGTGGGAGCGTGGTCTTCCTTGCACTATACGTTGATGACATACTCCTATTTGGAAACAACGAGGGAGTGATGTCGGAAATCAAGGCTTGGTTATCCGAACAGTTCCAAATGAAGGATCTGGGAGAAGCTGGCTACATTCTTGGAATTAAAGTCTTACGAGATCGTAAGAGAAGAATGTTGAGCTTATCCCAGGCATCCTATGTGGATACTGTGATAGCCCGGTTCAGCATGCAACTTGCCAAGAAAGGCTTGCTACCTTTTAGACATGGCGTTCATCTTTCTAGTGAGCAATAGTGGGAGTAAGATGAGATAAGTCTTGTACCATATGCTTCGGCTGTGGGTAGCCTCATGTATGCGATGCTATGTACCAGGCCAGATATCTGTTATGCCGTTGGCATGGTAGCGAGATATCAGTCTAACCCTAGACAGGCGCACTGGACTGCTGTAAAGCACATCCTCAAGTATTTGAAAAGAACTAGGAATTTCTGCCTAGTTTATCAAAGTGAGGATTTGTGCCCTGTGGGTTATACTGACTCGGATTTCCAAGGGGACCAGGATGAGAAGAAATCAACGTCAGGATATGTGTTTACCCTGGGAGGTGGAGCTATATCTTGGAGGAGCTCAAAGCAGAAATGCATTGCTGACTCCACCATGGAGGTGGAATATGTCGCCGCCTCCGATGCCTTGAAAGAGGGGGTATGGCTCCGGAACTACCTTTTAGAGTTGGGCGTGATCCCGAGTTTGCTGAGGAGCATCACAATTTATTGTGATAACTCTAGTGCAGTGGCAAACTCAATGGAACTGCGGTCTCACAGGGCAAGCAACACATAGAGAGAAAGTACCATATCATACAAGAAATCGTATTGAGGGGCGATGTGCTGATTAAGAAGATTAACAGTGCTGACAATCTTGCTGATCCATTTAGAAAGAGCATGCGATAGAAAGTTTACGAAAGACATATTCGTGAGCTGGGTCTGAGGTGGATGCCGACCACTGATAGTGGTTAAAGAGACAACTGACTAGATAGACGGACTGTATACTCTGTAATAGCTTAGTTATGATTTGAGTATAAGTGGGAGATTGATGGGCTTTGTATACTAAAAGCATTTATTATAATGAGTATACAACGGTTTATTTCTCCTATCTGTTAACAATCTTACATGTATGAACAATGGTATCCTCTTGTCTCACCGATAGGGACGATCATACGGCGTGTTGTAGATCGCAGAAGACAATATGATCACTTGACCTAGTGAGACATAAACTTGATCACAACTGAGACATCGTATGAGGATACATCTGTGCGGATGGCTGCGGCATTGTCGGAATAAGTAGTTTGTCTTGTTTACTTGATATGCTGGTACGCAGAGGTGGCGTATTGATGGACCGCAGTAAGATATATTCGTCTGTCTGACATCAGCGAATACAAGATCTCGTTATATTGATTGAGTCCAAACCCTAACGAAGGTTCAGGGGTTTGCACGGGTTGACTGTTGGTTTGACTTGCCATGGTGGAGAGTTTAAGTAACGTGCTTGTATATCCGCATCTTGGGTAACAACAGTTCGTGTAGTACCGCCTGAGACTGGGTTTAGGTATCCATATCCGAGTAATAGGATGGGGACATTCCCTGAGGAGCTCAATAACATTCATCGTGCCAAAGTCCTGCAGGCTAATTAAGTTCAGGCACGAGTGATAAGGATTGAGTGGTACTACTCATGAATAATAAGATATTAATTAATTGTAGTTAGAGCTTGTCAGAAGCTCCGATTAATTAATGCAGCCCGTTCTCATAACGTGGTAATAAAAGGGTAGGTCAGTATTAATTCTGTTGTGAAAAAGAATTAATATTAATTAATTAATTGTGTCCTGGGTTGTGGACATGAGAATTAATTAATTTATAAGACAACTTTATTATTTGCGTTAGGTCCCAGGTCTGGCCCAAATAAATATGCTGAATTTAGCCCAGGATCCCTTTAGGGTTTACAACCCTAGGTCTATAAATAGACAGCTCTCTCTCATAAGTGGTAACACAACTGAAAAACCCTAAACCTAGGAGAGAGAGAGGTGGGCGCCGTTTTTGAGGGAAAGGGAGGAGAATTTCGATTCTGGTCCTGCTCAAGCCACAGATCTACGGAGTCCTCACCAGTAGTAGATCTGAACAGCATTGGGATACAGCCCTGAAGATCTGATCTGGAGATCAAGATTTTCTTTTCTTCTTCTTTAATTGTTTTTGATTTTATCTTAGAAATTAGATCTCTAATTTATGTTTCCGCAGACAAAATCGGATTGCGTGGTTGAATTGAAGTTGGAAATTCAAACGCAAAAGATCGGTACAGACACTATGAAGTTACGGTAATCTCTCAATCCACAAATGTAGTACTACCTCCGTCCCATAACAATTGTCTTGTTTGGAAATGGCACAGATACCAATGCGAATAGAGATAGAAAAAATTAGTAGTTTATTAGTGAGTGTGTATAAACTTTCCATTTTAGGAAAGAAGACAATTGTTTGGGACAGACGAAAAAGGAAAACAAGACAATTGTTTTGGGACGGAGGGAGTATTAATTTCATAGGAGCATGCTAGGGTTTATCATGTATTTAATTATGCACAATACCTATAAATTGATCCGGTTCAGTTTGGTTTTGGTGATTCGGTTCACAGGAAAACCCTACAATAATATGGTCTCAAGTTAGTCTCGAATTATTAATTCCTTTTGTCTAAGGAACCCGGGCATAAATTGGAATTGAAGGACTGGAATTGAAAGATGCAGTCTGGTTAAGTGTTTTGTTGTAAACGTCCACACGTGTGGCTTGCAATAGTAATACTTAGGCAAATTGGAGGAAACATTAATATTGCTTTATCATAAGGCTTCAATATTTAATTGTTTCAATAGTTTGCGACTATGTTTTAAATTCTGTTTTAATTTATTATTTTCAGACATGTCTTTACCAAATGTGATCAATATCTTAGCACAAAACCAATTAACCAGTTCCAATTTCCAAGAATGGAAACGCAACTTGGGTTACATCCTTGTCGCAGAGGAACACAAGTTTGTCCTTGATAAGCCTGGTCCGGCTGCTCCCACTAATGCATCGACTTATGAGGAAAGGAGCTACTATAAAAAGTGGCTCAAGTCAAACAATGTAGTGAAATGCTTTATAATTACTACTATGTCCAAGGTACTAGCACAACAACATCATTCATATGATAATGCTAGTGATATAATGGATGGCCTCACAGTGACCTATGGTGAGTCAGACCAAGCAGTCAGATTCAATCTCATGAGGGAAATCATGGGAAAGAAAATGGCAGAAGGTAGTTCGGTCAGAGAGCACGTGGTCGGCATGACTCACCTTATGGATGAGCTCACGTTGCACGGAGGTGGTATCGATGCGGAATCGCAGGTTGATATCATCCTCAACTCTCTGCCAAAGTCCTTTGAGAACTTTAGACTGAATGCTGTCATGAACAGGAAAGAGTACACTCTTAACGAGTTACTCAATGACTTGATGGCAGTGGAATCAGTAATGCAACCAGAAAAAGTTGCTTTGGCTACTTCTAGCAATCGTCCTGTTGCGTTGGTTGGCAAGAGGCGCAAATGAATTTTTAAGAAGAAATCCAAAGGTACAACTTCTGGTAGAAAGTCAAAAAGGACACCAGGCGTGCCTGCTAAACGAGACAAGTGTTTCAGGTGCGGCAAGGCTGGTCACTAGAAGAAAGATTGTAAAGTTAAGAAGACTGGACAAGGTGCGTCATGTGCATTTATAACGGAAACATGTTTAGCATTGGTTTCTACCCATTCTTGGGTAGTGGATACTGGAGCTACTGATCATGTTTGTTATACTTTGCAGGGGTTCAGGCCGACAAGGTAGCTGAAGCATGACGAGATTACCATCTCAATGGGCAGCGGAGAGTGAGTCTCAGTAGTAGCCATTGGAGATTTTACTTTATGCTTTACAAACAATGTTTTGATTTTGAGAGATGTTTTATATGTGCCGGTCTTTCGGCGGAACTTAATTTCAGTTTCCAAGTTATTTAATGATGGATATTCAGCTATTTTTGATAGTGGAGTTTCTATCGTTGGTAATAACGATGTTATCTGTCATGGTAAACTGATTGACTCTCTCTATATCATTGATTGTATACATAAATCTTCCGTGAATGTTGCAAACTCATCCAATAATAATAATCATTTAAAGAGAAAGTCTTCTTCCGATGAGGATCAAACATATCTCTGGCACTTGTGAGCAAAGGTATCCTATTGTCTCACCGATAGGGACGATCATACGGCGTGTTGTAGATCGCAGAAGATAGTATGATCACTTGACCTATGATCGCGTATATTTTTAACCCGCGACTTAGCAAAGCTAATAATATAGCGGCAAATTAAATTATCGATCCCACGAGGAAAGGAACAACGAAAAATCCTAAGTACTAACTTAAAAGTTCTTAAAGTACTGGATAGGTAAAATTGAAAATAAAGGGTTTTGAATTTTAATTACCTCAAGAAAACAATTATGAAAATAAACTTAGTTTGAAAAACCTAAAGGATAAGAAGTACAGATTCTAGGCTTTTCTCCTTATCAAGTATGACATGCATAAACAAATTGATTATTTTCCAATTTTAATTCCTCTACACAGTGAAACATCAGAAAGCTATTATGAACTTCTTTGTTGGACAATTCATAAAGTAGATTAATTAATTATCTATCTCCTGTCGGTCTCAAGATTAATTAACTAACTCCAAAAGCTCTACATATTTATTCCTACAATCTATTCCCTTCAGTTATGACAAGAAATCAGATTATATTGTGAAAATCTCTTTCGATTGAAAACTATTACAGTTATGTCTCTAATTTCCAACTAGTAATCCTAAGTTAGTGGCCAACATACCCAAGACTAAGAATAAAACCAGATTTCAAAAACTGTGAGGGAAAGGAAAAATAACTTCAATTAATCGAAACATGCATACATTGATAGTTTGAAAACCTAGAATCTGAGAAGACAATTAGTTACACATAATTCTAATCTTAATCATCATAGACAATGAACAAGAAAAGAAAAGATGAAAAGGAAAACTGAATCTTCCCCAAAGATTCAATCTCAAACCCAATGATCTTCTTCTTCTTCTTCCTTGTGATGTTTCTCTCAATATAATTCTGTTCTCTCTTGATTTTCGATCTCCTCCCTTTTTCTTCTAATTTTCGAATTCTTCAGCCTTTTTATAGATGTTGGGGATGAATCCTACCATACCTAGGAGTTAGATATGTGTTTATTTTCAGAAAGCAGAAAAGATATGGTCTGCCCCGCGACACTCCGTTGATCGACGTCCAACCTTCGTCGATCGATGGGAAGGACAAAGCATCGTCGATCGACGCCGATCGACGGCCAGTTGGCGTCGATCGACGGTGGTTCTGCTTCAGCACTCCTGCGTCGATCTCTTCGAGTTCATTCGTCGATCTTCTCTGAAGCTGCGGTGAACAAGTTTCCAAAATCCTCCGATTTTCATCCAAAAACCTGCATGATTCATCAAACACACCATAAAAAGCACAAAAGCCAATGTATGCTCGAAAAGACACTAAAAACGATCCAAACATCACCAAAATAGACAAAGAAACAATGGATAAGTTGGTAAAAATATCAACTTATCAATCTAGTGAGACATAAACCTAATCACATCCGAGACAGCATATGAGGATACGTCTGTCCGGATGGCTGCGACATTGTCGCAATAAGTAGCCTGTCTTGGTTACTTGACATGCTGGTACGCAGGGGTGGCGTATTGATGGACCGCAGTGAGTTTTATTCGTCTGTCTGACATCAGCAAATACAAGATCTCGTTATATTGATTGAGTCCAAACCCTAACGAAGGTTCAGGGGTTTGCACGGGTTGACTGTTGCATTGACTTGCCATGGTGGAGAGCATAAGTAACGTGCTCGTATATCTGCATCTTGGGTAACAGCAGTTGGTGTAGTACCGCCTGAGACTGGGTTTAGGTAACCATATCCGAGTAATAGGATGGGGACATTCCCTGAGGAGCTTAATAACATTCATCGTGCCAAAGTCCTGCCGGCTGATTAAGTTCAGGCACGAGTGATAAGGATTGAGTGGTACTATTCAGGAATTATAAGATATTAATTAATTGTAAATAGAGCTTGTCAGAGGCTCCGATTAATTAATGAATGTTCGGTAACCTTGAATATGGGGATTCTCAATTAATGCAGCCCGTTCTCATAACGTGGTAATAAAGGGGTAGGTCAGTATTAATTCTGTGGTGAAAAATAATTAATATTAATTAATTAATTGTGTCCTGGGTTGTGGACATGAGAATTAATTAATTCATAGGCCCACTTTCTTATTTGCATTAGATCCAAGGTCTGGCCCAAGGAAAGTGTGCTGAATTGAGCCAGGAGCCCATTAGGGTTTACAACCCTAGGTCTATAAATAGACAGATCACCCTCACAAGTTGTAAAAACAATTGAAAAATTGAAACCCTAGCGAGAGAGAGAGGTGGGCGCCGACTTCAAGGAGAGAGGAGGAGAATTTTCGAATTCTGGTCCTGCTCAAATACAGATCTGTGGAATCCTCACCAGTAGCAGATCTGAACGCACCGGGAAACAAATATGAAGATCTAATCTGGAGAACAACTCCTAATTCTTTCTCTCTGTCTTTTTCAATCATCATTAAATCTAGAAATTAGATTTCTAATTTCTTTTTCCGCAGATTTAATAATATCGCGTGGTTGATTCTGAATCTGGGAATACAAGCGAAAGATCGTTTCTGAGACTACGGAATTAAGGTAAATAATTCTTTATCCACGCATTAAATTCAATAGGAGCATGCTTAGGGTTTATGAATGTTTTATGAACAATAACCATAAATGGTCCAGTTCATTTGGTTTTGGTGATTCGATTCACGGTAAAACTCTACAATTGGTATCAGAGCAAGGTTCTATTTTATGGCTCTGTTGTTCATAATGGATTCGTTATGCATGTTTGAATTTTATGAATGTTGTGGATGGTTTTTGTTCCTCGTGGCAACCCGTGTAATTCAGCTCGCGGTGGTTTATCCGTGTAGGGCTGAATTAATTTTCTAAAATCACGAGAAAATCTGTGATTAGTATAGTTTTGAAAATTATAATAGAATAGAAATTTTATTTTTTTTAAAATCTGTAATTGGACAGGTCGAGGACAAAGAACGAAGACGGACACGACGACGGCAGGCACGGCGGTGCGGATGGCCGACAGTGGCGGTGGCAGGCGCGTGGCTGGCGCGCGGGCTGGGACCGACGACAGCGCAGGCGGCGCTGCCGCGCGTGCAGAAACGCGTTGCGCACGTGCGCAGGCGGTCGGCAGCGGGGTGGCAGCGGTGGCTGACATCGACGGCTGCTGTACCTGCGGTGTTGTCTCGTATTTTGGTGGTTTGTACAATCCTGTGTAAACCCTAGGGTTTGCATTAGGGTTAGGGCAAATCATCAGATCACAAAGGCCTAAATCCCAAAAGATTTGGTGATTGAAGATTTGAAAAGATTTGGACTTATCCAAATAATTCAAAATTCAAATTGTAATAGATAGAATTTATTTTTTCTATTTTATGGGGCCACGAGGAATTTTTGTTTGTCTTAATTGTCCTCGTATGATATGTGTTTTAGTTTATGTGCGCTATTAAGCATGTGTAGATAATATGAAAATCATGTTTTATCGCTTTTATTATTTACAGCTTTCCAAGCATGCTTATGTGATTAATTTCTTTTGTTGGATTATATTTTGGGAATTTTTGGGCTTGTTTAATTACATGCAAAAAATTGGAAAATATAATAACAAAGAAATTATATGTGCGCATATAAGAAACCTTTTAAAAGAAAAATACTAAGCAGATTTTTTAATTAAAATCAATAGACCTCCACAAAGCGGTCCTAAGCTGTAAGTTTATCTATCATTCTAGTAAACATCTACGAGTGTGGCTTGCTACTTCCTAGAGGTGCATGGTTGGGATTTCTAGACAAACAATTTAAATCATGTGAATAGTGGGAGGGTTTTGCGTAAACGTCTACGAGTGTAGCTTGCGTAGATCTCTTTCACAAGTATTCCAGGATTGATTTAAATTATAGATAACAAAAGCTTTAAGGGTTGTGCGGTATGGTTACGTGCCATTGTAAAATGTCTCTTTTGGCCGGAGTTAAATTTGTGGTTAATCGCTTAGAAGCATCTTAGAATATAATGCAAGAATTGCATCCCTGTTCTTGAGAGATGGCTTGGTCTAAGGTTTTCACTAATTATTAATTTCTAGTGTCAAAAGCATCCTGACATGGTAGTGAAATTAAATGGATTGGGGCTTAAAACCCGCAGTTCTGGTTGAGGGTGACATCGTAAAAGTCTACGAGTGTAGCTTGCGGTGGGAACTATTGGGCAATTAGTGGAAAACATTTGTATTTGATATATTAAAAGGTTTTCAATGCATTTGTTTTCAAAGTTCTACATGTATGTTCTTATTTAAGATTCTTTATTGTTTCAGATATGTCTATGTCTACTGTCGATCATTTACTTGCTCTCAATCCTCTAACTGGTCCAAACTTCCATGAATGGAGATACTGCACTGAGTATATTCTCCTGACTAAGCTACACATGTTTGTTCTTACTATGATGCCACTTGCCCCACGTTACCATAAAGTCTCTAGACGTGAGGAGGAGTTTTATGATAGATGGGTGGCATCTGAAGATTTTACTTACAAGTTAAAATCGGATAACCTGTCTAGAGAACTGAAGCTCAAGTACATGGGCTATTGTAGCTCTGTTGCAATCTGGATGGACTTAGTGGCCACGTATGGCGAAGTGGAACGAACTATCAATTGTGATCTCGTGAAAGACCTTTTCTGTAAGAGAATGGTTGATGGCAGTTCGGTGACACTGCATGTGATGATGATGGATAACACCATGAAACGATTCACACGTAGAGGTGGATGTATATCTGATCGGGCTAAGATCGATATAATCCTGAACTCTTTACCGCTTTCATTCTATGACTTTAAGAAGGATGTAGCTAAGAGAAGTGAATAATTTTTCAAAGAGTTGCTTACTGATCTCATAGAAGAACAGTGTTTCGTACCTTCATGGGATTCTGAGTTATCAGATCTTGAGCACAACTTGGGCACATTGAAAGATGTGGTTCATACTGTGTGCAAGAATATGATTGATCAAAGATCACGTGAGAGGAAGTCAAATGAAATGAAGAGGGTTGGTGTCACTTCAAGTAAGAGCACATGCGGAAGCAAGGGACAAGGTACGTCATTTGCATTTGTAATGGAAACATGTTTAGCATCGGTTTCTACTCATTCTTGGGTAGTGGATACTCGAGCTACTGATCATGTTTGTTACATTTTGCAAGGGTTCACATCGAGGAGGGTGCTGAAGAATGACGAGGTTACCATCTCAATGGGGAACGCAACACAAGTGAGTGGAACTGCCATTGGAGATTTCACCTTGCACTTTGATGATTCTGTTTTAACTTTGAGAGATGTTTTGTACGTGCCGGATATTCGGCGAAACCTTATTTCAGTTTCCAAACTTTATGTTGATGGATATTCAGTTATTTTTTATAGTGGTGTTTCTATCATTGGTAATAACGGTGTTATCTGTCGTAGGATGCTGAATAATTCTCTCTATGTAGTTAACTGTAATCATAAGTCTTCCGCAAGTATTGCATGTAATTCATCCGTAATTGATAATCCTAGAAAGAGAAAACTTACTTCTTCTAACTAGGATCTTACATATCTCTGGCACTTGAGACTGGGTCACATCAGCTTGAAGAGAATTCAGAGACATGTAGATGACGGTACATTGGACTTAGTCCGGGCTGTACCTCATCAAGTCTGTGAATCCTGCATAGAGGGCAAGATGTCAACAAAGGTCAGTAATAGGATGGGGAGAGCCTAAGTAACGTGCTCGTATATCTACATCTTGGGTAACAACAGTTCGTGTGGTACCGCTTGAGACTGGGTTTAGGTAACCATATCCGAGTAATAGGATGGGGACATTCCTTGAGAAGCTCAATAACATTCATCGTGCCAAAGTCCTGCAGGCTGATTAAGTTCAGGCACGAGTGATAAGGATTGAGTGGTACTACTCAGGAATTATAAGATATTAATTAATTGTAGTTAGAGCTTGTTAGAGGCTCCAATTAATTAATGAATGTCCGGTAACCTTAAATATGGGGATTCTCAATTAATGCAGCCTGTTCTCATAACGTGGTAATAAAGGGGTAGGTCAGTATTAATTCTGTGATGAAAAATAATTAATATTAATTAATTAATTATGTCCTGGGTTGTGGACATGGGAATTAATTAATTCATAGGCCCACTTTATTATTTGCATTAGGTCCCAGGTCTGGCGCAAGGAAAGTGTGCTGAATTGAGCCCAGGAACCCATTAGGGTTTACAACCCTAGGTCTATAAATAGTCAGCTCTCCCTCACAAGTTGTAAAAACAATTGAAAAATTGAAACCCTAGTGAGAGAGAGAGAGGTGGGCGCCGACTTCAAGGAGAGAGGAGGAGAATTTTCGAATTCTGGTCCTGCTCAAATACAGATCTGTGGAATCCTCACCAGTAGCAAATCTGAACGCACCGGGAAATAGATCTGAAGATCTAATCTTGAGAACAACTCTTAATTCTTTCTCTCGGTCTTTTTCGATCATCGTTAAATCTAGAAATTAGATTTCTAATTTCTTGTTCCGCAGATTTAATAATATCGCGTGGTTGATTCTGAATCTGGGAATACAAACGCGAAAGATCGTTTCAGAGACTAAGGAATTAAGGTAAATAATTCTTTATCCACGCATTAAATTCAATAGGAGCATGCTTAGGGTTTATGAATGTTTTATGAACAATAACCATAAATGGTCCGGTTCATTTGGTTTTGGTGATTCGGTTCACGGTAAAACCTTACAGGAGATTGATGGATTTATATACTGAAAGAATTATTATTGGTATATTATGTACAAGGTTGATTGGTTAATATACTGGGAATCATAAATGATGTATGTTCATCTCCTATCTGAATTAACAAACATGTGTCGCAAACGTAATTATCCTCTTATCTCGGTGATAGGGAGATCATAAGGTGTGTAGAAGATCACGGAAGATCATATGGATCGCTTGACCTAGCGAGATGTAAATGGTTATCACAGCTGAGACAGTTCCTGGATAAACTGTCAGTGTAGGCTGCAGCATACGCAGTAATAAACATCTTATCTTGGATGGCTTGGTATGCTGGTGTGGGGCACACATTGATAAGGACCTAAGTCGAGATCGATTTTTTATCTGACATTAAAGGAATCTAGAACTCTATGGCTTGATGAGATCCTAAGCCTATATGAAAGTACAAAAGTATATGCAGATTGTGTATTACTTTGAGTTGCAGTGAAAGGTTCTAGTTGAGCTTGTATATCTGTATCTTCGGTAATAGCAGTTTGTGTATGACTGTCTGGTACTGGAACTAGGTAACCACATCCAGTATAGGATGGTGACATTCCCTGAGCAGCTTAAAAGGTTCGTTATGCTAAAGTCCTGGAGGCTGATTAAGTTCAAGCATAAGTGAAAAGGTTTGAGTGGATTGACTAAGGAATATAAGATGTTAATTAATTAAATAGCATGTCAGAGCTTGAATTAATTATACGAATGTCAGTAACCTTAAATGTGGGGATATACCGAGCCCATGCAACCCGTACCTCAAAACGTGGTAGCAAATAGGTAGGACAATATTGATTCTCTGGAGGAATGAATCAATATTAATTAATTAATTATATTCTAGGTTGAATATGAGAATTAATTAATTGATAGGCCTTATTTGCTATTTGCATTCTGGTCCCTGGTTTGGCCCATGAAACTCAAGCCCAATAGAAGTCCAGTATTTTCCTATAAATAGGCCTCAGTTTCTCAGATCTCAACACACCACAAGATCATAAGTTGCACACAGCAAACCAGGTTTTAGGAGCTGTGGTGATCAACTAGATCTGAGAAACGAGGAGGAAATTCTGCTTCTCAACCGAGCAAGGAATCTGAAGGGAATCTACACCAGATATTCAGATTGAGTTGGGATACAGATCAGAAGATCAGATCATGAGGATTATCTTCTTCTTCACTATCCTTCCTGTTTTCGAAAATTGCTTGATAATTTTCATAGATTTATTTCCTCAATCCGTTAGGAATTAAATCTTCGTGCGTGGGAAAAGATCAAGAGGAATCTATGCGCACTCTTTCTTCAGGGTTTCACAATCCAAGTATTCCGCATAAATCCCCTTATGCATATTCAATAGGAGCATGCTAGGATTAATCATAGGCATAGCAATTTATTTTTGATATTCCAATTAACGATCCTTGGCAAACGGACTTCGTGGTTCAATTCACGAATCCCTTCAGAATGACCTTTAGTATGATAAATGAGAATAAATCTCAGTCTTTGATCTTGTCATTTCAACGCTCAAGATGTATTTGATTCCGTGTGCAGTTTTGGTCGATTACCTTGCATTAAAGGACAATATAGTAATTATATACATTGAATGATAATTTTAAAGCCCGCATTTTAACTAAGATTTTGTTCATTTTAAGGGTGATATCCTGCATTACCATTACATTGCAAAATAAAATTCTCTATATCTCCACTTACGACATTTTATCTTCAATATTTTGCATTTTATCTTAGCAATCATGCATTTTATCTAAGGAAACGTGCATTATATCTCACTCGTACCGCTTGTTCTGAATAGCGTGTGGCTAACATTGTGTATGTTTGCATAGGCCTGCGTGGAGTTTGACTCAATCCACCAGGAGCTCACTGTCTTCAATGAGTGGTGCTCTGAGGATATTTATCGACTTCGCAAAGAGTAGGACTCTGCCAAGAAGCTGGTGGATAGCCTAAATGAGAAGCTCGAGGCAGCGGATGACAAGATCGCGGCTGTGGAGAATAAGGCGGAGAAGGCGGAGTGCGAGGTCGTGGCCTGCCAGGCGGAGCTGAAGGAGTTCCGCCGGAAGGCCTCCGAGGCTCAAGCCAACGTCGACCGGCTGGCGAAGGACTTGGCTATTACCTACATCTAAGTGCATGTGAACAAGCTCTAGTGTGATTCAATCACAAACAGGAAAGTAAACAAACATAATTCAACCTAGTTTCTCACACCTTTATTCAAATCAACATCCAAGGAAATTTAGAATTACATACCTCCAATGTTCAACATTACAATATTCAATTGAAAACCAAACATTACAAGAGATAAGTTTGAATGAATTCTTCCCCTAATTGAGCACTTTGATCTTGATCTACCAACTTTGATCTTCAATTCCTCTCCAAGGATGGTGAATTAGCTCTTGCTCCTCTTGGAATAGGATGGAGTAGGATTGAGAGATAGAATTTTGGGTGAATTCTCACATGACGTAATGAAAAATGACCAAAAGTTCTTTTAAAATTCGAGAATCCCCTTTTATAGACGAGCAAACAGAGCCTCGGATCGCCCGAGCCCCGGGATAGCTTGGAAAATGTCAAAATTGCCAAAATCCAATGTTGGCTCGCCCGGTCCAAAACGGCTCGATCGAGCCTGCTCTCTGTTGGCAGTGGCTCGGTCGGCCCTACAGAGCTTGACCGAGCCAAGCTCAGCTCGGCCGAGCGGAGTCTCTGAACTCTAAAATGCTCTCTTCTTCACCGCTCGGGCGGGCCTAACCTCCTTTGATTCCTAGCTCGGGTGATTTGCCTTCAAAACTCAACCAAAAGTGTTGTTTTATGCTCAAAACTCAACCTACAACAATCCAAACACAAGAACACGAAAACACAACAAAAGAACAACAAAAACATATGATATGGGAGTAAAATGGACACAAACATGCACGCTCACACATCGAAATATAGGTCATTTTACGCACATATCAGGTCACAAACTTCTCAAGACCATTTGCATCCAAACTTTTCATCACTGCACTAAACACTCGATGATTAGTCCAATATTGGACCTCCAATCCAACCTTGTTAAGGATCCTGTTACAATCGATGGAGATATCACCAACAAAAATCATATTGTTCGATGAGCAAACTGAAGATTAGATATGGTTAGTTGTGTGCCTATCAACGTCTTAAAGAAGGTGTATTTATGGGATAATCATGCGACATTCGAGACGATGACCATTCATTTATATGTATGGAACGACATTCCAAGAAGTCAACGTTTCACGATGAATATTTGGAATCTGAAATGTGAACAATAAGTTTTGACAACTGCCGTGTGCGAGTCAATCTTGGACATGTGTTCAACAGTTCAAAGGTAACAGGCGTATGTCATCAAGTTGTCAGAAGATAAAGATACGAAATTATAGCCTATACAGATAATGATAAAAAGGTAGGGCAAGCCATTCATTAATTGCAAAAGATAGTACTGAGTACATATACAAAAAGAAAAGGAGCAAAAGTCATCAGTTCAGTTTTTCTGGAAACAATCAAGGGGTGAACATCCATCTAAGTGGGGTAGTAGTCCGATCCAATTAGATTCGACGGACCCTCCTTCAAGTATGGAAATTGTTCATCAAGGAGCTAGCTCAACTGCATTCCATAAGGAATGGAGACTTTAGGCAGTTTCAGCAGGGCACTCTGCAGAAGATCGAAGATGAATCCTTCCCAATTCACCGAAGCTTGGTCCTCAAACGGCAACAATGCCCTCCAGACAGGTAGCGTAAAGTCAATTTCATCGGGATAATTGCAAACAATCATCTGGTTGATGACATTGTAGGATATTCTGTAACTTGACTTGAGAAATCCACTCAACACAGTAGGACAAAAATCAATGTCCCACAATCTCCAATCCTGCCAAGCTGACCATTCCGGTGCCGTCTCACTCCATCGATAATGCAAAACCGACGGTCCACCTCCAGGAAGCTCAAATGCATCTGCAAAATGATCTGCTGACCAGAAGAATTCCGCTCCATTGATGTTGAAGTCTCTTCATCGAAGACCTTGGCATTGTAAGCCACCAACTTGAGCACATCAGCATGGAAGGAATTAGGAGTTATTGTTACAAAGCGCTCAAGATCATGTGTCCTCAAGTTCTCCATCACTCTGTTATGAACCTCTGGAATTCTCCAGTACCGTGCAACAAGGGTCTTCTCATCCAGAAGTTTGTTCCTCTCGATGGAAATCTTCCTCATTTCGTTTGAAAGATTAAAATGGGAAGAAAAAGAAGATGAGGTAGACATCTTCAGGAAGATCGAATCTATTTTGGATTTCTGAAAGAAGATGGAATGTGTGAATACTCATACCTCGATAAAAGGACATATAAAGGCTCTTCTGTGCATCAATCGAAAAGGTGACAAATCACTTAAATGACAGATACGACTCCTCACAGTTCAGAGTCAGATTAAGCAGCATTCAATGACCACCAATTGCTTGGAGCCATACAACATGAGGTTATGAGTATTGAAGCCGATTTTAAGATGTCACATTAAAGCTCAAAGAATAGAGTTCAAGAACTGACTGAAGTTACACGAAGAAACTGTCAAGGTCCAAGTAATAAGTTCTGACTGGTGATTAAACAGACATAGCAACTCAATTCTTCATTATGAAGATAGTAAGGAGTTTTGTGAAGTCAAGGGATAAAAAAACTGCCTTAGTCAAAGGCGCGAATTTTTGAATTCGATGATGGTTTTGGTTGCACATCGCATTAAGTGCGGACACCTCAACAGCATATCACTCGGAGCCACGTCGACTTTCCCATGCGATACTGAACAGGGTGACAGATGATGTGAAAAGCCGCCTACGTCAGCATCTATCTCTGTCTGATTCAATCCCAACCTATGATTCTTTCAGACGTTCAATCACCAAATCCCTTAAACCCTTTCTGTAGTCACCTCCAATATTAGCCCCTGAACACCTTAGTCTCGGGAAGTTAAATCCTTCAAGGAAATCTAAATTTTCTACTCCAAGATGTCAACCTAATCCACATTCCATATCCAAATCATGTCAAAAGAAAAGACTCAGATCAGAAATAACAACACCTCCGATAATTCAGAACCATTCATAGTCACTGAAGAAAACTCCCAAGATGAACTATTCCAAAAAGTGGACGAAGCTGACCTCGCCGACCATCAGTTCTGGGTATCACAAGTCGTAAAGGAGAAAATCTTAAATTGGAAGGATTTCACCTCTACCACGACTGACATGATGATTGCAACAGATATCGTTGCAAAGCTCATAAAAGAAAATCTAACGCGGTTCCTGACTTCTTATCCCTGGATGTTCAAACCAAATCGTGTAGCTGAGTTCTACAAAAATGCAATATTTGACAAAGATAATCAATTCTTCCAGACGAATGTTGCATCAAGGGATATAAAAGTTGATCCTGATCTCGCCGCGCAACATCTCCATCTACTAAAGACAAGAGTCCACATCGCAAGCAATCACCATGATGATAAGGAGGTTTAGAAGACTCATTGGTTGAAGCCCAAAACTAGTGAACAATTCAGACCCGCCACTAAGGGTATGACAGTTTTGACGACAAGGAAGTAGATGCTGAGACATCTGCGAGCCTTGCTATCATTCCGACAGTTTGAAGTGTCGAGGATCACGAGAAAGCTAAGAAAACTAGCACCTCAGCTCGAAAACATGAACATAGACAAAAAGGAGTGAAGAGGAAACAAACAGAGGTAAACTCTGCAGAAGGTTCACATCAAACTGAGAAAGGCAAAGAAATTGTTTGTGAACATCCCCAGCGTAAGATGAAAAGAAAGACGGATCATGAAAAGTCAATGAGGAAAATAGCCAAGAAACTTAAATTCGATGCTACACTTGAAGGAGCTGGTCAATCCTCCAAAATACCAGAGAATACTCTGAACTCGGAGCACATGTCAGCTCACAATACTGAACATCTTCAACTTGAGGGACTTGGAATCTACACGGCAGACAAGCACGTAGACTTTGAAGATATGACATGCTCCTTATCAACTAACTCTGAGAAGACAACACCTCTACGACCAGAACAGCCCGAGGATGGCAAGACCGCTTCTGAAAGTTCCGAAGAGAAAGAAGAATCAACTAAGGAAGCACAAGAGAACGCCCCCTTCTTGAATTCAGGGGGAACTGATCAAAATGCCTCTCAACAGAAGACTGTTATAAACAGAGAAGCATCGAATCTGGAAACAATCAGAAGACAGATCATTGAATATCATGTTGTTCTTGAGCAACTGAATGAACATCAACAGAAATTAAACGAAAAGGAGAGAATGTTCAGGACACATCTCTCTCAGTTAGAGAAGGAAGAAGAAAAAGAGGAAGAAAGATTGAGGAAAGAAGAAGAAGAAAAACTCAGGAAAGAAGATGAAGAGAACTTGGCTCAAGCAATCAAACTTTCTCAAGCAATAACTCTTGTAGAAACTGCCGAGAAAGCTGTCGAGCTTGTTCGTCAACGAGAAGCAAAATTGTTTCTGCAAAAGCATTTTCAGCGACTGTTCCGCATCAAAACTGCCAAAGCATATGCTGTCTCGAAAGTTCAGAAAATTCGCAAAGAAGAAGAAACCCTTCAAATACTAAACCGCAAAGCTGAGCAACAGAGAATTAAGGCAGAACAATAGAAACGAGAAGAAGAGGAAGCTGCTGAGCTAAAGAGAAAGCAAGAAGAAGAAGCAGCAACTGATCTGAGAAGAAAATAGGAAGCAGCAGCAGCTGCTGAAGCTTCTAGAAAGGAACAAGAAGTCGCTGCTGAACAGGAAAGAATAGCAGAAGAAGCAGTAGCCAAGCAAAAAGAAGAAGAGGAAAGAAACATTAAAGCCCATTCTAAACCAGAAACTTCTACTGCTACATCTTAGAATCAAACTGAAAAGAGGAAAGGAATCTTCTGAGATTCACCGTGTTACCTAGTGTGCACGAGGATTAAGTCTTCCAACTTAGTCTACTCTCTTGGTGTTTCTACTTTTCAAGTGAGAACACGATAACCTTTCTTTCTAAAGGAAAGAAGGTTATTACAGACGTCAGCCGACCAACTTATGTTCTAGGAAGAACTAAACCATCTACCCACCGGAGAAAGAGAATGGAGGTTTGTCCTCAATCCATTTCTGACGACTACCAGTTCTGAAGAGACTTCGAGGTGGTACCTAGCTTCTAGGAACTGAAGAAGGAGTGAAGAACAACAGCCTTTGCGAGTGCTCCATTCTACTGTGGACTGTGGCTTCTACAGCATTTGGATATAGATCGTGAGGATTGTATCTTCATTACTTAGTGAATTATCGGATTAATTTTTGAAGAGTGGACGTAGGACTTAAGGCTCCGAAACACTATAAATATCCTGGTCATATATAGTTTTAGTTATATTGCATTTCATACAGTTCTCAATCGTACTTTGAAACCTTCAACACTTGTCAAAAAGGTGTTGAAGCGTATAACTGTTGACAACCTAAAACTGTAACTTGGTAACTTAATTTGCTGGCTAATCAAAACTGTGTTTTTTTAAACTGTCACCTGAAAACTGAGTGAAGCTGAATCCAAATTGCCTGCATTTTAAGAGTGCAAATAACTGTCTTTATACTTCCACTGCACATCGTACGTAGTCTGATCTGGGACTAACAGCTCTTCTCTGGCTTTTTCCAGCATTTGCATCTGCATCATTATCTACTCAACCCTCATCTCTTCCCCCTTTTTGACAATATAAAAAATTGAAGCCATGGATGATTGGACCTGTTGATTCACTTCTTGTTTGAACACATTTCAGACAGTATCAACATCCATGGATAAGGTGGGTACTTCAACTGAGATAGGATTTGGAGATAGTGTTTCCTGAGGAACAACTGTCTGTTCAGCATGAAGAACCATTTCCCCTGAGTCTCCCTCAGTGGCAATTTCCTCTGCCATCTCCAGTTCCTGTGATTGAGCAGTTTGAGCTGATGCTTCTTCTTCTCTTGCAGCGGCCTCGTCCTCCAGTTTTTTTTTTCTGCGGCTGCTACAGCTTCTTCTTCCTCTTTCTGTTTCTGAGTAGTTGCTTCTAACCTTCTTTGTTCAGCTGCCCTCTCTAACTTCAGCAATTCTTCGTCCTCTTCTTGGATTCTCTGGGCCTTCTATACAGAGTACTCCTTAGCGGACTGGCATCGGTGTAAGAAATGAAGCTGTTGTAAGAGAAGATTATACAGTGTGCGCTCATGAATGATATCAAGAGCTCTCCCGGCAGTTGCTTGAAGAGTCAGTGTGTGTGAGAGTTGGATAGCTTGTTCCAAGGCTGCTTCTTCTTCTCTTCTCTGTCTCTCCTCTTCCTCCTTTTTCAACCTTTTAATTTCTCTTTCTTTTTCTTCCTCAAGCTGAGATAAATTCATCTTTATTTGTTCAGCCTTTGCAGTCAGTTTGATTTGAAGAGCATGCAGTCTTTCGAGAGTGGCATTTTTTTCATCAATCTTCTTTTGAATAATCTCCAGAGTAGATTCTTCTTTTTCTTCAGTGGCAGCTTCTTGTGTGACATCATCCTGATTAATTCCCCCTGTTTCTGTGAGGGGCTGAAAAATTGGTACTTCTCTTTCAAAATGATGAGAAGTTTCACCTTGTTCATCTGTACGACTGGATACTTCTTGTTGATAGGAGTCCCACATAGTTCGGCCGTCTTTGGGGGTAGATTGACGGTGCTCCTGCCTTTGAGACATAGTCTCTTCAAAATTTGAGCTCCTCATGTCAACAATCTCCACCAGATCGTCTGTCGGATTAAATCCAAGTGCTTCTAGATGGATGCAATTTAAGGCTTCAACGGACATGAGATCAGTGTTCTGACTTGACTCAGTTGGGATTAAATATTGAAGTGCTTCCCAAAATGCCAGTTTCCTCGTAACTTCCAACATTGATACATCAAAATCTTCACCCTTTCTCCTTTTTGGTTGGTCAACAACCATCTGTATGTCTTTCTTCGCACGATGTAATTCCTCCTCCAGGATGATTTCTGTCTGCTTTTACCTCTTCTTTTTCTTCTTTTCAATTTCTTCATGGGTCTGCAACAGAAGAGATTTCTTATTACCTGGAACTGAGATGGAAGTTCTGATGGGTTTTTTATATTGAAAGCATTTATTATAATGAGTATACAACGGTTTATTTCTCCTATCTATCAAACAATCTTACATGTATGTAACAATGTTATCCTCTTGTCTCACCGATAGGGACGATCATACGGCGTGTAGTAGATCGCAGAAGACAGTATGATCACTTGACCTAGTGAGACATAAACCTGATCACAGCCGTGACAGCGTATGAGGATACGTCTGTCCGGATGGCTGCGGCATCATCGGAATAAGTAGTCTGTCTTGGTTACTTGACATGCTGGTATGCAAGGGTGGTGTATTGATGGACCGCAGTGAGATCTATTCGACTGTCTGACATCAGTGAATACAAGATCTCGATATTGATTGAGTCCAAACCCTAACGAAGGTTCAGGGGTTTGCACGGGTTGACTGTTGCTTTGACTTGCCATGGCGGAGAGCCTAAGTAACGTGCTCGTATATCCACATCTTGGGTAACAGCAGTTCGTGTTGTACTGCCTGAGACTGGGTTTAGGTAACCATATCCGAGTAATAGGATGAGGACATTCCCTGAGGAGATCAATGACATTCATCGTGCCAAAGTCCTGCAAGTTGATTAAGTTCAGGCACGAGTGATAAGGATTGAGTGGTACTACTCAGGAATAATAAGATATTAATTAATTGTAGATAGAGCTTGTCAGAAGCTCCAATTAATTAATGAATGTCCGGTAACCTTAAATATGGGGATTCTCAATTAATGCAGCCTGTTCTCATAACGTGGTAATAAAGGGGTAGGTCAGTATTAATTCTGTGGTGAAAAAGAATTAATATTAATTAATTAATTGTGTCCTGGGTTAAGGACATGGGAATAAATTAATTTATCGGCCCACTTTATTATTTGCATCAGGTCCCAGGACTGGCCCAATTAAATATGTTGAATTGAGCCCAACAGCCCATTTGGGTTAAAACCCTAGGTCTATAAATAGACATCTCTCTCTGGAAACCCTAGCCGCCTTGAACACAATTCAATTCAGTGAAACCCTAGGGGCGACGGCTTTGAGTGCAGAGGGAGGAGAATTTTGATTCTGGCCTTGCCAAACTACTGATCTGTGGAGTCCTCACCTGTAGCAGATCTGAACAGCATTGGGGCACAGCCCTGAAGATCTGATCTCGAGAACAAGATTCTTCTTTCTTTGTTTTTCTCTGTTTTTGATTTTATCAAGAAATTAGGGTTCTAATTTCTGTTTCCGCAGATTTAATCGAATCGCGTGGTTGAATTAAAGTTGGATTTCAAATGCGAAAGATCGGATCAGACTCTACGGAATTACGGTAATCTCTCAATCCACAATTCGAATTAAATTCATAGGAGCATACTAGGATTTTATTGTGAATTTTTATTGTATGTAATATCCATAAATCAATCCGGTTCAGTTGGATTTTGTGATTCGGTTCACAAGAAATCCCTACAAGTTCCCTTAGGCTTTTTAGCGCTTTGGGCAGTTGGAACTGGGGGTATTCCAGTGAGACTGGCAGTTGTCTCAGTTTCTACCACTTTGTCATCAAAACTGTCCCGCTCATCATCATCTCCATCATCTCCTTTGTCTCCTTCTACGGATTGGTAGAAAGGATTCCTTGGAAGAATAAAATCAGACGGGAGAAGGTCTTCTCCCTCTCGGTGGAGACCGATCAGTTTTTCGATGAGATAACTGACCTTGAGACCTAAACTGACACTTGTTGTAAACTTCTTATCTTTTCTTATGCCTTTATTCTTCATGGATTTCTCAATAAGTCTTCCATAGATGTTTCTCAGCCCAGTTTCTCCCTGGACCATCATCAAAGTTCCATCATTACTGCATACTTAGGTTGGCTCAGTTCTGACAAAGATCCTACTCCACAGTACAGTATTCTCAGTGCAACCTCACTGAGCGTCTTGTAGAAGGGCTTCAGCTCTGATATCTTGGTGGCCGGTTTCCATTCCTCCTTGTGATCGGGCTTTCTCCAGTCATTCCAGTGTCTTTCCATGGCCTTCTTGTCTTGATCAAGATAGGTCCCGATATTTATCCCTTGATTTGGTAGATGGAGGTTCAGTTCTATCAGATTTGCATTAACTCTTATGTATATTTTTTCAACCTTTGTTTTAAATGATCGTTGATCCTCAGCTATAATTGCATTTTCGTAGAATTCGGTTACCCGAAACGGTTTGAATCTACGAAAGAATGCGGTTAAAAACTGTATCAATTTTTCTGCCGGTAGCTTTAAGAACAGCTCATCATCGGTTATAATGGATCCAATATCTCTCCAGTTGAGTATCTTCTCCTTTACGACTTGACTTGCCCGGAGTTATTTGCTGGGGAGGCCGAAGGAATAGACAACATCTTTTGCAATGCGGACTAAATCAGCATGAGAAGTTTTCTCTGTGACAATGTATCGGTCAGGATTGTCTGAGGTGCTAGGACCTTCGGTTTGTTGAGATTTCTTCTTTGGCATGATGATTAGATGTAATGTGAGTAAATGGTGGGATTTAAATGTTGAAGGCTCGGAATTTTCAGTGAGAGAGTTTGTAGAGGGTAAAAATGTAGACGATGATAAAGAAAAGGGTTTATGAAGGGTTTTAAAATAAATTCTTAATCAAGATCCATGGCTGAGATTGAAAACCCCTTCCTGCGATCAATGATTAGGCGATTGTTTATGTTATGTCACGCCGTTTAGGAGCGTATGAGATGAGTAATGTGGATCCTCATAATACGCCGTTATTCTGGCAGCATTAAATGCAATGTGCAGCCGAAGACTTCAACAAATTCAAAATTTGCACCCACTTTCAATTGTAGTTTTCCTTTTTCAACTACTTCATCACACTGCTTGGGACAGTTCACAACTGTCTTGATAGAGAAACTGAGCAACTGCGTCAACCTGAGTTGCTAATTAGAAACTGCCCTTCTTTTCAGTAACTCTTCAAGAGTTCTAAAGCCTCATAGTTTTCTTGATTCTTAAAACTGTGACCTTTCGCAGTTCTATCATGTAGTTTTCATAAGCACTCAGTTCCGGGAATCCATCCTTAGGATTTTATGCGAAGTCTGGGGAACCGTACTTACACCAATTGACCATTCACTGACTCTGCACCCATTAGCCTTCTGACCATTTGGCCACATGTCCATTCATGGATGGTTCGATGCAGTTGTCAAGCATTTAATGTTGATTAATCATCTTCTAAATCTGAACCATGAAGAGTCGTGTCTTGCACTTAAGTGTTTTGGCATGCTTTCGATCGTTGCACGAGTTCTTCTATAAATTCTCCTACTACAAACATTGGATATCATATAACCCTTCCTTCTTAGATTCGAATATCACATCTGACGAAAACATGTCTGCACCAAATGATATAGCAAGAATCTCCATTCAACGTAACAAAAATCTTGAGTAAAAGTGGTCTTTATGTTCAACACTGGAGAAATCCGAACATTTATGAGTCTGTGGTGGGGAACCTGCGGAGGACTGGGCTTGAACCCTTTGTGACCACGGAGCCTGACACCTTTCAATCGGATGTGTTGAAAGTGGTTGCTAACAACTCCACTATCACTGAGGATGACGAGATCTACTGTAATCTTTGTAGGGAGGAGATTTGTTGGTCGGCTAACTCTTTTGCTGCTGATTTTGGGCTTAGCCACAATGGGACGCCGGTCTTGGATTATCTAAAAGAAGAGATGGTGCCTGAGTGGTCAGCGTGGTAGTGATGGAGATCTGTGTACGTTGACTTCCATCCAACAGTACCTGCAGGATTCCTAATGCCTTGCTACCGATTCTCCTTTGACATCGTAAACCAGATGGTTGTAGGAAACTCCCCTTTGGATTATAGTTTTTCTCCTCCGGTCTGGAAGGTAATGATGGTATTTGAGGATGAGGCTGAGGTGGATTGGGCATCCTTCATCTTCGACCGCTTGAAGATTGCCCTTCAGAAAATGCCTGATGCCATAGTTCCATTTGGAATGCAGTTGAACTGGCTGATAGAGCGTCAGATCCCTTACTTCACCAAAGGCCAGTCAAACCTGGATGGCTCCAACTACTATCCTCTGAAATTTGTCCCCACTCCATGACTGTATTTTGATAAGATTTTCAGATTTTCTTGCATTTTTATTTTCTTGTCCTTGTATGATGTACTCTATCTCCAGTATCAGTGAAATCATTTTTTTAAATATCGAGCAAAACAATTTTAACTATTAACAAAACTATCTTAACTAAGAGTTACATACAGTTTTTCACAGCTCAGTGTTCATCTCGATCCCTTGAGATTTCATCAAACTATAATAGACCTAGTTTGATGCATAGCTCTTTAAATCGAGCCTCAGGTAGTTGCTTGGTAAATATATCCGCTAGTTGGTCATCCGTCCTTATATATTCAACCGATATATCCTTCTTTTCAATGTGATCTCGGATGAAATTATGATGGATATCAATATGCTTTATCCTGGAACGGAGAACTGGATTCTTCGATATGCAAACTGCACTATTGTTGTCACACATCCAGATTCTATTCCATAATCCTTGAGTTGTTTCTTAATCCATAGTACCTGAGCACAGCAGCTGGCGGCTGCAACATATTCGGCCTCAGTTGTTGAAGTAGCCACTGAATGCTACTTTTTAATGAACCAACTGATCAGTTTATGGCCTAGGAACAGACATGTTCCACTTGTGCTCTTCCTATCAATTCTGCAACCTCCAAAATCTGAATCCGAGAATCCATTTAACATGATTCCATCAGATATGGGATACCATATACCCAAAGATTCAGTCTTCTTAAGGTATCTCACAATCCTTTTAGCTGCTTCCATATGGGACTTCTTGGGGTTGGCCCGGAACCTTGCGCAAACTCCCACAACATAGGAAATGTCAGGTCTGCTCGCAGTTAGATATAACAACGACCCAATAATCCCACGATAAGCAGTTGGGTCAAATGCTTCTCCTTCTTCATCGAGAGTGATCTGAGAATTGGTGCTCATCGGGATCCTCAGACTCTTTGTCTTTTCAGGACAAAATTTATTAATCATGTCTAGCGTATAATTCTTCAAACTGATGAAGATTCCCTCAGCTGACTGATCTACTTGCAGTCCAAGAAAGTACGTCATTTTGCCCATCATGCTCATTTGAAATTTATTTTACATCAGTTGGGCAAACTTCTCTCATAGACTTGTGTTCTTACTGCCAAAGATGGTGTCGTCTACATAAATTTGGACTAGCAAGATGTCCTCTCCATCTCGTATCTTGAACATCATTCTATCGATCGTCCCCTTTTCAAATCCATTCTTGAGTTGAAACTGAGATAAAGTTTCGTACCATGCTCTAGGAGCCTGTTTTAATCCATACAGGGCTTTCCTCTATTTGTACACCTGGTTTACTTGCTCGAAACCTGGGGGCTGATCAACGTAGACTTCTTCTTTCAATTCTCCATTGAGAAAGACACTCTTCACATCTATTTGAAGAACTGTGAAGTTGAGATAGGCTGCATATGCCAAGAACAGACGAATGGCCTCCAATCAGGAAATTGGAATGAATGTTTCGTCGAAACCTATTCCTTCGCACTGAGCATATCCTTTGGCTACCAATAGCTTTATTCCTTATGATGGTGTTGGTCTCGTCTCTTTTATTCTTGAAGATCCACTTGGTGCCAATTACGGATTGATGTGATGGTCTATCCACCAGATACCACACGTTGTTGCGAGTGAATTCCCCTAACTCTTCTTGCATCGCGTTGATCCAGTCTGTCGATTAAAGAGATTCACCAATCTTCACAGGTTCAATTTGGGATGTAAAGCAAGACATCAATGCACTATCTTGTCTTGTTCGAACAGGATTCCCAACATCATCTAGAACAACTTCTATTGGATAATCTTTTAGGCAGTTGGGCTTTTTCACAGTTTTGGCCTCGACGGAAGTTTCTGTAGGCTCAGTTTGAGCTACTGGGGGGTCTTGATGGGCTGGTTCATCTCCATGCTCTTGAGCTGGATCCTACACAAGAACTGCATTGTCAGCAGAAGATGCTTCCACATCCACTTCAGGGTTGACTCCTGTGACTTCAGGTTGTTCTGCTTCCAAGGCTGATGCATTGTCTTCTGGGGGCTTCTCTTCATCTTTAACATCTTCATTTATGAATTTTAAGGCCTTAGCTATGATGTTAGCTTCATTGGCCCTCTCGGCTGTTTGAAGTCCAACAGAGGCAACTGGAGTCGCAGTATTATCATTCATAGATCTAGTATAAGGAACTATAGGATTATGATTAAGATCAGTTTTAGGTTCTTCATTGACATCCTTGATCTCATGATCTTCCAGACCCAGTTCTTGAAGTCTCTTGCGCACTAAAGAAGCTTCATAAAAAACAACATGACATGTTATTTCCACACGTTCGGTGACCTTATTGAATACCCTATATCCTTTGTATGAAGGATGTCCATAACCAAGAAACACACCTGCAGTCGAGTGTTGAATGCGCTTTGATTTTGCGTATAGAAGGTTGTCATCAAGGCTTCTCCCCAAAATCTCTTTCCCACATTGGTCTAGGCCAACATGGTCCTCACTGCTTCTTTAAGAGTTATATTCCCTCTTTCAGCAAGGCCATTTTGTTGTGGAGTTCTTGGTGTTGACTTTTCGTGCCCGATTCTGATTTGAGTGCAAAAGTTCATGTGAGGTCTATTGCAAAACTCCGTTCCATTGTCGGACCTAATCCTCTTAACTGTCACCCCTTTTTCATTTTGAACACGGGCAATCAGTTCCAGCAGTTGAAGCTTCACTTCATCCTTTAACTTGCGCAGTCTTATCCACGTATATCTTAAGAAGTCATCAACAAATACCAACGTATACTGCTTTCCTCCAATCGTGGCTGGAGTAACTGGACCAAATAAACCCATGTGTAGCAGTTCCAAAATCCGGTTCGTGCTTGCAGTAATCGGTCTATTCTTGAATTAGGCTCTTGTTTATTTCTCAAGCTGACACGCTATGCAGACTCCTTTCTTTTGGAACTTCTTTTGTGGAAGTCCTTCAACTAGACTGTGTTTCGCCAGATGTCTGATTGAATTAAAATCCAGGTGACTTAGTCTTTTATGCCATAGCCAATTCGCACCATCCGAAGAACTGTGTGCTATGAGGCAGGTTCCTTCTTCTCCACTTGACCAATCCACTACATAGAGACCTCCTTTTCTGATGCCTCTGATCTTGCTCTCGTTGGTCACCTTGTCTATGATATGGCAATCTGATTCTTCAAAACTTACTATGTATCCACTTTCGCTAACTGACTTATGCTCAGAAGGTTGTGCTTCAAGTTGGTGACTAAGGATACGTTCTTGATAATTATACTGTTGTGTTCCACGTATCCTCTTCCAACTACTCGTCCTTTGAAGTTGTCACCAAATGTGACTGATGGTCCCCTGCACATCACCAGATTTGTGAGCATCTCCTTTTCTCCAGTCATATGTGCTGAGCATCCGCTATCGAGGATCCATGCTCTTCATTTCTTCCTGGACAGGGATTTCTGTTCCTACAAAACAAAAAATCATTCTTTAGGTCCCCGCATCTTTTCGGGTCCTGAAAAGTTAGTTTTCTGGATCCATCCTTTTGGTATCCAAATTTGTTTCACTTTTACAGTCCACAAAATTGAGTTATTCTTTGGTGTCTTATCGACCTTTCTCCTAAAATAATGTATGTTATTTGGATGCATGTTAGAGAAGGTTGTGGTGTGTGTACTCTTTTTGCAACTGTTGTTCCTGAAGGAGTTCCGAGAAGTAGTTCTTGAGTGTTTAGCCATCATAGTCTTTGGAAGATAAAACTGTTCTGACTCAGGTCTCGAATAGGTGTTCCTCCTATTCAGATAACTGTTATAACAAAATTGAGTTCTGTTATAACTTCTCGGATTTCTATCCAGTTGTCGAACTGACCTCCTTGCAATATTTATGGGTTGCTCAGTCGTTCCCGTTGGTGGAACTGGATTCCTTGCATATTGAATATTACACTTTTCCAGTTTTGAAGAGAAGTCAGGTTTTCTCTCGACAGTTTGTTTCTACAGTTTACTAACTGCGTGGACTCCTTGTCGAGGTACCAGTCTGGAGTCCGGTTTTAACCAACATTTGGTCTTTTCTTTTTGTTTTACTGACTCTTTGAGTTTGACTCCTCCTTTCTCCAATACATTGCCTGAACTGGGTTTTGCTTTAACAAAGCCTAAAAATGTTTTCTCAGTTCCTGATGTGGATGCATGCTTGCTCAAATTATCTTCTACATTGTCATGCTCCATAAATCCAATTCCGAATTTATCAGATGGTTGTCTTTGAGCATACAAAATTTCTTTTAATTTTCTTAAGCTCTTTTTGAAAAAACACTCACATTTAAGAGGCTCAAGTTTCTTCAAGGAGTCACATTCCTTTGAAACATTTTCAAAATTTTAAGGAGTTTGGAATGTTCTTCCTTGAGTTTTTCCAATTCCTCACTGATTGACCTCGTTCTTGCGACTTCATCGGTCAAAATTGAAATTTCTGATTTCAGTGAGGCATTTTCATTGGCTAAAACATTTTTGATTTCATGAAAATTTTCAACTTCTTTCACAATGTTCTCGAGAGAAATATCTTCTAAATTTGAGCGACAAAATTCAAAGCTCTCTTCTATGCATGTAGATGCAAGAGACAAGGGTAGAGGAGTGGTTACCACTAAATTGAGGTTTGATGTGCCGTCTTCTTCATCGGTAACATCTCCGTCAACAGCTGCCATGAAGGCCAGTAGTGCTTCCTCATCATTCTCATCCTCTGAAGTGTAGTAGCCGTCGTCATGGTCTGGGATGTCTGACACTTCAGTTCTGGACAACATTTCTTTAGTAAGAGCTTTTGAAGCTCTCCTCTAAAAAACGTTCCTCAGCTTTCTCTTTCCTCTTGAGAGACTAGAGGACATTCATACTTTAGATGATCTGGAGAGTTGCATTCATAGCACGCGCGTGGCTCCCTTTTTGTAAATCTTTGCTCACTAGTCTAAGCTTCTTTTCCTTTAGCTTTGGCCTTCTCAAGGAGTATGGCCAAGTTCCTCATTTGTTCCTCCAGTTTGGCAACTGACTGCTCAGTTTCTTTCTTCTGGTTTTAGGTGGAGATATCCTTTGCTGGAATAGATTGATAGGCAGTTTTATCGAACTGCATTGGCTTCTTTTGATGCCTCAGGAAGTCTCTCTTTACGAAGAATGCAGCATCATCACTTGCTGCTGAGTTCAGGGTTCTGGCAGCTTCGTTCTTGTTCACCATCTTTATATCCCATTCATGAGCTTGAAAATCAGCGAACAACTCTTTGGTAGTCATTTTTGAGAGATCCATGGTTTTCAAACTGGTGGTTTTACCAAACCATTCTTCCTTTGGCATTCTTGAGAGAATTTTGGCATTCATGTCAGCCACACTGTCTTCTCTTCCAAGACCCTTCAGCTCACTAACAATGGCTTTGAACCTCGCTTCCATTGATTTGATAGTTTCACCGGGTAACATTTGGAAGGATTCATATTTATCAACACAGACCTGTTTCTTGTTGCGTTTCATAGCTTCGGTTTCTTTTGTAAGCTCATTGATCCAATCCCATAACACTTTGGCACTATTGTTCTCTATGGCTTCCTCCATGAGAGATTCTGGAAGAGACTGCAGGATCATTTCTTGTGCAACGGGGTCAAGCTTAGCACATTTCTTATCTTCAAGTGTCCACTCTTCAGGAGGCTTATCTACCATTTGAACACCTTGATCCTCTCCTCCAAGACATACATTGATCTTTTGAATCTTTAGAGGTCCATTCTTTAAGACTTCATCCATCTCTGGATGCTGGCTCCTCAATTGGATGAGGCATCTCTTCTTCCACAATGCGAACTTCTCTGGGTTGTACTTTGGAAGACTTGGATAATTCATCTTTAGATAATCTGCTCGCTAATCACAAAAAAAAAAAATGAGAGTGCAAGGAAATATGGATCCGGTCCTAAGCGACTCAAAGCAAGATAGTCTGTAAAGACCGACCCGCTCTGATACCACTTGTTGGTCCCTAATCAGAGTATGAATAAGTGTGCAGCGGAGATTTTACTAAGTGTTTGCACTCTGAAACTGGGGGCTCAGTTTTCCAGTTTCTGGTTTATAAAAATTGTGTTAGCCAATAGTTTAATTAGTCTGTTTACAATTATACACTTCAACACTTTAGAGAGTGTTGAAGGTTTCAAAACTCAGTTGAAAACTGTGTAATGAGAAAAATAACAAAAGTTGTAAACGAGACAGGATATTATAGTGGTTCGGATCCTTAAGTCCTACGTCCACTCTTCGGAAATTAATCCGGTAATTCACTAAGTAATAAAGTATACCCTCCTCATGATCTATAGCCCAGTACTACGAAAACCACCATCCGTAGTAAACTGGATCACTCGCCCAGATAGATGCTCTTCACTCCTTCTTCCGTTCCTCAAAGCCAGGTAGGCACCTCGAAATCTTCTCAGAACTGGTGGTCGTCGGAAATGGATTGAGGACAAACCTCCCTTCTCCTTCTCCGGTGGATGCATGGTTAAGTCTTCCCAGAACACTCGAGAGTTGGTAGTAGCCCGTAATAACCTGTTCCTCCTTAGACATCCAGGTTGCTATGTTCTTACTTGAAAAGTAAGAACTCCAACAAGAAAGACTAAGTTGATTAGAATTAATCCTCGAGCGCGGATAATCACACTGTGAATAACAAATGATTCAGTACGCTGGTGAGCCTCGTGTTCAAAGATTGACACACGGAGTAAATGTTGTTCGCTTGTGAGCTTTGAATGCTATAAGCTTTAAATTCGGCGGAGTAATTACACTTTTAATCAGATGTTCGGTTTCGATCTATAAAGTATCTCTCCGGTCCTTCAGCTACTTATAGTTGAATCTCTAAAAGTAGCCGGTAGAGACAATTGGAATGATGTCCTATCAATGGCCATTCTTTTCTGTTGTTGCAAACCTGCAGCACTGCCTTTTCTGAACACTGCCATGCTTTTGCAGAGGCAGTTTTGTCTCATCTGAGTAAGACTTTGAACAATGTTGTACTGCAGTCATAACTGTGTGTATCTTTGTTCCTTATCATTGAGTCTTCAATGCTCTTTATGACTTCTTGGCTCCTTGCTTTTCACGTGTTTTCTTTGGCGTAAAGCTGTGCTTGTCTGAAACAGTGAGGTGCTCTCGACAGTTTCTCTATAAAAAGTGTGTCCACGGTTTTCATCGCTATTTCATCCTTGGGAGTTTAAAACTGAATGCATATTTTTCTCGTATTTTGCTTCTTAAACTGTCTTCACAATTTTCTTCGTTCTGCTACATATACAAACCTTCCACTGCACATATTAGCTCTCTGATTTCCGGACCAACAACATAGAACTTGTATCCACCATTATTAATCTCATATTTTCATTAATAGAACTTAACAATTGAATATAATTTAAAATTTATTTTTAGAATTAATTATATTTTTTTGTAATTATATATTGTATTCTGATTTAAAATTATTAATATGCCACCATTTAAATACAACAAAATTGAATAAACAAGAATGACTATCTCTCTAGATTCAAGCACAATCGCCTCTAGACTAGCTACCATCCAAACCGGTCCAACCCAACCTCTCTCTTTATCTATCTATCTATATATATATATATATATATATTTATATATATATAAGGGTGCATTAAATTCACAAGTGATCTCTTAGATGGGAAATGAGAATGAATCATGTACATCTGCGTTCGGACGGTTGAGATCAATTTGATGAGCGATATTAAAAAGGTGCATTCGGTAATTAAAAAAAGTTGTAGAGTAAGGGTATTTATGTAAAGATGCAAACCCAACTACCAGGAATTAATTCAAATCCCTTGAAATTAGAGCATATTTCGTGCGTGGGATTTTCATTCCGAAAATATAGGGTATGAAGACCAAATTTCCCCCAAAAACTCCCATTTGACATTTTTCTGAAATTATCTCGCGTAAATTCTTCCCGATTTCTGAGTTTCTTCTCAAAACTGCATTCGAGCATAGGGAAAAAACTAAAACCCAGAAGAATTCTGTAGAACAGGTAAAAGTTTTCACATTCAATAGCTTAATAGATTATTTGGGTTGCAGAAACAGTGTTTTAAGTTTTTCTAAAACCTCAATCAATCTATGAAATACTGCAACTTTGTTGGCGTATATAATGCAAATATACAGGCGTATATAATGCAAATTTACAGGCTTAAATAATGCAACTTACATCAAAGAAATAAACAACTATATTCTAAAACCTCAATCAATACATGAAATACTGCAAATTTACAGGTGTATTTGATGCAAGTTTACAGGCGTAATTAATGCAAATTTACAGACTTAAATAATACAATTTATATGAGAAAAATAAACAACTATATTCTAAAAGTTCAATGAAACCATGAAATACTGCAACTGTACCGATATATATAATGCATATTTACAGGCTTAAATAATGTAACTTACATAAACGCAACAGGAAGCTGGAAAAATAGAATAAGAAATTTAAGAAAACAGAGCAGAAGCAGCATTGAAGAAGATCCTAACCGACTGCACACCCGGCTCACCTTGTTTGCCCAGAGATAAGCCCTTCAGATCCGACATCGACGCCATAAACTGCCGCATTGGTTCAGATCCGACATCGACCCCACAAATACACCTTAAAGGGATTCACCGCCCCCCTCAACTACTATCGCACCCTCGATCTGTACCCCTCTCTCTTTTCATCGATCTCTTCTATTTTAAGTACGTAGATCGTGTGATAAGATCATGTATGAATTGCAATTGGAAATTGTGGGACGGGGGCGAAAGTGATGGTTCCGGTGAAATTCGTGGTGGGAGATTTGGACATGGTGTATACGACGTCGGGATTGAAGGAGTACGTGCACGGAGACGGGTTCAAAGATGATGTGCCGCTACGAGGAATGCGTGGTGATGGAGAAATTGAAATGACGTAAATTATGGGAATAAAGATACACCTTCCACAATAAAGATTTGAAGAATAAAATTTCTCACGTTTATTGTATAAATCAGTTAGGAAAGAATCAAATTATGATATGATAAAATACTAAAAAGCCCTTAATGAAATTTATTTTTTTTAAATTAGATAATACAATAATTAGGTAGATCAAATCTGGACCACATATTTTATAAAATAAAAGGACAAGATTCATTTTCATCTCTCATCTAAAGTGGACTTGTGATATGATTACACCTCTATATATATATATATATATATAGGGAAGAGATCAAATACTAAAAAGTGTAAAGATGTTAAATAGGACTAAATTTTAGACCCTTGATTTTAATAGATGAATGGTCAAGATTGAATTTTTTAGATTGATAGTTATTTATTTTGATGTGGGTGGTTACGCAGTTCAATGATTCATAACATTAAAACTAAACAAGCATAATATACTAACTAATCAAGCATTATTAGTATTTTAGCATAATAATTTTTTAGCGTAGGATCCGCTCCGTATATATATATATATATATATATATATTATATTATATACATGCATGCCTATTTGCATTTTGAACATTTCCTTCAGTTAAGAAACCCTTTAATTACTCCTTCCTGCAAAAAGATCGGATACAAAATCTAGCCAAGTTTCTTTCAATCACCTCCCTCTCCTCTCTAGATCTTGATTCTTCTTTTGATTGGTTCATTAATTAATTAATCAGTCGTTGAGGTTTGAAGGGATTGCGTTTTGATTATGATAAATAGTGGAGATGGTGAAATGCAGTATTGATCTGCATGAGTTGAAACCAACTATACTAATGGTGTTGGTGGAGATTGTGTATAGCTTGGTGAACATCTGCTACAAACTGGCTGCAAATGATGGCATGAATCTCTCGGTTTTGGTGGGCTACAGATATTTGTTTGCTGCTGCTTTTATTCTTCCTCTTGCATTTTTCGCCGAAAGGTTGTTTGTTTTAATTTTTTTTCTTCAAATTCATGCATTTTTGGACGTAAGCTTGTTTGTTTTTAATTTCTTTTTCTCAAATTCATACTCCCCTTAATAACTTGATCATGTCACACTACCATGATTTTAAAATATGGATTCCTATTTTATATATATATATATATATATATATATATATATATATATATATATATTAATCCATAGATAACTGAATTGGAGAATTCTTAATTTAACTCCATGTTATTGCAGACAATTTCTTATCACAATATTGAATCTACTTTAACTTTCAAAGTTAAAGAGGTTACGAAACTAATAAGATTCTGAGTTCATCACATCACATTTTTTTTTCAAATTTTAGTAAATAATTCTTATTTAGGATTTTTCTTATTGTAAGGATTTGCAATTATTCTTGGGTTTTAGGTTTTTTTTCTTAGTTAACAAGTTTTAATATGGTTGCGTTACTTTTATTGTTAGGGTTGTACTAATTTCAGTTATGGTTAATCATGATTATGAATTAGGATTAACTATTGTCTATTTCATACTTCAATTTATGATATCTCTAGCGTTTAGTTAGTTATTCTTTTGATATTAAGTTAACATGAATTGTTTTTCTGGGGTTGATTATTTCACTGTTAGGAATTGCAATCATTCCAAATGCAGTTGTACATGTGATAAATAAATATGAATTAAGGTTGTCGTTGTTAGGACATAATTATATCTAGTCGTTCACTTGAGTTGATTATTTAATCGTTTTATTTTAGTTATTAAAATAATTTATACTAGCCTAGGGATTCTCCTCATTTTTATTAATTCTAGTTTTAAAATTCTAACTGGGCTGAGGAGTCATCAAAATAACTAGTTTTCAGTTAAAAATTAGATAAATCAGTGCAGCAATATAAAAAAGTACAAATTCATACTAGCTACAATTAGGGCTTAGAAGAAAAGATGAAAAAATATATTGAGCTAATCTTGGGTATCGAGCCTACTGGATCCGTTGCCGGCCTGTTATTCATCGGAGCCCGACCTAACCCTGATTGGGGTAGGGTTTCACGAATGAGTAACGACCCATTCTTGGAGCTTGGACCTCCTACTTGGGAGATCTACTGCACCACCGGCTTCTGGACTCACGAAGGCGCACCAATGCCTCACCTTAGATCATAGGATTCGGGATTGTTTGACTCAGACCTGATGTGAGTCTTTGCCTTTCAACCGGCCACAGATGAATGATTGAAAGTGTAAGGACGTAGGGCTACACCCTTTGCTAACAGCCACAAACAAAATGTTTAGGCTAGAGAGAAGGCAGAGCAAGTTCAGAGAGAGAGAGAGAGGAGTGCGGCGGATATTAGGGTTAGGGTTTGATCGCATAAGAGAAGCGAACCGGATCAATAGCTTATATATAGGAAAAGGTCGGGTGTAGCCGCCCCCAACAAAAATCGATCCAAAACCCAATCCAAGAGAACAATCCATAAACCAAACCAAGAGATAGAAAATGGGTTCGGGAATAAGTGGGCTCAGATTAATAACCTAATAGGCCAACACTCTCACAATCTCCACCTTTGGCCGGGGTTGCAAAGACGAACCACTTATTGGTTGTCATCATCACCGAGTGTCTAGATATTCATGTACTAGGACTTTATCAAAGGCAAGGCAAAGGCACACAATCATGAGTGATAAGTACCTGCAAGTTGCCAAACAAACACAAGTTGCAATTTTCTTTAAAATCACAATACCCTTTTCAACTATGTCCTTGATGAAATGATACCTTACATCTATGTGTTTGGTCCTATCATGAAAGACAGGATTCTTACAAAGTTGAATGGCTGATTGGGAGTCAGAAAATATCACAGGCTTTATGCTTAGAAGTTTAATCTCAGACAATAATCCCTTAAGCCATATGGCTTCTTGCTTCTTTAAATGCATCGGTTATGGCTATATATTCTGATTCAGTAGTGGATAGGGCAACAATTGGTTGTATCTAGGATTTCCATCTAATGCATGCACCACAAAATGTAAACACATATTAAGTGGTTGACTTCCTATTGTCCCTATCACTAGCATAATTTGAATAAACATAACCAACTAAATCCCCACCATCAAAGCATTTAGAAAATCTTAATCCAACATGCTAAGTATGATTTAAATATCTAAGCAGCCACTTAAGTGCTTCCCAATGAGGCTTACCTGGATTTGACATATATCGGCTAAGTAAACTCACACCATAAGCAATATCAGGTCCTGTACTGACCATAAGATACATGACTGAACCAACTGCATTAGTATAATGCACATACTTCATTTCATTCATTTCAGGATCAGATCTAGGATATTGATCCTTACTTAGAATGAAGTGAGAAGCTAGAGGAACATTTACAGGTTTTGCATTGTTAATATAAAACTTAAAAAGAATCTTAGATACATAGGCAGATTGATTTAATTTCAAAATAGAATTAGACCTATCTCTAATTATGTCCATTCCTAATATCCTTCTTGCATTACCTAAGTCCTTCATTTTAAAATGTTTGCACAGATGTTCCTGAACATGGTTAATAGATTTCACACTTGGACTTACTATTAATATGTCATCAACATAAAGCAAGAGGAAAGTAGGTGTACTATTATCAAATTTGAAATACAAACAGTGATCATGGATGCTCCTAACAAAATTTATAGACTTCGTGGCAGTATGATATTTCATTGCCTAGGGGATTGTTTTAGACCATACAAGGCCTTTTTCAAAAGACAAACATAATTAGGATGTTTAATGTAACAAAAGCCTTCAGGTTGATTCATGTATATATTTAAATCTAAATCAACATACAAAAATGTTGTAGTGACATCCATTTGCACAAGTTCCCAGTTAAAATGAGCAACAAGAGCAAACATTATCCTAATTGTTGTAAATTTGACTACAGGGGCAAAAATTTCACTATAGTCATTTATTTCCTTTTGAGTAAACCCCTTAGCAACAAGCCTAGCCTTGTATCTAATAGATTTGCCATCAGACTTATCCTTGTAAAGCCATTTACAATCAACCACAGATAGGTTATTAGTTCTACGTTCAAGTATCCAAGTCTTATTTTTGTGCAAACTATTCATTTCTTCATACATAGCAGTCGGCCACATTTTAGAATTAGGTGAGTTCATTGCTTGCTTATAGGCTTTAAGTTCATCACCATCTAGTTCTTCAAACACATTTAAAACAAGCAAGGTCATAACATAGTCATCATATCTTTTATTCACAGTCGCATGGCTTCTTGACCTATCTCTATCCAAATTATTACCATTCAGATCATTATGCATAGTATTTGAGCAAGGAGCTCCACCTTGATCAAGATAATCATGACATTCAACATTTTCAACAGGTAAAATATCAGTTTCAGCATGAAAAGAATTAGTAAATGGACCATCTTCCCCTTTAGTGTCATTGTTATCATGTTGGAAATGATCCACCTCACTTGTTGTACCCCTCATGCATGGTGGGAGGCCCTATACTGTTAGAGCAGGGGAAATCATTTTCATTGAAGGTGATATCTTTACTCATTATTATTTTAAAGTCTAAATTAGTAACATCCCAGACCTTATATCCTTTAGTTCCCTCTGGATAACCTAGGAATACACACTTTTTGCCCTAGTATCAAGTTTATCACCTCTTTGGTGGACATAGGCAGCACAACCAAACACCCTAAGGTTGGACAGGTCTAATGGCTTGTTTGTAAACACTAACTCTGGGCACTTACCCTTTAAAGGTATAGAGGATGACCTATTGATGTGGCAAGTTGTAGTTATGAGAGCTTCCGCCCAGAAAGACTTGTTTATACCACTAATTGACATCATGCATCTTACTCTCTCTAGTAAGGTTCTATTCATTTTCTCAGCAACCCCATTTTGCTGAGGAGAATAGGGGACAGTCTTATGCCTTTTAATGATATATTCAATACACAAGTCATCCATTTGTTTATTACAAAACTCAAGACCATTATCTGTACTAAGAGCTTTAATTCTCTTCCCAATTTGGTTTTCTATAAGGATTTTCTGATTTTTAAAGTGATTAAAGACTTCTGATTTGTGTGACATGAGGAGAATCCACACTTTTCTAGAGTAATCATCTATTATAGATAGGAAATACCTTTTTCCACCTTTAGTTGGCTCACTAGAGGGCCCCCATACATCAGCATGAAGGTACTCCAAGACAGAGGTGCTTCTAGGGGAATTAGGAGGAGTATGAGCAAGAAAAGTGACCTACCCTATTTTGTTTGCCTAGTATGCAGTGTTCACAAAAAGGGAGGGCAGATACATCATCGTTACCAAACAATCCTTCTTCCTAAGGATTTCTAATCCCTTATTACTCATGTGCTCTAGTCTCCTATGCCACATAGTAGGCATATCAGAATCACTTAAATATACAGAATTAGCATGTGAAACTGATTCAGTTAAGCAAACATACAAGTTGTTTCTTTTCTCAGCCTTAAAAACAACCAAGGATCCCTGCATGATTTTCATAATCCCTTTTCCCCACCTGCCTTCCAAACCATCATCTTCTAACAAGGAACAGGATAGCAAGTTGAAACATAACTCAGGCACATATCTGACATCTTTCAAAACATAAGAGCACCCATCAACAAATTTTAGTTTAATATTACCAATTCATTCTACCTTACACTTCTTTTCATCAACAAGTAAGATATATCCATTTATATTGGTTTTAAACTTGAAAAAAGTTGTTTATGGGGTGAGATGTGACATGTACATCCTGAATCTACCATCCATTCATTTGTACAAATTTTGTCAGAGCAGGCATATACAGAAGGAAGAGTATTCATGCATTCAGAACTGAAAACCATGTAAACATCACCAAAGTTGTCACCCTTAGCAGCATTAGCGTTTGAATTGCTACTCTCTCCTCTTTCTCTCTTAGGTTTGTTACATTTTTTTTATATAATGCCCTGGTTCCCCATAATTATAGCACTTTCTTCCCCTAACCCTAGATTTAGACCTACTTATGTTATCATATTGGGGTCTTTTCCTTCTTTTATACTTAGGGAATCATTAATGTTTCTATTATTTCTGTCATTAATTCTTATCATATCTGTTCTTAGATCTACCCCGAACATGCAAGATTTCAGTTTTATTACCCTTATTTCTAGCCCTGCCTCGTTTTAAATCTTGCTCTTTACTTTCTAAGCCACACATTACAGTTTCAAGTGTGACAGTATCCCTGCCATACTTAATGGCGTATTTCACATCATTGTAAGAGTCTAGTATAGAATTTAGTAAGGCAATAGGGGCATATTCATCAATGTTCTTGTCTCCAATTAATTTTATATCTTGAATAAGCTTGTTAAACACATCTAGATTTTCATGTATGTCATTATTTAAGTCAAGCTTAATCCAGAAGAAAGTTTCCAATAGGTACATCTTGCTAGGTAAGAAGGTTTCAGTGAATAGGGACCCTAATTTATCTCACAACTCCTTAGCAGTTTTAAGTTTCCCTATTTTCCTTAACACAGAGTTAGATAAGTTCAAGATGAAAATAGAACGAGCAAGTTCATCTATTTCAGTGCGTTTTTCAGGGGTATCAACATCAAAGAATTCAGTAGTTATGGCCCTTAGAACCTTTTGTTGAATCATTAAACATTCAATTTTCTGTTTCCATATTGTGAAATCAGATTTTCCATTAAATGGAGTCATTCCATGAGCAGACATACCAGGGGCCATTTTAACAACAAACAGGATGCAGATGACAAACAAGATGTACACCGAATGCAAGAAGTGGCTATTACAGTATGTTGTATTCACACCAAAAACATGATAAATGCACGACAGTTACAGGATTCAACAAAGTCAACACATCACAGAGGCCCAGAATACTCAAGATCGGTATAGGAATTTCCCCAAATAGATAGGAGATCAAGTAATGACTAATAAAACAGCCAAAACACTTAAGCAGAACACAGGCACATAGCGCAAGTTTACAGATCACAGGGGAAGACTTATAGGACCTAGATTGCTTACTTAAAATGCACATAGCACCCCAAGAAAACAAGGAAGAACCAGAAAAAAACACAGAGGGATCCTAATTACTGTGGTTATCCGAACTAGTAAGAGGATGGAAGCAAAAAATATGACCACACAGGGGGATCCTACTTACTATTCGAACTAGTAAGAGGATGATCTGAGGATGGCTGTTATCCAGTCCAATCCACAGACCCGCACAACCTATAGGGACTTAAAGCGAATAGAGGGTGGGGATGTGTTCTGATCACAACAAATCCGAACACCTACCTAGCATGAAACCCTAACAAAAAAACCTAAGAAACAAAAAATGACACAAAACTTAAGATCAAAGGGAGGCGAATCTTATACTTGAGCGGGGACCATAGGAGAGGGCATCCCCGACTTCCCTCTCGTGCCCTGGGGCACTGACGACGTTGCTCCTTCAGCGAGCAGGCGTGCGGATCTGCAACAACCTGACTCTGATACCACTCTTGGGTATCAAGCCTGTTGGATCCGTTGTCGGCCGGTTACTCGCCGGAGCCTAACCTAATCCTGACTGGGTTAGGGTTCCACACACGGTTAACGACCCATTCTTGGAGCTTGGACCGCCTACTTGGGAGATCTACTGCACCACCGGCTTCTGGACTCACGAAGGTGCACCGATGCCTCGCTTTAGATCTTCAGATTCGGGATTATTTGGCTCAGACCTCACCTGATGTGAGTCTTTGCCTTCCAACCGGCCGTAGATGAAAGATTGAAGGTGTAAGGAATTAGGGCTACACCCTTCGCTCACAGATTCACTCACCGGAGACTTATTCCGGCCTCAAACAAAAGTTTAGGCTAGAGAGAAGGCAGAGCGAGTTGAGGGTTAAGGTTTGCTCGCATAAGAGAAGCGAACTGGATCAACAACTTATATTTTGGAACGGGATGGGTGTAACCACCTGCAACAGAGATCGATCCAAAACCTGATCCAAGAGACCAATCCATAAACCGAACCAAGAGACATAGCTCGGGAATAAGTGGACTCGGATTAATAACCCAATAGATCAACACTCTCACAGTAAATTGTTTAATTATTTTTTTAAAATTGGGATACATTATTAACTTAACCTAACTCAAACTTACACAAAAATGTTCAACTACCTATCATGTGCACGATAAATTAAAGATGTTAAAGAATAATTGAAATTAACCCCACCATTAAAATTATAGTCCCACATCAGTCAAGACAGATTTAACACAAAACTAATTTAAGACCTGCCCAAAGTAGGTAGGTAAGCATTTCAACAAACTTATAATCATTAGTCACAAACAAAATACTAAATTAGTTAAGTTCCGAGTTCAAAGGTGAATCTAATGTTACTTCATCTCATATGTATTTCAGGAAAAAAAGGCCAAAGCTAACTCGGAAGATAGCCTTATACGGATGCCTTTGTGGTTTATTAGGGTAACCTTATCTCTCTCTCTCTTCTCTCGTTTTCTCTCTCTATAAAATGATGAAGACACTAATTGAAGACTGAATTCTCCTGAAAAAGGTAAGAAAATGTTTCCAACGCCTTTTATGTTTTAGGCGCTTCACTTCATCCAACTTCTGCAATAGCTTTTTTTAACCTAATTTTTGTCGTGCACACATATTCTTTGTAAGCTGTTCGCTATTTATGTCAACATCGGCACTCATTCATTCGTTTTTTGGCTAGAACAGATAATTAATTATTTTTTCATTTCATTTTAGTTAATTAAAAGAGGTCTTGAATTAATAAATAGACTCTAGAAACTAAAAAATTATCTTATATATGGCAATGACTCCCCTCCATCAATTTTTCTTTATGATTTCAATTTATTATAATTTAACTATAGGGTTCATTATACCCAATTAAGGTATATAATGTTTTATAGCAATTAATTTCTGTTTTTTTAACTATAATCGATAATTAATATTGATTGATTCATAATTTACCATCATTTGGATTCTTTTAAAATGTTAAGTTTTGTTCATAAAAATCGACAAGAGTATATTTGATGTACTTCATTTTTACCTTAGCAATAATAATTATTAAAATTTGGAATCTCCATATTGGAATTCCAAATTGAACATTATTTGGAACAGTGGGTTTGATCTGAAAGAGAAATTTACTAGATTTCAGGGGTTCATTGGGGCAAAACCTTTACCTGAAGAGTCTAGTTCTAACGTCTGCAACGTTTGTCTCTGCCATGACAAATCTTGTTCCGGCTATTACATTTGTGGTAGCCATCAGTTTTAGGTAACCTAATATTGTATGTATGATCTCCCTAAAAATTTATTGCAAGAAATCTCTTCTCACGCGAAACTGTTTGAAGATTAGAGAGGCTGGGATGGAGTAGTGCAGCAGGCAAAGCAAAGGTCTTTGGAACCATGGTTGGAATCGGGGGAGCGATGATTATCACATTCTACAAAGGGATGGAACTCAATCCATGGAATACAAACATAAATCTTCTCAAAACGACTGTATCTCATTATCGTCCTCACTCGAGCCTCGAAGATCAAGCTGAACATGGTGGCACAAAGTTCGTTGGGGGGGCGGTTTTAGGGCTTATTAGTGTTGTCTGCTATTCATTGTGGTTGATTGTTCAGGTAAACTACTGGCTTCCACAGTATTTGCTCTCTTGCATTGCATGCATGCATAGTAGTAAGATAGATGTATCAACTTAATTACATGATTATTTTTATACGTAAAATTCCAATAGAACTAACAAATACTTTTGAATCCGGCACTCCATGCAGGCAAAGGCTGGGGAGGATTACCCGTGCCCTTACTCGCTTACTGCTATGATGACAGTGGCAGCATCCATTCAAAGCGTTGCGTTCGCGTTGTGCATAGAGAAGGACATGAGCCAGTGGGATCTCGGATGGGATGTCAGACTCTTCACAGTAGCTGTTGCTGTAAGTAATATATAAACACACACATTTAATAATGAATGCTTTTTTATATCAAATTGTTAACAAGATCAATCTAAAAACTCATATTCATTCCTATTTAGCATGTACATTATTTTATAATCATATCTCAACTCCCTCACTCTCTCTCTATATATATATATATATAACTTTAATTATGGAGCCGCAGTTTTTTATGTAATGAAATGAGTTTGTTGTAACAGGGGATTTTGGGTTCCGGTTTGATGTTTTCATTTGTGGCATGGTGCGTGAGAGTGAGAGGACCGTTGTTCGTGTCGGTCTTTCAACCTCTAATGCTTGTGATAGTGGCTGTCGCGGGGTCCTTGTTTTTGGAAGAGAAACTTCATCTTGGGATGTATGGCATTGGTTTTTAGTTTTTAAATTTTTTGGTGCATTAATTTAATTAGTTCAATAAATTGGCAGCTCTAGTTTATAATAAAGGCTGTTGATCTAATGTGGATTATTTTTTATGGTGTAGCAGGGTGATTGGGGCCATTTTGATTGTGATTGGGTTGTATATTGTGTTGTGGGGAAAAGGCAAGGAAATTAGGAATTCGTCTGAGTTGATGCAGGAAAATATGGAGAATGAAGCAAGAATAGGCATGCCACCGCCGCGGCAGCAGTATGCTAGTAGCAGGTCGGAAGAGGGGGAGATAGAGGTGGCGGTGGGTGTAGACACGCTACCAGCTCCATCTTCACAAAATAGTGAAAATAGATTAGATGAAGAGATAAAGGTGGAGGTAGTGAAGGAGGAGGCCTCAGACATGCCACCACATAACGTCAGCCAGAGTAGAGCGGAGGAGGAAACCCGGGAAAAGGGAGAAGGGCAAATAGACTTGGAAGCCGCACAATTCAGCAGGTCGGAGACGGAGGCAGTGGAAAAAATACACACGACGTCGCCCGTGCAAGATGATTGTAGGGAGGAGGTGGAGGCACATCCTGTGGTGAAGGTTGATTAACTTGATGAAAAGAAAAAGGGATTCTGGGACAGGATTTGAAATGCATAATTAAGTGTTAACATGTTCTAATTAAGAGAAATTAACATTTTTCTCCGTCTTTAAGATATTTAAGATCCTACTGAGATTACACTGCCTCAATGATCATGGGACACCGTGTTTCAAGTTACTGTAGCACCTCAACTTTGTTTTAGAATTTCAGTCATACGCTACATGAAATTATTAAAGAAATATACATCGTTAGCATGAGAAATTAATTTCTTTAATGAAAAATATTCCATTTTAACATCACAAAACTTCATTTTAACATCAAAATTATGCATTTCAAAAATTATTATTTTAACATCAAAATCATGCATTTCAAAAATCATTATTTTGACATCAAAATTATGCATTAAGATTTGTTTTTATTTTATTTTTGATTTCCTTCATTTTATTTATTTATCATCATTTTTTCTAAAAATATCATTCACTTTTAATTAAAATTTGTTCATTTTATCTTAAATTTAGTTCGTTGTTCTTTCGCAAATTCGCATGGTAATAACATTTCTCATATGATAACTTCTCTAACTATATGTAGAGTGGTGATCATATGAGAAATATAGTTAGCATGAGAATAAAAATAAAAATAAATATCAGTCCTCTATTTTTACATATCAAAGCTCAAGATTGAAAAATTTTCGTTCTCATTTTTGTTGTAAAATATACATTATTCATTTTAAGGGTATTTTTGTAAATTGTAATGTATTTTCTCTACCCTCTAATTAAAATTCTAAAAAATTTTAATGATAATAACCCACTCAATTTAAATCTATTTTTCATGTAATATATGTAAACTAAAGATAATTTAATTATCTTTCAAACGAAGTCCTTATTGCATTAATTTAGTAAACGAAAACCTTAACGCAAATAAAAATTAACGATTTTATTCATAAATCAAGTAACATCATACTGATTTTCGTAAAATGCATGAAAATGTACTTAAAATGCATGAAATTTTACTTGGAATGCACTATATGATATATAAAATACATTATATAGCTTCAGAAAATCAATATTACATAGAGATATAATGAACACATTTAAAGATAAAATGAACAAATTATAAGATAAAATGACGTGATAATATTTATTTTTGTAATGCAATAATATTAGAATTCATATTTGATAAAAATGTAATGAACTTATTTAAAATAAATGACATCAACATATATTTTACTTTATTTTCCTTCATAAAATCAATATTCCATAGAGATATAATGAACACATTTTAAAATAAAATGAAAAAAATTTAAGATAAAATGACGTGAGAATATAATATTTTATTTTTGTTATGCAATGATATTAGAATTCATATTTGATAAAAATATAATGAACTTATTTAAGATAAATGGCGTCAACATATATTTTACTTTATGTAATATACTAAGATTGAATTATTTCGTTGTTTATTCCGATATATGAATAATTGATAGGACTCAGTACAAAATTCAAATAATCAGATAATCTTTCTAATTTATAAAATAATTTTCTATATCAAATTAGATATTGTTGGGAATATTGTATCCTCTTGATCATATTTTATTTTTAATTGTTTTCGTGCATCAAAGCTAGGTTTACTAAATCTCTAGCAACTCAGCAATGTGCTGAACTTGAAAAGTCTTGTATATGATACTTTTGATTGAGTTGTAATAGAGTTAAGAATTGTTAGCTAAATGGTTGTTGAAGAAGCTAGCAAAGCCTTTGAAGAATTAAAGAGTCAGCAATGTTGTGAAGAAATGAAGATTGCTGAAAAAACTAGCAAAGCAATGAAGATACAAAAAGATAGCAAGTACCGAGAAATACCTAAAGAATACTGAGGGCACTCAGCAACTCACAGGACTGCTAGAAGAAGTCAGTAGACAAATAGCGGAAGACTATGAAGTATAGCAAAATGTCAGTTTGCTAGATTTCAGCAAGGTTGCTGAGATCTGAGCAAACACTTTGCGGTCTCAACAGAGAGATCAGACAACAGAATTTCCAGAGTCTAGCAAACATCTGAAGAGGGCAAATCAAATGAAAAGACTATCAGTCCATGGATTTTAATGAATCTCTTGATTATGAAGATATATACATATCAAAAGTCAGAAGAATTCCTAGAATCACTAGGAGATCTGTTCTAACACTATGTCTGTGTGTCAAAAAAGAACGAACCAACACTAGGAGACTTGAAACATCTTTGTGCAGCTCAGAAAAAAGGAAGAAAGAAGATTGATCATTCACCAATTGTCTCTAACAGACAAAAGATACAAAATCTTGAATCGTTGTCTATAAATAACAAAGGATTTGCATAAAAAAGAAGAGATACAACAATACGCAAGAATCAAGCATAAACTCTGCTGAACTCATTTCTGAATACTTAAAAGTTCGAGGCTTCGCAGAAGCTATCCGTGGTGATAAAAACGAGACTTTGGAAGTTTACTTCTAAAGTTTTCTTTGAGTCCTTTCTATCCTAGGAAGAACTCAACAGTTATTTTACTCTGTATGGTTGACTATCACGGGCGTTTGCTGCAAGTTGGTTAAGTTCAACGAGGAACTCTAAAACTCCTAAGTCCAGCATTCAAGGAAGTTGTGAGGTGCGTCCTCACTCCAAGAGGAACTGAGAAGATTGATATCGAAGGAGCTACTTGAAGGTGCGTTGTGGCCAGGCAAAGGTGCTGCCTACAGTTTGAGATCAAGTTCAACTCTCTGTATCAAATCTTAGTGAATTCCACTCACCAGACTGTAGAGTGGACGTAGGATAGTTATCTAAACCACTATAATCTTGTGTTTTTCTTGTTCTTGTTGTTTATTATTTATATTTGAATTAAAACCCAACAACACAAGTGCTGGAGTATAATCTGCAATCAAACTAAGAACTTCTCGAGCTTAAAATATATTTTTCTAAGTCCTTGCTGAGTTAGAACCTGGCAAGATAAGTGCAAGCATCATTAAATTTCCGCTGCATTTCAATTACTCTGATCTTGAGGACCAACAAGTAGTATCATAGCAGTTGGTCTTTACAAACTAGTTGTTTCTGAGTCGCTTAGGAACAGATCCATTTCCTTATATTTTTTTGTTAAGCTCAAGTACACACAAAAATTATGAATGTCACAAAGCGTCATCCCTTCAATGCTGAAAAGTATGCAATGTGGAAGAAAATGGTAACCACTCAGCTAAATAGCATACATCCAGAAATGGTTCATGTCCTGGAGAGAGGTCCAATCAAGATCATGAAAGCAAATGCCTTCATGGGGAAAAATGCTGAAGGACCAAACATGGTGGAGAAACCCTACGAGGAATGGGTTACTGAGGACAAAAAGAGAGCCCAGCTGGACCCAATAGCGCATGAGCTCATTTTAAGCTTTCTACCAGAATCTCTCGCTGAGGAAGCTATGCAATATGCCAATGCTAAGGAACTCTGGGAGTTTCTACGTACTCTGTCTCATGAGACCGATCAAATACGACGCAACAAATTGCAGGTAGTAGTGAATAAATCTGAATCATTCTCTATGATTGCAGTGAAAGCGCCAAATCAATGGAAGCATGCTTCTACGTAATAGTCAATAAACTGAGGAGTTTGGACAGAGTCTACGAAAATGCTGATTTGAACACAAAGATAATCTCCAAGCTACCAAAAGACGACTGGTTTGTAAAAACCACAACATTAAAGGAGAAAGATCATTCATAAATAACGACAAAGGAAGTGTTTGGTCAGCTTCATGCCCACGAATGGGACATTCTACAAGCAAACAAGAACTAAGTTGTAAGAGCTGCAACATTGGTTGAAAATCATACGGAGGATGCAACATACTTTGTTAAAAGGGATGCTTCAAAGTGGAAACCCAAGAAGACATTCCACACCGATCGTCTTGTTCAGACAAATCCAGTAAAGGATACCACATCAACAAGTGGATCTCAACCAAAGGAGACCGAGTGCTCCATCGGTGGAGGAACAGATGAAGAAACTACAAAAGCTTCTTCTGAAAGCTAAAGCTAAGAAGGAAGATTCTCACCCTGCAGAGAGTCGATTTACAAAAAGGATGTCGAGGGCTTGCTTTGAATGCAACTCTCCTGATCATCTCAAGTTTGACTGTCCGCGTGTAGACAAGGTGGAGAGGGAGAGACTAAGACAAATATTTGATAAACGTGCGTCAAAGGTAGTCAAGAAGGCTCTGCTGACAAGAACAGAAAATCAAGACATCCCCGATTATGGTAATGGGAATTACTCCTCAGAAGAAGATGAGGAATAGGCCCTGATGGTGTTCATGGTCATAATAGGGGATGACAATAATGCTGAAGAAGATCAAGAGGCAGAGTCAGCCTTATCAGTTGCCAATGAAATGGTAGAAACCTCTAATATGTCGAGTTCAGCAAACATGCATGACACTGCTAAGTCATATTGCTCTAACTCGGGAGAGGTTACTATTGACCAACTTCCAAAAAAGTTTTCAAAATTTCATGTTTTAAAGGATATCTTAATAAATGAAAACTCCACGCTGAAATCTTAGCTTTCCATTTTGACCAATGAGATAGAAAATTCTAGGTCAGTAAGCGAGGAACTTTTAAAACTTAAAACTGAGTTTTTTATTCTTACTGAAAATTTCAAAACTTTAGAAAAGGAGATAGAAGTTTTAAAAACCAAAAACTCCGTGCAAAAACAATGTCAATGCAAATTTTCAAAAAGCACGAAAGATCTTGATGAAATTCTAGAAACTCAAAGGAATTATAATGATTTTTCCGGAATTGTTTTTGAAGAAAATGATTAGAGCAATGCTGACACTCAGCAACCAAAAAATATAGTCATTGTTGCAGCATCTAGATGTGTTCAACAAGGTACTAAGCATAAAGGGGATAGTGCTAAGTCTACAAAGACTGTTCAATAGAAATGTTGGCAAATAAAAAATCCTTTGCTGACTAATCAGCAAAGGTTAAAGAGGATACCTGCTAAGAAGAAGTTAGCAAAATCTTTGAATGTGACTCAGCACACAGTTCCATCTGCTAGGAAGGCACGTTAAAAACCTAGCAAGGCTGAGCAATCTGCTAAGATTTTGAGGAAGCCAGGAAACACTCCAAGTAAGGGGAACACTTACTTGAGGCTTGAGTCTAACTCCGTTCGCTTTCAAAATAATGTGAAGGCTAAGCACACTACTACACCCTATCATGCTAATTATGTGCATTACTTCGAGAGGAAGGGAAAGGTAGCAAAGAGCGATGATAAGAAGATCATCAAAATCACAAAAAATTGGATTCCTAAGGGATTGATCCAGAGAATTAATCCAGCAGGACCTGCAGTTATTCGGGTATCGAAAACTTAATTTGTGCTTTTTCAGGAATAGGATTTAGCACACAAAGCTTCAACTACCATGAATGAATGGATCCTGGATAGCGGCTGCTCAGCGCACATGATTGGAGAAGAAGATATTTTCCCAAATCTACAGAGAGTCAGAGGACCTCCAGTTATGTTTGGCGACAATTCGAAAGGAAGGGTGATCAGAAGAGGGTGCATAGAACACAACGGAATGCGCATAATCAATATTGCCCTCGTCACAAACCTAAAGCACAATTTGCTAAGCATTAATAACCAACTTAGTGAAAATGGGTATGTTGTTTCCTTTGTTGATACAGGATGTGAGACTGCTGACAAAACCACAAGAGAAGTAAAGTATAGAGGAGTCCGAAAAGGTGGACTCTAAGTGGTAGATTGGCATAGCGGACAACAGAATTCATGTTTTGTCGCATTCAACAAAGAGGAAACAAATTGGTTATGGCACAAACGATAGAATCACCTGAATTTCAGAACTATCAACTACAGAGCCAAGAACGATATTGTCGAAGGATTTCCAAAAGAAACCTTCGGGAAGGGAGGCGTGTGTAAAGCTTGCCACCAAGGGAAGCAAACCAAGGCAACCTTCAAGTCGAATCCAGAAAAAGCCACCTCAGAGAGAATCCTTGAGCTGTTGCACATGGATCTATTCGGCCCAGTGACTCCACCTGCTGTAGGTAACAAAAACTATTCACTAGTTGTTGTTGATGCTTATTCCAAATACACATGGGTGAAATTGCTGAAAACCAAAGACGAAGTAAAAATGATCCTACCGGAGCTTACACTGTGAGTTCAAAATGACAAGGAAGTCACGGTAAAAAGGATTAGATCTGAAAATGGTACAGTGTTCTGCAATGGTGCTTTAATGGACTTCTGCGCCAATGCTGGGATAGGACATGAAAGGTCCACTGCTAGAACACCCCAGCAAAATGGCGTAGCAGAGAGAAGGAACAGAATGCCGAAGTAAGCCGTAAGAACCATGCTTGCTGATACAAATCTTGGACAAAGATGTTGGAGAGATGTTGTGATGACAACTTGCTACACGCAGAACAGAAGTGGACTGAAAGCTCAGTTTCACAAAACCCCCTACAAAACCTACCATGGTTCTAAGCCTTCCCTAGCTTACTATTGCGCTTTCGGTTTACCATGTTATATCCATACCAATGAGAAGTCAAAGTTGAGCACTTTCTCTCCCAAGGCTGATAAAGGAGTGTTCCTAGGCTATGGACATCCTTCTTACAAGGTTTATAGAGTGTTGAACAAGACAACCCATCTTGTGGAAATAACATGTAATGTTATTTTTGATGAAGCTATCCTAGTGCGCAGGACCATAAAAGAGCAAGGAGATGTTATTCAGGAGACCAGTGATGTCAATGGACAATTGGGCCTAAATTTTTCCGATGATGAACCGATTTCTTTGACTAGGTCTATGAGTGAAAACTCATCTCCGCAAGGAACCTCAGTTGGTCAGCAAACAACCAGGAGGACCAGTGATGCAAAAGGCATTGCTGAGGCCTCTCAGAGTAAACCTCTAAAGGAAAACACACATAAAAGGGGATCTCTGGAAGGAAGATTCATTCATGAAGATGAAGATTCCACTGAAAATCCTCCAAGAAATGGCGAAAAAACCGCTGAAGATACCATTGTTGAGGATGCACCAGAGCAGTTTGTTGAGGGAACAATCATTACTATTCCAACAGACACCAATCCAGTAGATGGAATTCCAGCAGACGATAACTCAACAAGGGGTCTTGAGAATTTTGAAACCTTACAAGATTTTTATGTTCCTGTTGCAGGAAATTCAGCTACAAGACCCAGCAGTCAATCCATTCCAGTCACTAAGTTTTCAAAGCCAAAGTGGTTGCTGAAAAACCACCCAGCAGATGCAATATTAAATGACCTTACAAATCCAGTACGCACCAAACAAAGTGCTATGATAGCCTGTTACATAGCACAAACAAAGCCAACCAAGGTTGTTGAAGCTCTACTATCTGCCAATTGGATAAATACAATGCAAGAAGAGTTGTCCGAGTTCACCCACAATCATGTCTAGAACTTAGTGGAACGCCCAACTCACCAATCAGTAATCGACACAAAGTGGTTATTAAAAAATAAGTGAGATAAGAAAGGAGTCGTTGTGAGAAATAAAACAAGCCTCGTAGCTAAAGGATACGCTCAATGGAAGGAATTGATTTCAATGTGATATTTGCTCCAGTGGCCAGACCGGAAGCAATCATGTTATTCCTTAGATATGCTGCACATCATATTTCACTATTTTCAGATAGATGTCAAGAGCGCGTTCCTAAATGGAGAACTCAAGGAGAAATTCTATGTGGAGAAACCTTATGGGTTTGAGCAAGGCGACAAGGTGTACAGGTTGAGAAAGGCTTTATATGGATTAAAGCAAGCTCCCAAAGCTTGGTATGAGATGCTATCTCAATTCTTGCTGAGCAACGGGTTTCGAAAAGGGAAGATCGAATGCACTCTCTTCCTTATCACAGATGTTGAAGATATATTGCTAGTACAAATATACGTGGGTGATATTATATTAGGTTCCAAGAATCTAGACCTTTGTGAAAAAATTGCATAGCTTATGCAGAATCATTTTCAAATGAGCATGATGGAAAAAATGTTCTATTTCCTAAGCTTACAAGTTCAGCAATCCAACGAAGGGATCTTTATTCATCAGAAGAAATATACAAAACATCTCATCAATAAATATTGCCCAGAGAAAACTAAGACTCTACAGATACCCATGAGCCCAGCTTGTCAAATTTCTTTTTATGAGGAAGGCGAATTAGTCAATACAACAACATACAGAGGTATAACTGGTTTTTTATTGTATCTAACGGCCAGCAGGCCAGATATTTCGTATGATGTGGGTGTGTGTGGTAGATATCAAGCCAATCCGAAAAAGTCATACATGGAGTCAACAAGAAGAATCATCAAGTACTTGAAAAGAACAAAATCTCTTAGAATTTGGTATCCCAAAGATGATGATCCAACTCTCATCGAATATTTAGACTCTGACTTTGGAGGATGCAGGACTGATCACAAAAGTACAAGTGGAACATGTCCATTCCTTGGACACAAGCTGATTAGCTGATTTAGCAAGAAGCAATATTCGGTAGAAACATCTACTACGGAAGCTAAATACGTGGTTGCTGCAAGTTGTTGTACACAGGTGTTGTGGATCAAACAACAACTTCAAGATTATGAATTTGACAATGGTTGTGTTCCTATTTACTGTGACAACAATAGTGAGATGTGCATCACAAAGAATCCGGTACATCACTCAAGGACCAAACACATCGACATAAGACATCATTTCATTCGAGATCACGTGGAGAAGAAGGACATTTTTGTGGAATATATACGAATAGATAATCAACTCGCTGACATCTTCACAAACCTCTAGCAGAAAGCAGATTCAAAGAGCTATGTCTCAAACTTGGCTTGTTGGAGTTAGATGATGTAATGGAGGAATAAGTTCTAACTCTCAGTTTGTTTCTTGTCTTCAAGGATTTCTTGGATTTTTTTATGTTGATACAGATTAAAGTGTGTCCAAGCTCACGCTTTCAGAAATAAATCATTGTTACTTAGCAATCATTCAGATTTCTGCGTACTTTGATCGCTAAGTTACTAATACTGTGATGATTGCTAAGGAGATATATCACTAAATGCGATGATCGTTGAATTTTTTTTGTGAATTTGATTGTTGAGTCCAAGCTCTCAGCAAAGCCCCTAATGTTTGCAGAGTCCAAGATCTCAGTAGAGTACTTATATTTGCTACCAAATCTCTTTCAGCAAAAACAATCCAGCTAATGATTTTAAAATCTCTCAAAAGGCGGGAGCACCCAATTAAAGGAAGTGGTTGATACAAGCAACATTAAATGCGGGATTAATGCTTCGAAGGGCGGCAAAGAATGAGAAATTGCCATGTTGACCACGCGCGCACTTTTCATCATCGTGGGTAAAAATGTGAACGGTCGCACCTCACTATATTTGTTGATCTGTCCAGCTAGACACCACGTTACAACCGTTCGATCAAAACACCTCCCTTCTCTACAAAAGAGATTAATTGGGATTTATTCAAAATCTATACACTCGAACATTTATTCAAACTGCAAAACATTCTCTATTTGATCTTCGACCTTTTGACTTGTCAAAGATCAGAAAATTACTTCAATGGCAGAATCATCAAGCCGTTCAAATCCCCTAGCTGAAACATCTGGCCTTATAATAGCTCGTGTTGTTGCACATGAAGAACATATGTTGAAATTTACTAGCATTTTCAAAAAGGAGCACATCGATGATTCTATGGGGAATGGACGTCTGGTTTCTATAGCTAAGAAGAAGAAGGAGGGCGAGCTCACCAATGCACAGAAGAGGGCTGCACAGGTCCAGAAAGACAAGATTCTTTATGAGTCGTGTGCAAATCACTTTCCACAATAGATTCTAAATCGGCTCTGAAGTGAAGGATTGCTAAAATATTAGACTGTAGAACCGCTGAGGTTCAAGCCGCATAAGATGGCAGAATTCTACGCCAGAGCAGTCATTGCTAAATATGAATCATTATTTACGATGTGTATTTTTGGAACCATGATCAAAGTCAGCCCGCAGGTGCTTGCTGCTAAATATGGTCTTAGGAATGAAGGAGATAATATTGCTACCTACAAGGTTGATGACAAGGACGAGATGAAAAACTGTTGGTTGCAGTGGAAGCAGGAGGAGTATGCTGAGAAGTTGTGGAAGGTTGCCACGCCCATCAAAACACTCACAGAATCAAACAGGACTCGGCCATTATGGTGATTCAAATGATGATGTGCGAAGCTGATTCACAATTTGAACTCAGCACGAAGAAGTATGTTGTGATGATGGCCTTAAACGATAACATCTGTGGCAACTGGGCGCATTTCATCTATAGAAAATGGCTAGAGCACGTGCAAAAGAATTCTTCAATCAAGATCAAGCACACCTTCACCACGGATGTAAGCTTTGGTTTGAAAATAAGTCATTTTATTGAGGGGTTTATACCCACGGAGAAGCTGGATAAAGGTGAGCCCCTGCTACCAACAAATTACATGTCGGTCACAAAACACTGCCAACCACCAGTAGATGTCAAGCGATCGAGGATTTCAACTGGAAAAAGGAATGTGGATCCAAATGATCCCATCTCAAACGAAGATGAGTATGATCAGGGGGAAATGGTTCCACAATCTGCTATCTCATTAACCAAGGAAGAGGTGTTGAAGGCACGGAGAAAAGCAGAGACTGAATCTCTATTTAAGGAGATGGAGTAACTCCCAAACCTTAATCACCTGGACCCAGTTGAAAAGCCCCCAAAGAAGAAGAGGACCCCTGTCAAGCCCCAGCAGAGGAAGAAGCAAAGGGTTTAAACTGCTAAAGAAGAAGTGGTCACCCAGAAAGGAAGGGGTGGTGCTTTTAAGAAAAATAAAATCCTAGTTCAAATGCCTACTGCTGATTCAACTCCAAAGTCGCTCAATGGTGTCCAACAGTGGAGGTCACTGATAAGGAGAATGCTAACCTTATCCCATGGGCAAACAACATCTCTGTATTTATTGAAGCCCAAATATCGGAGGAATTTCTGGCCACTTTTGCTGCTGAATTATAAGATGAATCTGTTGAGCTTCAGTTTCTCAAGTAAGAATTCTAACAATGGCAAATGTTTGATTTTGCAAACCACGAGCTAAGCTTTGAAGATCACACAATTTTGATGGCTCAGTTGGTTTTGAATTACTTGAGAAGAGAGGAGGACTGGGCTGATAACTAGATGGATCAGACATCCAGGCCTATCTTGATGCAGCACTGGATCCAAGGAAGAATTGCGCTCATCAATGAAGGAAGACTTCACATCCTTCTCCGATGACCTTTTTGTTGCGATCAAAGAGGGGGAAGAGAGATAGATGGCTGAAGAAGCTGAAAAGCAAAAGGAAGAAGAAGAAAGACGTATCTGCCTGGAAGCTCGTAGGAAATTGTAAGAGGATTTGGGGAGATAACAGGAGGAAGAGGATAGAGAAGAAATGAGAAGAAAATAAGAGAGGGAGCAAATCGAAAGGGAGAAGAGAGATGCCTTGGTGGACAAATTCATGAAGTTTACTGCAACATCTATTAGCAATCTCACCAAAACCAACGGATCTCCAAGCTCAAAGAATGTTGATTCATATTTCTCTACAGCACAGAATTAATCCGTTTCTATATTCTTATCTCTGTAATTTTTTATGGTGTTTAGTTTCCCTGTACTTCTCTGTTGAAATCATTTAATGGAAACTTACCCAGATTGAAGACAAAAACTTATTGTCCAATTCTAATCTTATTTGTCTAGCTGAATTTACACTCTTTATGTAATCAGAAAAATGCATGTGGACTGTTGTAGTTTTGTTGATGTTCGTATCTGTATTGCTTTGTTCTTGTGTGAATGTTGTTATGTGCCTAATTACTGCTGAAATTCCAGCATTTTACTAAGCTATTCGAGCAATACCCTTCTTGTTTTGAGGGGGAAGTTTTACGAACAATGATGAGTCTAAGGGGTCGACATACTGAGTTAGATTACTAGATTTTTTTTGTGAAATCAGGAGTCTTCTTTTCCATGATCTGCAAGATGGTTGTTGGTAGGGCTTTGATCGTAGCAAAAAGGGGGGAAATTATTGGAAATATTGTATCCTCTTGATCATATTTTATTTGTAAATGTTTTGGTGCATCAAAGCTAGGTTTCCTAAATCTCTAGCAACTCAGCAATGTGCTGAAATTACAAAAGTCCTGAATAGGATACTTTTGATTGAGTTAGGAATTGTTTGCTAAATGGTTGCTGAAGAAGCTAGCAAAGCCTTTGAATAATTAAAGAGTCAGTAATGTTCTGGAGAAATGGAGATTGTTGAAGAAACTAGCAAAGCCTTTGAAGAATTAAAGAGTCAGCAATATTCCGGAGAATTTAAGATCGCTAAAGAAGCTATCAAAGCAATGAAGGTATACGAAAAGAAAGCAAGTACAGAGAAATACATGAAGATTACTGAGGGCACTCAGCAAGTCACGAGACTGCTAGAAGAAGTCAAGAGACAAATAGCGAAGACTCTGAAGTATAGCAAAATGTTAGTTTGCTAGATCTCAACAAGGTTGCTGAGATCTCAACAAACACTTTGCGGACTCACAAAGGAGATCCGACAGCAGAATTTCCAGAGTCTAGCAAACATTTGAAGCAGGCAAATCAAATGAAAAGACTATCAATCTGAGGATTTTAAGCAATCTCTTGAATCTGAAGGTATACATATCAAAAGTCAGAAGGATTCCTATGATCACTAGGAGATCCGTTCTGACACTATACCTGCGTGTCAGAAAAAGAACGAACCAGCACCAGGAGACTTGAAACATCTCTATGCAGCTCAAAAAAAAGAAGAAAGAAGATTGGTCATTCACCAATTGTCTCTAACGTACAAAAGATTCATAGTCTTGAATTGTTGTCTATAAATAGCAGAGGATTTGCAGAAAAAAGAAGAGATAGAACACTACGCAAGAATCAAGCATAAACTCTACTGAACTCATTTATGAATACTTAAAAGTTCGAGGCTTTGCAGAAGCTATCTGTGGTGATAAACACGAGACTTTGGAAGGTCACTTCCAGAGTTATCTTGGAGTTCTTTCTATCCTAAGAAGAACTCAACAATCAATTTACTCTATAAGGTTGACTATCACGGGCGTTTGCCGCAAGTTGGTTAAGCTCAAAGAGGAACTCTAACACTCCTAAGTTTGGCATTCCAGAAGGCTGTGAGGTGCGTCCTCACTCCAAGAGTTGCTGAGAAGATTGATATCTAATGAGCTACTTGAAGGTGTGTTGTGGCCAGACAGAGGTGCTGCCTACAGTTAGAGATCAAGTTCAACTCTCTGTATCAAATCTTAGAGAATTCTAATCAGCGGACTGCAGAGTGGATGTAGGACAGTTTTCCGAACCGCTATAATCCTTGGGTTTTCTTGTTCGTGTTTTTTATTGCTTATCTTTGAGTTAAAAACCAACAACTCAAGTGCTGGAGTATAATCTACAATCAAACTAAGAGCTTCTCGAGATTAAAATATATTTTTCTAAGTCCTTGCTGAGTTAGAACCTCAGCACGATAAGTGCAAGGATCATTAAATTTCCGCTGCATTTCAATTACTCTGATCTCGGGTACCAACAGATATGGATATTCAGATTTTGATAGATACAATCTTTCCTTATTGAAGACATTAAATGTTTTTCACAATGAGATATAATGCATGTTCTATAAGATATAATGCATGTTTGCAAAGATAAAATGCATAATTTTAAAAATAAAATGGCTTAAGTAGAGATTAAGCATTTTATTTTGTAATTTAATGTTAATGCAAGATATTGACCCTAAAATGAATAAAATTGTAGTTAAAATGTTGGTTTCAAAATTATCATTCGTTGTACATAATTACTATATTGCACTGTAGTGTGTGTAATTGATCATTATAGTGTGTATGATACATCTTTAGAGAATCATATACACTACAATGATCAACTACACACACAAAAATGAAGTATCATAATTAAGTACTATAATGAACTATCATTTACACAAAAATGATCAATTATACACACAACAATGAAAAGTTCATAGTTCATTAAGGACATTTAGTTCGGACTTGAATGCAACTATATATATATATATACACATACATATATATACATATATATATATATATATATATATATATATAATATGATCATATGAGAACTCCCCTTACCATGTGAACATAAGAACCAATCTTGGCCATCCAAATTGTGATCCAATGCTCAAGACTAAATAAATCCCGTCTGAATCTTTAAATAATCATAATTCCTTCGATTTAGATTATTTTTTAATGTATCATATATCAAATTAAAGGTAATTTAATTATATTTCAAACGAAATCCCTATTGCATATGTTTCGATTTAAAAATCATCATAAAAAATGAAAATTAGTGATTATATGCATAATTCTCGTAACAGTACACGAATTCTTATATAATGAATGGAGTTGCACAATATAATGCATGAAGTTATATTATATAATGCAGAATATGATAGATAAAATGCATATATTTTTTCTGCGAGATAAATAAATTATTATCTTTGCATACTGTAGATAATATTATAGTTGTTATAAAAGTTGATCATACATTACTTGTTTTTAATTATGTATTTTTTTGTTATATTATATAAATGTATATTACTATATTATATAATGCATGTTTGTTATGTATATAATTAATGTTTGTTAGATATATAATGCATTGAGTTCTAAACTGTAATATCTGTATAGGATCGAATTGAGTTGTAATAGAACTTAGGTTGAAGACCGAGCAAAAGAGAATGCTCGAGAACTGACTACCATCTCGCCTAGCCATGACCTAAAACTGTGTTGGAGCACTCAGTTTAAGGTCCTTCCATACTGACAAGGAGAAGTCAGTTTGAGGGCTTTCCCGAAAAGACTAAGGAGAAGTCCATTCAAGGGATTTCCATACTGATAAAGAGAAATCAGTATGAGGGCATTTTCAATACTGACTACGGTTAATCAGTATGAGCGTTTACCATACTGAACCTGGGAAGTCAGTATGAGGGCAAAGTTGTACTGACTTTTAATAGTCAGTATCAGAGCCTCTACCTTTAAAGAATGAGCATTTCGAAAGATATCGAAGCTTGGTCAGACTCAGGCATTCATATATGCCCAAGTCAGTACGAGGTTATCCAAACTGGGATTCCTTGGGCTGAAAAGAAGTCTGACATAAAGTTTGTGTAATGTACACTGATGCTGTAGAGCATAGCAGAATGGAGACCTAAGGCATAGGCTACGATTGGACAATATAATCCATGAGTCTAACGTCTGGATTTATGAGTCTAACGAATAGAAATTCAAATTGCCATAGGTCTTCCTCTATATAAAAGCCAGCCCTCCCAACCTTAACAAGTTACCTAAACAGAATTCAAAAATTGATAGTGTTAAGAAGACAAAGGGCAATCTTTCAGGCCATCTCTCTGCCAAACTCTCTGAATTTTCATGTTAACTAACATGAGACTTGAGTCTCCGACTCAAGTTACCCATCGTGCTAACTTCTCCTAGCACGAAGTTGAAGATTTAAGCTGAAGCTTTTCTTGGTGAATATATATTTTTGAGATATATTCATAGCAGTCAGTTTCCTAGTCTGGTATTCTGATTCTCACAGGCGTATGCCAACCACCTAAGTTCTGGGAAGAACAAGTAAACATCTAACCACCGGAAAGGAGGATGCGGGGTGCGTCCCCACTTCAACCTGAAAACTGAGTCTGCAAAGAGTTCCTAGGCGAGTGCTACAACTGATCGGAGGACGGAGGTGCCATTGGACTGTGTATAGATAGTAAGGAGGCTTGTATTAACTTAGTGAATTATCTAGACCTTGGGTCTGAAGAGTGGATGTAGGATATTGAGATCCGAACCACTACAAGTCCTGTGTGTTCTTTACAGCTTTCTTTACTTACAGCTCTATTTTTTTTTGTTTCAGACTTTGAAACATTCAATACTTCTAAGTATTGAAGAGTATATACTGTGAAACTGACATAACCAGGACAAGACTAAGCTTAAGTCTTTCAAACACACAAAACTGACTATACTCTGTTTTAGTTAAACAAGTGCAACTATCTACTTACTTCCGCTGCATATACATTACCTTCCGCTGCACAGTTTTGCACTTTGATTTCGGGACCAACAAGTATTAAGTTGTAGCATGATGGTATCAAGCATAGAGACCTAGCATGTTAAACATGGAGTATGTTTGTAGTTATTCTAAGTTGATGGATCATATAAGATACTTGTATATTCATGCAATTGGAGAGTTTAAGAAATGAGATTTGATGTTTAGGAGCATGATAAGTTTATTTGATTATTAAAGAATGTTAATGATTGAGATGAACAAGGAAAATATGCTTAAGTATGTATGATAATGATTGAGACACTTGAGCATATTGATGTTGAGTTATGCATAGAAAAGTTAATGATGAGCTTGTTAAATGTCTATATACTTTGAGTTGAGCATGAAGAACTCGTCACCCCGATTCTGGACTTTTGATGATTAAGACGTTGTAATCTCTTTATTAATCAATCCCTTATAATTTTGGACTTTTGGAATACTTAAGATCATGTTAAAACATTATACAACCAAATCAACCAAAATGTGAAAATTTCAGCCGAAGAGAGAGGCCCTCTGTATCGGTCGACACATCACTGTGTCAACCAACACCAGGCCTCTGCTCGCGTTGATCTTTGCTATTCATGTCAATCGACATGCCTCCGAGTTGACACCTTTTTCATCAACCGACATCGATTAGAAACCGTGTTGATCGACACACTTCCGTGTCAATAGACACCATCTTTTCAGTCGAAGCCTCGTGGAGTTATTTGTGTCACCCAACTCCATTTTCCCATTGACCGATGGAGAAGTCCCGTTGATTGATATCCCTTGTGTTGGTCACACAACTTGGTTTCTTTCCTTTTTGTTTAATTGTTATTGATCTCCTAGCTTGTATCATCTTCTTTCAAACCCTCAATCAATTTTTGAATAATTATTTACCATCGGTAAATGTTTTAAGGGTATTCGATTGACCCAACTCGAGACAAGGGTGGATCGACCTTTGAATTTTACTTCGATTTCAAAAATCTTGAACTTAATTCATTTTACCTTGGAATACAAGTTCGTTCCTTGTACCTTCTTTAAGACATCACGAACTTGTCATGAAATTGGAATTTCTCTTATAAATCTCTTCATTGAAAGATTTGATTAACGTAAACTGAGAAGAGAACTATTTCGGTTAATGAACCTTGCTAAGTTCAAAATCTACTTATTCGCTCGTCTCTTCTTAAGTACCTCATTCATTCAAAGAACTTGAACCTTTTTCCAATCTTCGTCCAAAAGTCCGTATGCTCAAATAAAAACTAAAATAAAAGAGTAACTTTAATGTATCAATGAAAATGCTCACGTATCATCTCTCGCCGATGCTTATTGTGTTTGGAATTTATGAAGAAATGCTCATTCGGTATGAAATACTGGTTGTCTTATAGTGCTTATTATTTCCTTAGGAAATTCCAGAGCTTGATCCGACACAACGCAAAAAGAACGCACCGCACCTATCTAAGGTGGGCACTATTTTCAACAAAAAGAAAATGTAAAGGAATAATTGTTCTGATTTTGAGCTTCGAGCTCAATGATGAAATGAGAAGCATGTTTTATTTTTAAAGCTTATGTCATTGCCTGAAATGTTTTTGCTTATCTATTTGTCCTCTAAGTTGGAGGATCTCCACTTAGGGAAGAACATGTTATGTAGTTGTGTGCATGTTTAATTTATAATGATCGTGTCCTGGTATTGAAAGAGATTCCAATGACTAGTGCACTATTAATGTCAGCTTGTTAAGGTAGCACCTTAACCTGAATGTGCATCGTGACCGGTGAAGGTGGCCACCTCCCGGATCACACAATTTGCAGATAGCATAACTTGTAAAATGTAAATGACTTAAGTCTAATACAAAATTTTTTGGCACGATGGGAGGATTTTTCTAAAGTAAAACCCTATGTTTGGGCGTTATATAAAAGCATGACAATCAATCATTTGTTATATATATTTTGAGCATGTGTCCACTTGGTACATTCAAGTACTCAGCCCTGTATATTCTTTCTAAAATATACAGGTTGACGGTGGTGACGATGGTGAACGAGATTGTCGGCCAAAACCTTTATTTTTGGTAATAGTTAAGATTTGAGGGTGCATCTTTACATGTACTCTACCTCTATAACTTTCCGCTGCTAGCAAAACTCTTATTTCAAATACTTGTTTTATTGTAATATACTTAACATCATGTCTTCTGGAGAGCCTCCATCGTTGTTCAGAGAGGCGCCTTTTAATTATTTTTGTGTTTGGATGTCTTATCCTGTTGATATTTATGCTATCTATTTTCCCAAACACATATATCACATTTTTTCTCCCCGATGCGCCTCATGAATTATCCTTTATTTAAATCAGGGCATGACAGGATGTGTGGCCGGAGACCTCATCGTCGTTAATTCCTCTGCTTCCTCCCAAGATTCCTCTAATTCCTATTTGCATCCCTCCTCCCAACATCGGCATGACCTCAATCTACTCATGAAGGCGATCCACCAAGTGATGGTCGTATCGATCATTGGTGTGCCTTACATCCAGTGTCGTGTAACAACTCGAAGCAGACGACGACTAGGTTACATGCTTGATGTTAGATTGTACTGATCACTAGTTGGTTTTGTGAAATGCTACCTACCATGACACCTTAGGCTTATTTGAGGCGAAATCAGAATGATAACTTCACCTAAAAATGATTAAGGCCATCGTTTGATCTTTGTGCATGTTTTTTTATTTGTTAATTACCATTCACCCTTGCATCTTTATAATTGAGCCTTTTAGCTTATTTCTTTGATCTTCCCATCATTGCATTAAGTTATTGCATACATCTACCCCTATCTAGAGTCATATTCTTTTGATCTCTATTTTCTTAGAACAATGAGGACAATGTTCATCTCTGAGTTTGGGGGTGTAATAATCCTTTTGTTGTGCTTCAATTTTGCAATGTCGTAATTTTTGTAAAACAGATAGCGTAATGTTTTAAAAAAAATATTGTGTTGTATGAATTTATAGTGCTAAAATAAGCTCATTTCTCTTAGAAAATCTTGTTTCTGTTTTATAGTTGAATAGTTGTTGTTGTAGTCTTTAGAATAAGTCCAATTTTGTAACACCCCCGACTCGTCTTCCCAGTCTTCAGGGCGTGCTACACGTGGATAGGTGATTTAATAACAAAAGACTGGAGAAGATAAACGAGATATATCTTGAAAGAACAAACATTCACCCGTTTAACGTAAGCAACAAGTGTTTCATAGTTAAAGAGTTCTTGTATCGAAGAAGCAACCTCGTACAACAGTGTCAACAAACATTACAACATAAACAGAGTTTGGTTTCTCATATGATTTACAATAAAATGGAAGGTAAAGAGTTACAAAGATTCATTGCAGCGGAAAGTTACGTAATGGAGATATGCATATCTCAGGATCTAGCTCTTATTTGGATAGTCTGCTCTCTACACTGCCACGTCCTCATCCTTGCTCTTTAACCTATGCATTTTAGAAATAATATGAGGGGGCTGAGTACAACGTAACCAGTGGAAATATGCCCTGAAAACAATAAATTTATAGATATTAATGTTATGCCACATATAGATAATCCACGGGGTTTTAGAAAATAGTAGTCGTGTTTATCCAAAACATTTTTCATCACTGTGCATTGAGATTTAAGATCGAATATGACGCACTCACATTTACGTCCAAAAATCAAGATTAGATGATAACGTCTAGTAATCAAATAGGAATGTGCGCATTCAAATATCAAGCAAGAACGTGCGCGTTCAGATATCGAGTGGGAATGTGCGCATTCAAATGTTAAGTGGGAACGTGCACGTTCAAATGTCAAGCGAGAACGTGCGCTTTCAAATGTCAAGCGGGAACGTGTGCATTCAAATATCAAGTGGGAACGTGCGCGTTCAAATATCAAGTGGGAACGTGCGTGTTCAAATATCAGAGGCACAATTAACAAGCACAAAATATTTTTGGCATCGACAATCAATTTCAAACAAAATATTTTTATGATTTTAAAAAAATAGAGCTCACAGCTCGAAAAGGTATTTTATTTTTACAGAAAATAGTCCCCACCTCGATAGCTTATAGATGTTAGGCGTAAGTAAGCAAGTTTGTGTTGAAATCTTGGTCTGCTACCCTGTGTTTCCTTCAATCATCAACACATGAGAGTATAACAATATAGGTCGATCATCTAACATTTTATTATCAGTGCTTTAGCTGATGCTAAATGTGAATCTCGAATATTATGATTGACTATTCTATCCAACTGACTCACAAACACGAACTAACAACCCAACAAGTAACATTTGTACCTCAAAATGTGCATGTGACTCATCTAATCATGTTTATACGAGTTAACCAATCCATGGTTAAATAATCATCAAGTTTGGAATCCGTTTACTTATAAACGGTCAACTTAGTATTCAAATTGATCGTCTTGACTCAAGTAATTAATAATGTTCAAAAACATTTTTAAGTGCATAATCCCGTGTATAACATTCCTTAGTATCCATACTTGAGCTTAAGTATCAAAGATATGAGGTATAGAATCGATAACAAATCAAAAAATAAACATGAAAGCAGGCAGGGTAGTCTGTGTTGACCGACACAGCTCCGAGTCGACTGATAGAGATCATGTGTCCCCCGAAACAGCTCTGTGTCAATCAACACAGAGTGCTTCCTATTGCCCATCATTGCAGGGGCGATGCGCAGCCTTTCCCGGCCATTTTGAGCCCCCAAAACATCACCCAAGAATCTAAATAATATAATGAAGAATTCTAGATGCTAAAAACACAATTCCAACGGATCAAAATGCAAGAACTTGGTGAAGAAGGAAGGTGGAAACCCTCAACTTCAACAATGGCGGCCGCGGTGGTTTCCGGCGATCGGACGATAGGGTTGATGATCTAAGGGTACTAATAGAATCCCACAACACAAAGAACACAAATATCAAGTTAGATCATGATTCCGCTATCGTTCGGTGAAATTGTGGAATTAAATTTGAAGTTCGTCGGCTTACCGATGGGGTGTGAAGATTGGTCAATAACTTACTCGTTTCTTAATGGATTTGGGTGATTCCAAGTGCTATGGAAACCTTGAAGCACTATATTTCTTTGGTTTTCACAAATCATAGCTTGGAACTTGCTTGAAAACTGAAAAAATCGCGACGAATGAAGGGGGTGGGGTTGGGGGTGCTGCGGGGCTGAGAGAGAATTGAGCATCATGCTTCCTCTTTTTTTTTCTTTTATACGATTGGGGAGGTGTACGCCGCACTTCATCCAGCACATTTATTACAATTTCAAGTGGTTCAATTGGATAGGGTACACGTGTCACCCTTCTACGCACTGCTAGTCTGGATTCATTATTTCATGTAATAACTCCGTTAATCAACTTCAGTTGATTCTTAATTAAACATTCATTGCCCAATTTGAAAAATTTACATCCATGGAAATATTTTAAATCATGATTTCTAGTCATGGGTTCAATTCCATAATTTTTGGAATTATTTGTTTTCTCATTCCGAACTTAATAATTCAAAAAATCATAAAATATTCCACGGACCTTGGAATATCAATCCAATTATTTTTAAAATTCTTATAAATCAATAGCAAGCAAACCCAACTTCAGTGAAAGAAACGTAGCATTCGGGTGCGAGTCGTGTAACACCCCACATTTTTTTCACGCTACTTTTACACTAAATAATTATTTTAATCACACACAACGACGAGCAAGGTTTCAAATAAATTAATCAATTGTGCATAGTTAATTTCGGTCATCTTATAAATATGCGGGCTAGATAAATTATTTTGAGGCCGAGTATTAATTCATGTAGAGTATTGAACTAGTGCACTTATTTATTTATTTCTATACATGGGCACAATTGAAGGAGAATAATAAAAGCCCACTAGAAATGCAAGCATGAGAATTTAGGCTCTTTCTACATTAGCAGCATTAATTAAATCCCACAAGGATTTATTTAAGTCTCAATCGTGTATTAAATCGATACGAATATTATTCGAAATTAATTCCAAGAGGAAATTCGGAATTAAAATTCCTAAATTATTGTATGTAATTTTCGGTCCTCTTGCTTAAATAATTAAAGACACATTAGTATATATATGTGAATAAACTGGAGGTTGATTTCGAGAAAATATTCTGGAAATTATTTTACTAAGTTTCCCTATTAAATTTTGGTCCCTATTAATTTAAGATAGAATAATTATAATCAAAACCTTATATTATATGATTGAGAAATTATTCTTGTATTATTTTAAATCTAGAAATTCATGTATAGATAAGTGGATGAAGTATTGACCAATATGGATCTTCTAAAAGAATATGGGTGCCTTGCCACTTAAATAATTGAGGGCAATTTAGTAAATGAGCAATTGAGACATCATCATTTCAAGTCTAGGAAATTATGCATTGAAATACATTTTAACACTCAATCTCTCTCTTCCTCTCCCACTTGATCGACCATCACCCCTCTTCCACCCCAATCACACTTCATCTTCTTCCTTTCAACATTTGAAAACCATCCCAACCTCCATTGTAGAATCTCTAATGGCAGCCACCTTCAAACCACCATAACCTACCCCAAAAATACTCAAATCACCACCATATTTCACCAAACTCACCCTCACACCTTCCTCTCTCATTTCAACCCAACAAATCCCCTAGATTTTGAGTTCCATAAATTGATCATAGCTGGGAATCGAAGACCCATGGAGGTATATTGAAAATATAAGAGTGGACAAGGAGCTAGGAGTGAGAAAGCATCAAGATCTAGCAAGAGGAGACTATTTTCGAGCTGAACCTAAACCTCTCAAGTAATCCCTTATTTACCCTCGTTAGATCCTCCTAAGCATGATTATAAGAATGCATATATGATCAAGAAACCTCATATCGAATTTGAAGCTATATGATGAACTAGAGTTGATGTTATACATGATTGATGTCTAGTATTGATTATGTTGGTGCTTGTTATTGATATAATCCTTAGCATGCTATAGACTATGATAGGTGCCATAAGAATGATATCTATGATGATTGATGTCTGAAAATTATAAGAGCTAGATTAGCTTTGGAGTTTCAAAATATAAAATTAGGGATGTGTACGTTTCAGTTTGACAGTTAAATGAAATTATTGGCTTAAACAATAGAAAGAGTTTAAATTTTCAAAAATAAAATCAGCCAAATAATTATTTTTTATCAGACTGATAATATCATATTAAAATTGATTTGCTCGGCCAATTTTAATGACTTGAAAAAATATTCGATTAATATTACAAATAATACAATCAATATAATTTGTATTTTTATCATTTTAATATTAAATCAACGAATTGTGCAAAAAATAAAATTAATATAAATATATCTCACTTCTCATCAGTTATATACAAGAAGAAATTAGGTTGTCACAATAAAGAAGGAAAAGGATGTAGGTTTATAGAGAAACAATTTGAAAGTAAATAATATCAATATAATTTACATTTTAACTTTATATTAAATATCATTTAATTAGTATTATTATATTTAAAATAATATTATAAATACGATTGTTTGTAACTTCAAGTCGTCGGTCAAATTAAAGTATTTAATTTAAGATTTTTCAAATCAACCAACTAAATCACGTCGCTCTAACCAATTAAATTAATTTGATTGGATTAGTTTGGGTCAAATCATGCTCAAACTTAGTTGAAATACAGAAAGTAGATGATGTGTGAGAGATTATGAAGATAGCCAAAAATAATTTTAAATTTTATTATAAATCTAATAGAAAATCTATGAAAATTTATTGGATATACTCTCAAATCTTATCTATTGAGATATGCCTCTACAATTTGGACCATACTCCAGTTTGTGATTATAAGCCCAATATGGCTCAGCTTTTATAATTGGAAAAAAAAAATTTGAACTCCATCTATGGGACTTCATGGAAAGTTGTAAATAATAATAATAATAATAATAATAATAATAATAATAATAATAATCAAGTGATAAATAAAATGCACTTAGTCTAATGTTATTCTTATTTGGGTAGGCTAATAAATAAAATAATTATATATATATATATATATATATATATATATATATAACTTATTTAATTAATAAAATAATAAATACTTAAGTTTAATAAAAAAATAAAAATAAATAAATTATAATTTTGTCAGTCCGACGGGCCAGCCCGAAAACCGAAGGGCTAGTATTAGGGTTGAAAATTTTCAACCCGACAAAAGTTGCGGCCCGTTTAACCCTGACCAATTAATCCACAGCCCGATAGGGCAAGCCCGAAACCCGACGGGTTGGCTCGTTTGACATCCCTAATTATCGACAATAATTTATTTTTTTACCATTTCCTTTTATTCCAAAAAAGAAAAGTGACAATAATTTATTTTTTTTACCATTTCCTTTATTCCAAAAAAGAAAAGAGAAATGTGAAATGAAAATTTACAAAAGAAGAGGACTTTTTTATGACGACCCAACTGATAAAAAAAGTGATGAAAAAAGTATATGAAAGATGAAATTGAAATATTCTTCCAAGTTGGATTTTTCGAACTTTATTTTCTTTTCTTTTTTTGGGGAAGTGAATCTTATTTGGTGTGAATGTGATAATGTATTTTTGTCTACTTGATCCAAAATCCTTAATTCATTACATGCTGAAATAGAAATATAATACTTCTTTTTTATCCAACTTGCAAAAGATTTTGAGATAAAAGCAAGAAAGGGATAGAATTTTCTGCCTTTGCTTTCTTCAGTTTTCATTATGATCGAGTAGACTTATTTCCATTCCCACGATGTCTTGATTCGAGAGAGAATGAATTGAACGTTAAAAAATTTAAGTGTTAAATAAATATAAATTTCAATTATTGGTTGAGGTCTTTCTCTTTAAAATTTACTAGTTTGCCTCCCGCGCGATGCGCGTATATATTACTTTTAATAATTTATCAATAGTAAATGTATAAAATATTTTTTTTAAACTGTCAAACCGAACTGAACTAAACCATCGGGTTTCGGGCATTTGGTCGGTTTGAAAAATACATGTGGTTTCGATTCGGGTTGAATTGTTTAAAAATTTCGGGTTATCAGTTTGGGTTCGATTATAACCGAACCAAACTACAATTCATATATATATATATATATATATATATATGTTATTAAATATTATGTATTTATTTTTTATTATATATTTAATATCTAAATAAATTACAATTTTTATTTTTATTTTTTAAAATTGCAAAATGCAAAGCTATAAACCCAAGCTAGTAGTTACCATAATACATTAGTTGCATTAATTACTTTTTATATTTCTTGGAGATTAGTTTCAGTTTTTTTTTAGGCAAAAAGAAAAGCTTTTTCAGTAGGGATAGTATAAATTACACACATATAATAAGAAATTAAAAATTATTGACAAAATCTAATTATAAAGATGTATTGGAATATAATTTCTTTAAAGTAGCAAAGCTAATTATTTAATAGAAAAAAAGTAAATGATTTATACAATAAATTATTGGTACATAAATATTTATATCATTATGATAATATATATTTATATAACAAAACTCATACAATAATATTGATTTGAAGCAAATATAAGAATTTGTGCATTATATTAAATTCAAGTAAATCATCCGAATGAAACAAATATTATATCAAATTCAATTAGTACAAAAATGTAAACAAATTGAATATGATAAATAAAAGAAAAGGGATTGTGCTGCTGATACTTTATATAACAATTATGCTCCATATTAAGAAAAAGAAAATAAAATACAATGAATTATACAATGTAAATTATAATGAGTAAGTTGATCTAACATTTAAATAAAAAAAATTTTGGACAAATATGCATTCCTTTGTATGCCTTCCCCTCTACAATTGTGAATATATGTACTACAATTGACATGATAATTATATTATAAGACCAAACCTAAATAATATTACAATTATTACGTATATTCATATTCATTATTTAAAAACTGATTTTTAAATATTCAATTTCACAGAAATATATTATTAAATATTGAATTATTGATTATGAAAAATTATTTTATATCTTCATTGGGCTCTTTTTATTAAATAATAAAATATAAATATAAAAGATAATCGGAATGTGAAATATTTATTCAAAATAATTTATGCCTAAAGTATGCTTAATTAAGTATATTATTTCAGTATATTATGACACTAATTTTTTTTATTTGTTTTAAGGTTATTCCAAATAGCTTAAAAATGAAATTACATTAATTATAAATTTACAATGAAAATAAATTAATATGATAATAACTATATCCAAACTTACAAAATAAAACTAAATTAATATGATAAAATGAGAGCTACTACAATTTACATGATAATACCGGCAATAATATAAAAAAAAATTACTATAACTAAAACTAAACATACAATTGCCAATAAAATATTTAGTAATTATTGACAAATAAAATCATTACACTAAATATAATATCACTATTGCAATAAAATATTTAATTGTTTAGTTTACATTACAAATTACAATTCATTAGGCACTCCAATATCTATTGAAAAAGACCAAATAAAATTACGATACCAAATAGTATTCAAATTCTTCGAAAATGAAATACATCTTCTTAGTTGCTCATTATAAATAAATTCTTCGAAAATGAAATACATCTTTTTGTTTTGAGCAAGAGAAAAATTGCTATTCTTATTAATCTGCAATCATCTCATTCTTCAATCATAGTCTTCATCTCTGTAAAATTGTTCAAAAAAAAATTAAATAAATAAAAGAGAATAACAATTAGGTAGCTCGGATTAGCATAATCATGTAGCTTCGATAATAAGAACTCCCGTTGGGGATGGTGTGAGAATGAAATTAAAATTATATGCTTGAAATATTTATAGGTGATAGAGCGGAGAAACCTCAATCAAATATGGTATGTATATACAATTATGTTAATCAACTTAAATGAAATATGAATCAATTATGCACTAAAAATATGAAATATTCATGCATAATATTAATGTGATTGATTAATATTAGCGACTAAATAATATTTACCATAATTATTGTTTGAAATTAATTTATTACTAAATATTTTAAATACGAATATAACAATTCATTATGTTTCTCATAATTATTCATTAAGAATTAATGTTACATAAATGATTTTATTTTTATTTCTAAGACCATTGCATTTATTTATTTTTCGTGTATAATTATTTTTTTAAACTTATTAATAGTTTTGCTTATAAGTTTATATGGATATATAGATTTGATTATCCTTAATTAATAAATCTAAAAGCGGAAACTAATTTATGCTTTATTACAAATTTATGTTTTATTTATTTACATGAATAATAAGTAATAAAATAAATATTGTAATAATTAATAATATATCCAACAAATATATGAGCAATATTAATAATCATTTATAATTAGTAGTAATTTATATATATATATATATATCCAATAAAATAACTTTGTAATAATTGTAATGACATGCTTACCATATTTACTATTAATTACCTTATATACTACATGATTATTTTTGGTACGTATTTTTTGGGGGGAAATTTTTTGTTTAGGAGTTTTTTATTAAACTCTAATTATTATGTGATAAATGTAATTCTTTCCTAATTTGTTATATAAGTATTTTAGGAAATCTCAATAAGGGGGAAATTTATTGGAGGAGTTTTGGTTTTATATATAGATATAAATATAAACATATAATTTTATAGCATATGTTCTATTATTAAATTATCCTTGGCATTAGTCAAATGAAAATAAATATAGATGTTACAATGAAGATACTAATTTATATATAGGATTTTAAAATCTGTTATCAAAGTTAAAATTTATAGGTGTAAATATTCATAAATTAAAATTGAACTAATCGTGAATGAAGCATTCACAAAAAATCTATTAGCACTGATTTATATTTCTATTGATATGTAGTATAATTTGTTTAATAATAATAAATTTGAGTTTTTTAAGTTGTGATTTGATTATTATTATTGGCAAAATATTTGCTATATTCTATAAATTACGTCTTGTCATTTTCATAGCATATTTACTAAATTAACAATAAAAATGTGGTTTAAGAATAATTTGTATATTTGTATTATGTATCACAATTTTCTTTTTGTTCAAGTGTTACTCTTTGTTGTCATAAGTATATTTGTAATAATTCAAAAAAGCGCATTGATAGCTTTTTTTTCTTTCGAAATTGCAATTTAGTGAATGAATTGAAATATTATTGTTAGGGTAGTTTTTAATTGTGTAAATTTGATAAAATATTACGATTCGTTTTCTCTCACATCGTCTTCTTCATTGAAAATAGTAAAAACCATTTTTGATACTGGAATTGGATAATATACATAGAGAATTAAAAATAAATTGAAAATGTGAGTGCAATTTTAATTATATATCATCAATTCAATTCCATTAACAACCCAACATAAAAATTTTACAAACTCAAAAGGCAGGATTTCATACAACCAATATAATTTTAAAAAATATCAAACTAAAGTTTCATATTTAGACAATGATCCACTATCACTACAATGAACTAAAAATAATAATAAATAAAAAACTTGGATAAATACTTCATGGTTAAATAATAAAAAGTGGACAAATCTTAACTTCTCGATACTCTTGTAAAAGCACTTCGAACTCATTCATCTCTCAAAAACCATATTGAATTTGTGTAAATTTGATGAAATATTAGTGGAATTTATGGGTGGTTGATGAGGCCGAATAAGAAATATTTATATATATACATAAAAGTAATTAATGTGTAACGCCCCCAACTGACCTTCCCATCTTTGGGGCGCGCTACAGTCGTGGTCGACGATTTTCAAATATTTTCATAAATTAAAACAGCGGAAGATTCGTTATAATTTAGAAGAGCATTCAGAAATAACGTTTAAACACGTTTCATCAACGTTTGAAAGGTAACAATGTAAGGAGTTAAACATTTGTTCACAAAAGCATTCAAAATACGGGAAGGATAAAGTTCAGAGAGCAGTGCAGCAGTGTGTGCAGCGTAGTGGAGATATGCATATGAAGATGCATATCTCAGGATCTTTCAAAATCTGTACAATCCTTGTTGCGTCTGTTTACACCCCGCACTTCCATCCTTGCTGCTTAACCTGCGTATTTTAGAAATAATACGAGGGGCTGAGTACAATTGTAACCCGTGGAAACATGCCCGAAAATACAGTTTAAGTAAGAATGCTATGCAACTCACACAGATAAACACGGGGCTTTGTTGAAAGAAATCGTGTTATCTAAAATATTTTATTTCGCATGTGCTATTTAACATGTTATTATATGTGTTTAACGTTGTGTAACTGGAAGCTGGCCTACTTCCAAGTTACGATGAACAGTTGGGAATGGATAAACCACTCAACCCATTGTCATCAATTAGTGCACTAGTCTCAGTATAATACCTTAAGACCCGATCGATTTCAGATAATAAGGCTTCTACCTAGGGCTTCTACCCTTTTCTTTTAATTAGGGCTTCTACCATTTTTCTTTAATGAGATCAGCGCAGTAATTTCCTGGTTCATTCTCATTAAATCATCTCTCTGAAAGCGTCAACTGACAGAGGTACAAATAAAATAGCACAAAATATTTAGCATAGCAATCAGTTAAAACAAGATCATTTTCACACATTTTGTAAACTGAGCATGAAGCTCGAAAAAGCATTTACTTTTACTGAAAATAGTTGCCACCTGTGTTATGCTTACGGGTAAAAAAGACGATCTTGTTATTCGTGCAGTTGAGCTGATTCACCCTTATCCTTTAAATTCCCTTCAAATGTCACATATATGCAACTAATTAGGGTGGATGGTCTAAGTATTTCTGTCAGTCCTACTGATAATACTCGACGAAATCAGGATCTAGGATCGACATCTAACTGACAACTTCCAAACCAATGAACATGCTCCAACTCCCAACTCAATAAATTCACAATTGAAATTCCAATCGTCTAATCATGCTTCGGACTTGTACTTTAATCGAATAGATTCAAATCCCGACATTCGATTTCATAATCCAACTAATAACAAAATTAAATAATTAAATAATTTAAATAAATAAATAATATATTATATATATTGAGATATAATAATAATAATAATAATAATAATGTAATAAATGAAAATTAATAATAATAATAATAACACTAATTATATAAATATATGTATATACGCATGTATGGAAAGAGGAAGAGAAATTTCTTTTTTTTTTAATAATTACATACTCCCTCCGTCCCACTTCAATTGTCCACCTTTCTTTTTTGTCCGTCCCATTTAATTGTCCACTTACTTAAAATGGAAAAATAATACCCACTCACTAATAAAATACTAATTTATTCTATCTCTACTCGCATTGGTTATTGTGCCAAAAGCAAAGTGGACAATTCATATGGGACGGAAGGAGTATACAGATATAGATATACAGCATGCGAGAGAGAGAATGAAAAAAATAGCGATCAGACCAGCGGAAAGGAAAACAGGCCGCGCAACCTAGCCGGTGACCGACGTCAGCCACGTCGACCGTCGCCGGCCACGTCGGTCGACATTCTCACGTCGATCGACGCCGGCGACGTCGATCGACGTCCGATCGTCAACAAAAAAAATCCACCGCAACACGCTACAGCTCGCGAAACTTATGCGAGCTCCCGGACAAATTCCGGCGACTCCCGACCTTCAACCCACATCCCAACAGACTCAAAAACATACCAGTAGGCTAAAAACATGTTTTAACTGATCGAAATAATGAAGAAACTCGCCGGAAAAAAATAGAGATTTCAAGCTCACCGGAAAACTTCATCCCGGCGGTGCAGCTATTTCCCGGCGTCAAAACGATGATTTCAGGGTACCAACGTGTTCCCTATAACACCAGGAACAACAATATATCAACCAAACCTCGATTCAAAATCGTTTCAAATGAGTTCCAAACTGTTACCGAAATATATAACGAAGTCGACGACCCACCTTCTTGTGCTCGTATCTTCCTCGATGCTCAACGATAGGGGGCGTGCTTTAGCTCTTTAGACTCCCTGAACGACGAACTACACGGTGGTGGTGATCTCTTTGAAGGCGGCGGTCTGTGGCGGCCGGAAAAGTTGAGAGAAGGTGGCAGCCAGGGGGGGTTTGGTGAGGGGTTACGGTGGTAGTGTGTTGGAGAAGAGTGAAAATGAAGTAAATTTTCCCCTTTTTTTTATTTGTTTTATTCCACCAAATTATTTCCCCACCTACCACTTCAAAATTTTACACCACACAAAATTTTACACTCCAACGTGTACAATTTTGTTACCATGAAGAAATCCTCCCCCTCCACCTCAACAACTCGCGTATAAATTCCTCTGATAATTGATCCCTCGGGTTTAATTTAAATTGCATTTTCCGGATTAATTATGCAATTATATATAAATGCTCGATTTAATTAACTCGTCTCGTTCCATTTCGTCTCAAAAGCAAATAAATATTGATTTGCAAAATAATATCTTTTTTATTTAATTTAATTAAGCATTAAATAAATTAATTAAAATTGGGATATTACATAATGTCTATATATAATATAAAATTTTAAAATAATGACATTATATTAAAGAGAAAAATAACCCTAGAATTGATGATAAATTGAGAATTAATGGACAGTTAATTAGTGAATGAAAAATATACTTATTTAGTTATACTAATTATCATAATATTAAAATAATATACTATACTTATTTAATTTTCCTTATTATTTTCCTTAATATTTTTCTTAATTACTTAAGGTAATATTTCTTTAGGAGAAAGAATTGAGGATTTATTTGAGTATATATAAACTTATCATTAAACATATTATATTTTTAAAGTAGGAAAACAAAGTTCTTATAATTATTTTATGTAAATATAAATAAAAAATAATTATACAAACATATATACTTACAATTAATTAGTATAATTAGTAAATATTTATTTCTTTTTTTATAATAGAAATACATATATTAAACTCAAAACACCCAGATGTCTTCAGGGAAGCTCGAACCTGTGACCTTTTGATCCAGATAAGGTATTTTAATCACTAGACCCCGAGCGAGGAGACGTAATTATTTATTATTAGAAATATTAAGTATAAGTATATTCCAATAAAGTAATTAATACTAATAATATATATTTACCATATTTAATGATACTTACCTAATATATTGCAAGTTTATTTTTTGTTAGTGTTTTGGGGGGAATTTTTTTTGGAGAAGGATATTGCTTTTAGGTGTATATAGATAGATGTTCTTTAATTTTTTTCAATAACATTTTAAAATGAAACATTTGTTCTTGTATGGAATCTAATTGAACTAAAACCACACGTTAATGTTACTACGTTTGAGGATTAATTTTTCGACGCCCTTAATTGAGAATGCAAATATCGCCAGAGTCGAGTTTTTCGACGATCTCGACAAGTTATCGCGATACATGAGACAGCAGATTGTCGGATGTAATGGGACAGCTGATGGTAAGATGATCCGACGGAACGACGCCATTGTAAAATATGCTGAGCAGCTCTCTAAGATTTATGAATTTGCAGGATTCTTCAAGGCGAGGTATGTATGTGTATATATTGGTCTCATAAAAAGCTAGCTAATTAAAATAAAACAAGAATTTCATGCATATAATTTAAAACATGAGTAACTGATCCATAATTTTTTTTTAGTTTTTTTATATTGAAGATTTATTCGATGTTTATTTTTAAAATTTTCTAAATTCTTCATCATCAAACCCTCAAACTTTATTTTTCTTGAATCCTCAACCCCTCTTCTTTGGTAGTGAAGGAGATTATCTCATAAAAAATCGGAACATCTAACTAAAATAAGAAAAAACTCAGTTTAATATGGGATCACATGAGATGCTCTGTTCCACTTCCACTTCCTTACTATTAAAATTATTAATTTTAATTTAATATTTTTTATAATTTTTTTTTATTATAGTTTAGATTAATTTTAAGTTCGGTTCATCCTACCCAACTAGCTCTTATGATGGAAGAGGATTGGCCACGAATTTGTGAAGTATAATATTATAAGCATGTTGTTGGTGAACTGTGATATGTATAGAAAAGTTTGCTTGTGGCAGATGGGTCAAATGGAACCCTATTCCTCTGAAATTAAAATATGTTATTCCTTAATGTCCTAGGATTAGGGGCGACAATCTCTGACTCGACCCGATAACCCGGCCTGAACCTAACACGAAATTAGCGGGTTGGGTCAACCCATTTAACTGTTGGGTCAATTTTGGGTTGAACCCACGAACCCAATTAAATTTTGGGTTGGGTTCGGGTCACCTGTGGGTCAACCCGCGTAACCCGAATAACCCGCAAAATTACCAATTTGAAATTAATAAAGTTTTATATCTTACCATTTTAGCAATTTTTTTTAATATATTTGATTTTTATTCATCAATATTATATTCAATGTGTTATACTATAAATTAAATTCTATATTATACGTCAAATTATACATATATATAATAATAATAATGAAAATTAAAAATATGTATATATACCTAACACAAATTCTATGAGGTTTGATTACAAAATTGTCCTATTAAAGATAGTATAATTGTATTATATAAAAAATAGTAAATATAATAAATTAGTGGAATGTAATATTTTAAAAAAAATGACAAATATAAATTTGTTATATCTTTTATTATAAAGAATATATTTATGTTATAATATGGAGTAATAAATATTATAAAAATAAAAATTGATATAATATTTTTTATGGGAATAATTTTTTCACTACTCTCTGTTAATATATACTATATAAATAGATTATCGAATTATTTAAAATATAATTATAAGATTATAAATATATTATATAAATATATGTATATATTAGTATATTTATAATATATGTTTTTTATATTATACATCTAACTATTTTTATATATTTGATAATACCAAAGCAAGTAGATAAAATATAAAACTTATAAAGTAAGATAAAATAGTGAAAACATAAGGTTTTACTAAAATATATTATATATGTATGAGCTATAACATTAAAATATATCACGTAAAATAAAATTAATGTG
>JAPKLW010000248.1:304200-326188 GCA_026898455.1 Plectranthus barbatus | reverse complement strand
TTTGACCTCTGTTTCTCTCGACACAAATCCTGTCTCTCGACACAAATACATCTGTCTGCGCAGTCTCACGGTTTCGGCCATAACTTTCGCTCCCGAACTCCAATTGACCCAATTCCAGTTGCGTTGGAAAGCAAACTCAAAGATCTTTCCATCCATGTGCTCTATTAGCTCACATTCCATATGTGGAAGAAGTCGTGACTGTTCCTTTGAACATCATCTGCTTTCGGTACGGGTTTCCAATGAATTTGGCCTAAAACCTGCAAAAATCACCCATCAAAGGCATAACACCCTCTAAAGTAGACTCATGCACAGAAATAAGTAAAAACATAACATAAAGCACTTGAAACAATGGAGAAAAATATAGATAAGTGAGTATAATTATGAGCTTATCAAACCCCCCAAACTTGAATATTAGATTGTCCTCAATCGAAGAAAAGAAGAAAGAAATCTCAAGCAGTTGAAAGTGCAATGCCTCACAAGATTCATCACAATCAAGGTTCATCAATCCACATCACACAAGGAATTTGAAAGAGATAAGATATTCATTAACTTCGGAAGACTCACGGGAAAGTGTATCGCTCAACCACTCAAGTGTTTGGGTTTCAAATGAAAGCACTCACAACATGTATGAAGAAATTTCTACCATAGGCTTGCATGAGTTCTAAAATCTCCACTGCTCAAATGTGCACACAATTCAAGAATCAAAAAGGACTTTGATAGGGTTGTAATGTAGGCTTTTTGTGAAAGGTAAGGAAATATGGCCAAGTGACTCAAAATCAACTAAGTGCGTCCACCTCATCACTATCAATTCACTCTCTTATGAACATCTACCCTTCTCCTAAACATTTCAACACAAATCAAGGCTCATTTTTTTCCTAGTCCTTTTATGCTCTTAAAAATTTTGTTTAATGATTTGAGCTTATAAGGACACAAATATTTTTTTTCTAGAGCCCAACCTTCTTTTGTAAACCACTTTAAAAATTTCTCATCCACTTATAAAAATTACCCTTATTTCACCCAAATCCTATAGACAGGATACACATCACCTTTCTCATAGTACTCTCTCATAGACAAGATCGAACTACAATGTTTCCTTATCTCATAGACCAAGAAAGAAAAACAACAGGCTCAAAGGGGCTACTTTAGGGATAAAAATATCACAAGGGACAGTGTTTAGGATAATTTGGCTAACAAAGATGGCCTAAGATCATTTCCTATCCTTGTGCACACTATGCAGTCTCAAAACAGAACAAAAGCAAGTTCTAGAGAAACGAAAACATACATGCGAATCTCTCATGAACAAATAAAGGCTTAAAAACTCACTTGGGTTCAAATTTTCTTCCTTAGTCAATTTCAATCCACTCAAACATCATGCAAGTGTAAGTTTCAATTAGACCCTATCATGCGGTATTCTACATTCATAGGCAAATCAACCACAATCAAAATCAATTCAACTAATCAAAGATCGATTCCAAACATTGCATATAATGCTAGAGGGTTCAATTACTTAAAGATTTTCCTCACATACTATCTATATTTTTTTATTGGCAAAAATTAAACACACCAAATCAAATAAATGCAATAAAAACAAAGCAAGTAAAGGATAGAAAGTTCAAATTTCTTATCCACATACCCCCAAACTTTTTTCAAACTCAGAGAGTAAGAAAAAGTTTGAAAATCAGACAAGAAACAGAACTGTACCGGACTGTCGATCTCAGACATCGACATTTTTACCCACCCGAGGAAGTCAGCGTTGCACGACGAAGATTTGGAGCCTGTCGATCGACACAGAGCCTTCTTTCGACTCCTGCTTCTGTCGATTGAAGAGTTCTCCGTGCGCCATACCTCTATGCCGATCGACAGCCGACCTGTCGATCGAAACAGAGGTAATTCCTCTACTTTTTTTTTTCGAAATTGAACAACAAAACCAATAACAAAGTAAAGGAAGAAGAGTGAAAATAAACAATTACGAAAACAAAAGACGAAATTTGAAAGGACTTGAAATAAAAACAGATAACAGTTGGGTTACCACCAAACAAGTGCTTTAGTTAACGTCGTAGCTCGACGATACCTCTTTTCAGAACCAAGGTAGGATAGTTCGCACTCGCCTACCATGAGAATCCACCATATAGACCCACCGATCTCAGATGACAGCAGTGAGCTCGGGAAGAGACGGTGTAATTGACAATTTTGCTGACTCGTTCCCTCGCTCCCATCTTTGAGCGGCTTGGTCTTCTTTGAACTCCAAACTTGCTTCTTCTTCTTCTTCCTCATCTGCTTCCTCTCTGGATGTGATTCTGAAGCATTCGGATTGTTGTCGGCTTGTGTCGAGCTTGAATGTGATCCTTTCCTCATTTGCTCGAAGCGTGATCTCTCCACCATGACAATCAATCAGAGCAGCACTAGTGTCTAGGAATTCCCTTCCCAAGATGAGGGGTGTGTTCCCATCTTCCTTCATGTCGAGGACCACAAAATCTGTAGGAAAGATAAGATGACCTACACGAATAAGTACATCTTCAATTATACCTTTGGGGCGAGACACAGATCGGTCTGCCATCTACAAGGTGATAGTGGTCGGCCTCAACTCTCCAATCTTGAGGCGCTGAAAGATAGAGAAGGGCATCAGGTTGATGCTGGCACCAGTGTCGTACAGCACCTTCTCGAACTTGAACCCCCCGATCTCAACTGGGATGGTGAAACAACCTGGATCATTTCTCTTGACTCGAAGTTTCTTCTGTAAGACCATGTTGCACTGCTCATGAAGCTTCACAGTTGCATTCTCCATGAAGTGTTTCTTTTTGCTCATCAGCTTCCGGAGATATTTCATGTAACCTGGAATTTCAGAAAGAGCTTCAATTAGTGGAATATTAATACTTACCTTCTTCAAATTCTCGACAAAGCGTGATAACTTGGAATCCTCCTTTTGCTTGGCGAATCTCTGAGGAAAAGGCATCGGAGGTGCCTTGGCAGCTTTGGAAGTTGAGGAATGGGGCTGGAACTGTGTTTCTATCGACTGGCCTCCTGTCTGACCTGCCTGTCGATCGACAGGGGGTGTGTCGATCGACACACCCTCTGCAATTCTGTCGATTTCCTCTTCTGAATCTATGTCGACAGCCTCTTCTGGGTTTCTGTGTCGATCGACAGGATTTCTGTTGATTGAAATAGAGGCTGGCTCTGCTGGGTCTACTTCTTTACTCCCCTAAACTTGCTTTGGGGCATGCTCGGACCTTTGTAGCTCTTTTCGGACCTCAGCTTCATAGCTTTGCAATCTTTCTGGTTCTTGGGATTTGCCTCGGTGGTGCTGGGCAGCTTTCCTAGAGTATTTTGTATCCCAATAGTGGTAGCAATTTGGCTCATTTGAGTTTCAATGATCTTTGCATGCTTGCTGAGCAGATCCACCTTGGAGTTGACTCCTTCCACTTCTTTCTCGATTTTCCCTATTCTGTGGTCTGAAGCTTTGATGAAATTCTCCAGCACCTCTTCAAGGGTTTCCTTCTTCTTTTCCATAATCTCGCCATTCTGCACATCAAAATCTGGCGGTGGTTGTTTGGCAGCTTCAGGCTGAGTGTAGGAGAAACCTGGATGAGGTCTAGGATGGTAGTGTTGGTATCCCCCTTGCCGGTACTGATTCTGGTAGCCACCACGATTCATGTAATTCACGTCGGCGATAGGGTCAACCTGTGCAATAGAAACAGAAGCAGAAGTAGTTAGTTTTTCAACTTCCCCCTTTAGCTTCTCAACCTCTTTCTTCAGTGCATCATCCTCCTTTGCCTCAATAGCTCGAATCTGTGGCCTCCTTGGATTCCCCCATTGTTGATCATGTAAGGCCATCTTTTTGAACAGCTTCATGGCCTTTTCTAGTGACTTGCTCATCAATGATCCACCAGCTGCATAGTCCACTGCCTTTTGGCTTTCCTCGGTCAACCCTCCGTAGAAAATATGAGCCTGCTCCTCGGTAACCACTCCATGACCCGGACAACTTCTCAGCAGCTCATTGAACCTGGTCCACCCCTCAAAGAGAGTCTCGTCCATCCTCTAGTGGAACTGCAGGATTTCCATCTTTTTCTGAATAATCACTGACGGCGGGAAGAATGCACCGAGGAACTCTGTTCGGAGATCAGCCCATGTCCGAATGTTGGTGCAATCCAAAGCGGTGAACCACGACCGCGCCTGATCCCTAAGTGAGAAGGGGAATAGACGAAGCCAGATCACATCCTGAGAGACTCCATTCTGCTTGATGGTATCACACACCTCCACGAAAATCCTGAGGTGGGTGTACGGATCCTCCACTGCTCGGCCCCCGAATTGGTTCTGCTGAACCATCTGAATCAAGCCGGTTTTGAGTTCAAAGTTATTGGCGGTGATGCCAATAACAAATCCCTCATTCCCGGGCTGTGGTCTGTACTTCTTGGCCATCGCGTTGGGGTCCTCATCATCGGAGTCATCTGTACGGGCTCTCTCTCGATCTCTTCTTTCGGCCTCGTGCCTTTCTGCTTCCCTTTCCTCCAGGAGTTGCCTCATGATGACTTTCATGTGGTTGACTTCATGGACCAGTAGTAGGGCATTCTCCGGAGTAATCAATGGCTGGTCGGTCTCAGTTCCCCCATCGGAGTGGCTCGGACTTGCCATGATGGTTTCAGTGGTTTGCTTGGCTTTTCCCTTTCTTTTTCTGATGGTGGCCTCGATTTCTGGGTCAAAAGTCTCGAGTGGCTTGCCTTAGGCCCTCGTGTTCAAAAAACTGCAAGAAAAACAAAAGAAAACAGAAAATCAGCAATTGTGTCGATCGACTGAGAGCCTGTTGATTGACACAAAGGTTTCTGCTTCTGTTTCGGTCGACAGGAATCCTGTCTGTCGAAACAGAGGCCAAAAATAAAAAATTAAAAAACATCAAAGCAGTAAACACGAAAAATCAACACACCAAAAACAAAATGAAAGACAAAAAATAACAATAAAATTAAATTTACAACCTCAATCCATCAGATCTAAAAATAAACTAATATCTAGATTAATCTGACAAATCCCCGGCAATGGTGCCAATTTGATAATTGCAGTTTAGCATTTAAGCAAATAATATTTTTACACCCGTAGGTGGTCGGTCCCACAGGGACTGTGCAACGATAAATCTAAAGTACTAGTCATAATTTTCAGGACATAGAAGTTTGAGGAAATTCAAAAATGGTTTTGTTTTGAAATGTGAAGATAACAAGTGCAAGAAATTAAAGGGGTTCTTAAAACGATAAAGAAAAGCACAGATCCTAGGGCAGATAATCTAATCATCAACATGCAATTTCAATCAACTCAGCAATGGGGAAAACATAGATTTTTGTGGATTAAATTCCTTGGTCAGACAATTAAATCCTAGATTATTAATTAGTGACTATCTCCTCTCGGTCTCAAGAACACCAAATTAATAAATCTCATAATTATCTAATTATTCATATGTAGGTTTCTTCCTTTTGAGACAGAACACAAACACAATTAATTCTCTCTTCCTGTTAATAATTTTCATCTCTCGATCCATCAATTATTAACTATAAACCTAGATCTCAATTCACCTCTCGGTCCTTCTTTTAATCTAGATTATAAAATTAAATCAGAGAATTAAACCATGCTATATGAGTTCATATCAATTAGACATGCATCAGAAAAGAAATCATAACCCTAGAACCTGTTTAGGGTTCTACCCACAAATCATGACTAGAAAATAAAGAAACATTTAATTAATGAACTTACAAATGAGAAGGAACCTTCAATGTCTTGAAAAACTCCAAAACTTAATGTAAAATCCAAGGAAAACTGTATATTTTTTGTGCCTAAGAGTTCATATTTATAGAGGGGGGAAAAGACCTAATTTGAGTATTGGGTAAAAATAGCAAAAACTGCCAAAACAGGCCAAAAACAGCTTTTTCGGGCCTCCGTGTCGATCGACACAAATCCTGTCGATCGACAGGAATGCAGAGCACAAGTTTCCGGACTTTTGACCTCTGTTTCTCTCGACACAAATCCTGTCTCTCGACACAAATCCTGTTTCTCGACACAAATACATCTGTCTGCGCAGTCTAACGATTTCGGCCATAACTTTTGCTCCCGAACTCCGATTGACCCGATTCCAGTTGCGTTGGAAAGCTAACTCAAAGATATTTCCATAAATGTGATCTACTAGCTCAGATTCCATATGTGGAAGAATTCGTGAGTTTTCCTTTGAACATCATCTGCTTTCGGTATGGGTTTCCAATGAATTTGGCCTAAAACCTGCAAAAATCACCCATCAAAGGCATAACACCCTCTAAAGTAGACTCATGCACAGAAATAAGTAAAAACATAAAATAAAGCACTTGAAACAATGGAGAAAAATATAGATAAGTGAGTATAATTATGAGCTTATCATTCCCCACATGCAGGTACAAGGTGATGGCAGCGATGGCAGTGTTGTGGTAAACGTGGGATGAAGACTACAAAATGTAATCCTTTGCTTTTAATGTAAATCTTTTGGACTATTATTGGACCTTCCCCTTCTCTATTATATGATGATAGTCTTGCATATCCATTTGAATTATTTGAACTCCTTTTGGTGGTAAACCTATTTGAAGCCATTCACATGAATTATCTCTTGATGGTTGAACCTATTTTGGCATGATCTAATTTGATTCATATTGGCATGTTTTCCTTGGTAGTCAAATTGATTTGATTGTCATTTTGTATCGAGGCACAAAGGCTATGCCTTCATACATAGTATCCATTTATTTGTTCATTTTAATTAATTGTTTCCAAGTCGTACTTGGCATAAGACCCGCGTGGAGGTCATTACTTGAAACTCCATTGTTATTCTTTGTTTCCCACGCTTCAATTGTAAACACTTCATAATGCTTCCGCTACATTTGGTCTTGTATTTGTCATTTGGATTTAAATTCATTTTTCAAAATAAATTCATGTTCTTTTTATGAAATTCAATTGCTTCCTCTATTGCTTCCTCTATTATTCAAATGAAGTTCAAAAAATGTTATTAAAGAATTTCATTTGATATCTTTCCAAGTTATATCTTTCAAGCATTGAATTCAAATTCTCCTTGTCCAAATAATATGTATTTTGCTTACGCTATTCAACAAATGATTACAAGTTATTTGAAAACCACTAAAACCCTAAGCGTGCACTGTTCGCACGAGGGTCTATCGCATATGCCCGGTTTGGGGGCGCGATATGTTGTGATTTTAAACGTATTAAAAATACGCTAGAAACCTTATTTCATCGCGCTCGGATTTCTTGAGTGAAATTCATCTACATGGACATTTGGGGTTCTTGAAAACGTACTCATAGGTATTTAGTTTTCATAAAATGGATATCCATGCAATGCCGGGGTTTAATTTTTGAGTAACGAGCAATTTAAAATAAATTGCTAAATAGATTTTTAATTAAATCCTGAATTAAGCGTTAATTAGCTTATTAAACTCAGGGATATTACTTTCACCCCTCCTTACAAAAATTTCGTCCTCAAAATTTGTAAGGGTGATCGAAACAATTCAAGATACTTCTTTCTCATCTTCCCCGCTAATTTCCACGTCATTCTCCTTGTATGTGACAATTTTATAAGACTTTCACGCTTTTTCTGCGTTCTTAGACTTTTCTTGCAAGGATATTTCTTGCCTCTCTTTTGCACAAGTTTCGACAGAGTTATACAACTTGTGGTGAATCACCCGTTTTGGGTTATACACGCAATTTCTCAATTGTAAAAACTGAAATCCGTTATGCACGTTTTCCAAACATGATAGTAAGGTCAATCGATAGGTATTGTGGCCTATTCTTTCAAGAATCTCATTGGGTCCTACCAAATGTGATCATAGCTTACCCATTTTTCAACAAATCTTATAATTCCTTCCGAAGATAAGACTTCCGAGAATATTTGGCATTCAATCTCGAACTCTAACTCATCCTCCTTGCACTAGTATATGACCTCTGCATGCTCTGAGCTTCATGATTTCTTCCTCAAATCTGGTGAACTATTTCAATCCTCCGCTAAATGCATCAGGCCCAAGTATTTTTCTTTCTCTCATTCACCCCAATCAAGTGGAGATCCACACTTCTTTAGAATACAAAGCATCATGGAGCTATACCAATAGTTGTCTGATAACTGTTGTTATAGGTAAAATCAATTACTGGCGAGATCAACTCCCAAATCACTTTTTGATCTAAAACTAATTTTCATAACATGTCTTTGAGGGCTTCAATGGTCTTTCAATAACCATCCGTCTGTGGAAATGTCGTACTATAGTTCAGACTGGTTCCCAACTCTTCCTGCAAGCATATGCAAAATTTGGATGTGAAGTTGGAGTTTCGATCAGATGTTATATTCACGGGAACTCCATGTAACCGTACTATCTCTCTTATATAGAGTTGTGCCAATTTATCCAAATCGTACGTCGATCAAATTTGGCAAAGAGTGAGTGCATTTCGTTAGACAGTCCACGATAACCCATATCACTACATTCTTCTTATGGGATTTCGGTAGACTTGTGACAAAATGCATCGCGATATGTTCTCATTTCCATTCAAAGATATCTAACGGTTTCCACTTCTAAATGGTCATCGATGTAATGCATTTACCTGCTAAGAAGCTAGGCATTTCTCAACATATAGTGCGACATCTCTTTTTTTCATACCTTCCCACCAAAAGTAAGTTTTCTAATCCTAGTACATCTTTGTACCTCCAGGATGGGCGGTATAAGGCATATTACACACCTAGCTCATAATTTTAGTCCATTGCACTTCACTGTTTGTTACACATATTTTGTCCTTTTACATCAGTGTGTTATCCACTACTTTTTCTTTCTTCTGACTCTTTTATCCGAGGCTTTTGGCATCACATCTCAAGCTCGTCATTATTCCTCTATGATTTGGTCATTCTTTGCCTGAAGACTCGTGTGACATTCAAGGTAGCTAAAGCACCTTCCATCAATTTATATGGCGTAATCACCTCCAGATGTAGTTTCTCGAAGTTTCTAATTAGTTTGATCTCCCTTGTGAGGAGTGAACCCAACTTCGCTGAACCTTTTCGACTCAAGGCATCAGTCACAATATCTATCTTGCGTAGATAATAGGTAATTGTTAGACCTTAATCATTAAGCATCTCAAGCCATCATCTCAGTCTTATATTCAAAACCCTTTTTCTCGAAGAATTACTTCAAGCTCTTGTGATAAATGAATATGACACATTTAACACCATAGAGGTGGTGTCTTTAAATTTTTAGTGCGTGAACTACCGTAGCTAACTCAATGTCATAAGTTGGGTAGTTCAGCTCATGCGTCATCAATCGCCATGATGTATAGGAAATTACTCTACTCTCTTGCATCAATACATAGCCTAAGTCATTCTTAAATGTGTTTGTCTATACTTCATAGCTCTTATCTGGCTTAGAGACAGCCAGAACTGGTGCAGTTGTCAAACAGTGCTTCCACCTTTGAAAATTCTATTCACAGTCCTTATTCTACATGTGTTCAATTCCTTCCTGTAGTAGTCGTGTCATCGACCTTGCTATCTTTGAGAAGCATTTGATGAATCTCATGTAGTTAGGGCTGTAAATGAGTCAAACTGTTCGTGAGCTACTCGGATCTCGACTCGATAAAAGCTCGTTCGAATTTATTTTGAGAAGCTTGTTTATTAAACGAACCAAACTTGAGCATCATAGTATTCGACTCGTGAGCTCGTGAGCAAGCTCGTTAGCTAAAATTAGTAAGAAATATAAAATAATTAATTTTATAAAAATAATATCTTTCATAATTTAAGGGTAACAATAATGATAAATCTTTCTAATAATGATAAAATTTATAATTTGAGCATGAATATGAATATGATATTAATTTACAGATAAATAACTTTTTTCTTTCAAAATAATAATGGATATTTTAAATATATTTCATATTTAGAAAGTTCGTTTAGGCTCGATTAAAGCTCGATAAAGTTCTTGAACTTCAAAATATTCGACATAAAAAAACTCGAAGCTCGACTCGATACTAAACGAGTCAAACTTGAGCACGGCACTACTCGGCTCGAATCGGTTCGATTACACCCCTACCTGTAGTACCCATCTAATCAATAGAAACATCAGATTTCATTTGGTGTTGTGGGTGGTTTCCACTCTATCACCATTTGCATCTGAGCTGGGTCCACCTTGATTTCTTCTGTTAACACGATGTGACTTAGAAACGTCACTTCTCTCAGCCAGAATTTCTCATTTGCTGAATTGGCATATATTCTCTCATCCCTAAGGGTCTGTAGAACAATTCTCATGTGTCGCTCATGTCTTCTTCCCTCTTGGAGTAGACAAGTGTGCTATTAATGAATACTAAGACAAAACTTTCTAGGTAAGACTGAAACACCATATTCATCAATCCATGAACACCACTGGGGCCTCCACGAGTCCGAACGACATAACTACGACTCGTAACCGCCATATCTTGTCCTAAAAGCATTCGAAATATCTTCAGTTGATGATAGCCAAAGCAAAGATCTATATTCAAGAATGTACTTGCTCCCTCCATTTGATCATCGACCCTTGGTAAATGATATTCTTCAAAATTAGCTTGTTTAGCTCTCGGTAATTGATGCATATTCACATCAATCTATTTTTCTTCTTTTCAGGAACAAGACAGGGCATCCCAAGGCGATACAGTTTGTCTGATGAAACCCATGTCCAAAAGCTTCTATTGTTGTATCTTTAGATCCTACAGATCTTTAGGTGTCATACAGTGGAGTGCCTTGGAAATCGGGGCAGCTCCTCGCTCCAAGTCTATCGTACTTTACTTATCTTTCCTGAGGCGGACTTGACAATTCTTTTGGAACACGTCCTTGAATTGACTGACTATTGCTACATCTTCCACTGATAGCTCTTGGTTCATTTAATATTCTAGGTGAACCAGAAATCTTGGTTTTCCTGTTTCTTCATCTACTTCTTAACCTAGAGTTCTGATATGACTAGCACTCTCTGCCCTCTACAAAATCCGTAGATGGGGATTTACTCAGCTCGTAGTTGTGAAAGAATGTCCTCCCCTTTCATTGTTATAGGATAGTATCCTTATTCTCCGACAACCAATTTATTCCTAAGTTTATGTCTACCTAATACACTTTCATCATGTTCAATTCAGTTATCTTCACCTTTTGGGTGCTTAACTGAACTTTCTAGGTAGAACACGTTAGAGTAGTAGTAGAAGTCATCTCACCTAAAGGCACTGCTACCTGCAGATCCTCTCTACCCTCTTCTACCTTAGAGTCTAGGGTCTCAATGTATGCATTTGAATGAAGGAATGGAGTGTCGTAGAATAGAAGATATGGTAACAATGTTATTTAAATTCCATACCTGCCAAATTTTCTTCATCCCTTTCCTGATTGTTTACATATACCCAGACCCTCCTGACTTGTCGCTCTTGTTGCTGATGATTCTCCTAAGGGTTATGCAGTAATGGTCGACGATCCTGCCCACATCTCCCAAATTGGGGTTGAGGCTCTCCTCGCATAGCATTCTGCTGATTATTAGTTCCCTAAAAGTTTGGGTTTCTCGGTCCTTGTTGATGTCTAGGGCATCATTTGGCCACGTGTCCCTTGTTCCCACACTTAAAGCATGTGAGGTTGCAAGTTGCGCACCATCTAGTAAGTGATTTCCCACATTTACGACAGTTCTGATGTGCAATCCTCCTTCGTCCTGTTCCTGGCGCACTAGGTGCCTCATACTTTCTTGCATGTAGGTCGTAGTGTTGATTGAGATAGTAGTGGTTATCGCAATTATCAGGCATCTTCTGACCACTTGATCCCTTATATTAAGGTCTCCGATCGTCCTCCCACTTTCTCTTCAGTGCTGGGGGTGGGGGACTTGGCTCCTGTGCAGCCAGAAAGGGTATCTTTTTCTTTGTCATGACAATCTCCACATCTAAATCCATCCTCACGGACTCTGGATACGTCAATCCTATGAAGGTTGACAAGTGAGCTCGAATCTCCTCTTTCAGTCCGTCGCAGAATTTTTCCACTAAATTGGCAGGTGTATGATATGTGCGTAAAATTACCTATATTTCGACGTTTGTGCATGCATTTTTGTGTCCATTTTACTCCCATATCATATGCTTTTTATTTTTTTGTTGTGTTTTTGTGTTTTGTGTGTTTCGAATGGTGTAGGTTAGGTTCTGGGCATAATTCAATATTTTTGGCTAAGTTTTGGAGGAAAATCGCCTGATCCAAGAGTAAAGAGGTGTGGAGATCGACCGAGAGGAGCAGAGAAGGCTGCAGGAGAAGTTTAAAGCCAATTCTCGGTCGATCCACTTTTGGATCGACCGATATGGAGGTACAGAGGCCTGGCTCGGTCGATCCTATGCAAGCTCGGCCGATCCAGGCATTTCAGAAGCAAATTTTGGGTGATCCTGTGCAGGATCGACCGGTCTGCATTTCAGAGGAAGATTTCGGTCGATCCGCTTCTGTCCCGACCGATCCGAAGCGGGCAGTTTTGGCGGTTTCACTATTTCAAGCCATCTCGGGCGATCCATTCTCATTCCAGGCGATCCAGGGCTCTGCCAACTCATTATAAAAGGGAGAAATTCAGTTATTTTAAGAACTTTTGTCAAATCTACACGAAAATCTCCTAAATTCTCTCTAAAATTCCCTCTACCATCTCCTTCCAAACTTCACCCAAGGTGTCAAGGAGCTAATCCATCATCCTTGGAGAAGAATTGAAGATCTTAGGGGGTAGATCAAGATCAAAGTGCTCAATTAGGGGAAGAAATCTATCTAGACCTATTTCTTGTAATGTTTGGTTTTCAATTGGATATTGTATTGATTAACATGATAGGTATGGAATTCTAAACTTCCTTGGATGTTGATTTGAATAAAGGTGTGAGAAAATTAGGTTGAATTATGCTTGTTTACCTTCTTATTTGAGATTGAATCACACTAGAGCTTGTTCTTATGCACCTAGGTGTAGGTAATAACCAATCTAGGTGTTAATTCACATGAAATTGCAGCCAGCACGTGGATAGGAGTGTCTTGATTAGTGTGTATTCGTGTGTACCTCGATCCAATCCCTGTGCAGAGGAAGGGCATACGATAATGATTTACGTGCTATTAGGAGTGAATTAGAAGCCGATAACGTAGTTGTTTGAGGTTTCTAGTATCATATACGGTCAACTCGTCGTGATAGGGGGTTGGCTAGTGTAGGGTAATAGCCCATCCATCTAGGAATTATATAGTGTTTGCACAATAGTTCAACCCAATTGGATCACACTTACATTCTTATCAACATCCGTTCTCTCTCCTTTGAGCATTTGTGAGACATGTTCTACCATAGTTCAACCCAATTAGATCACACTTACATTAAAGAATCGCTTCAAATTACAATTGATGAATGATGAGTTTGTTTATTATTTTTAGTGTTGATTTAGTGAGTTTAAATTCGAGCTTAGGAAAATAGAACAAAAACTCAACGACTAGAATTTACCTAGCTATAAAATCCTCATGACTAAACGGTATTCCTTTGGGCAAAACAAGTAAGTTCCTTGGATTGATATTTTATTACTTGAGAAACATTAATTTTGAGTGATCAATTTTAGTACCATCAAGTTTTTTGTACAGTTGTCGGGGAACTTGATTAGTAGGTCTTTGGATATTGTTGAAAGTGTAGATATTGTAGGCTAGGTGTTTGTTAATTTGTCTAATTGATTGTTAGATATTGTTTGTTATTAGTTTTTACCTTGTTGTTTGATTTTTTGTCTTTTATTTGTAATTTTCTTTGTTGGAACTTGTAGGTGGTGTATATTCACAAGATCCAAAGCTCGGCTACTTGAGAAAGCTAAAATGGAGAATCAAAGAGGGTACGCCAAGGATAGATTGGATAACTTACAAAGGCAAATAGAGGAAATGAAAGCCAAAATGCTAGAGAGAAAAAGGCCACGAAGGACACTCCGAAGTGTATATGAGAACATGTGGGAAGGTGATTGCCAATGGTCGGACAATGCAAGAGAGTACCGTGAAAAGAAATCCGTAAAAGAGACTAGTGAAGATGATTGGTTGAAAAGACAATTGGATCTAATGCAAGAACAACTTAAGTTTTTAAAGATGTCAAGGGAAAAAATTGAGATTGTAAATGAAAGCAAGTATGAGAGGGATGATGAGGTACTTAAAGAGATTCCAATGCAAATGCCGACCATTGCCAAGCAAAGGAGTGAAACAAAGCAAGAGAAGAAACCTTTGCAAGAAGAACTCAAAGAAGAGAAGATAGTGGTATTCCAAGAAGAAGAATCAAAGAAAGAAGGTAAAGAGTTACCTCAAGAAGAGGAAGATGACGAAGGCACCGAGGAGGAGTTGCAAGTCATTGAAAATGAGAGGAATGGCGAAATTGAGATACCTTCACATGAGGAAATGCAAAAAGTTCCGACCTTAGTGCATATATTTGAAGAGGAGTGTGAGGAAGAGCTTGTGGAGCCAATGGAGGTGCATGTTCTTATTTTCGATATTGATGATAATCTTGATGGAGAATGTGTGGTGGATTTTATGATGAGGAGAAGTTTAGAGGATACCTTGGAGATCACATTAAAGGCACAAGCACCGCCTTTGCCATTAGAGTTTGACAAGATTTTCAAATCTCCTTGGAAGGATGAGAGGGGTGCAAGGAAGATCTCCATGGACAAGTTGCTTCCGAGTAAATGTCAAATAAGGGAGAAATGTATTTTAAAAATCCACAAGGTTTTTGACAATGGATGACACGGTAAAGTCGTCTAACTATCGACGTAAATGGAAGCGCTTGTTCGGAAGCAACCCAACCAATTTTCTTTCTTTTGTTTAATTTATTTTAGTTGGTTTGATTTTGAATAAATGTTTAGTTTGTTTGGTTTGTGTTTGTTAGGAGGAAAGTTACAAGATCGAGAGGAGTGACGATGCACCATCCACCATTGTGCAAACTTAGTCTCAATTGACTAAGTTTGGAGGGATGTGCCGGTAGCTGGTGCCTCAGTTTACTCTTCTCCTCTCTTCTCCTTTCTTATATTGCAATTAGTTAGTTTGTTTGTCAGATGATTTCTACCTCGAATTGGAGTTGATTCGATTGGGTTGTATAATGAATGATTTGATCTAGTTTGGATTTAGATGTGGATTCATGGATTTTATTGATTGATAGTGATTTTGGATGAATTTATTGATGAGTTGGTATGAATGACTACTTTCTATTTTTCTTGGTGTGTGGTTTCGATTAATAGATTGGTTTGAATGGTTGTGCTAGTGGATAATGTTTATATCTTGAATTGTTGATTTGTGGTATGAATTGTGGAAATGAGAACTCAATGGTATGAATTATGCACAATGTTTGGTGGTGTTTGTGTTTATGTTAGTAGGTATATAAGGCATGGGAGAAGCGGTTCGATCGTGGCTACCGATGCGTAACGCATTTTACCGTTTCTCTTGCCATTTTAGATTCATGGTATTTAGTTGTATTTTAGGTTGTGTGCTTGTGCGTGTGTGATGAACCCAACTTAAGCTTGAGATTGGACCATGATATACTAAGTGGAGTTTGAATTTTACCTCAACCTACGAAAGGGCGGAATCTTGTTATCGAAGCATGTTTGAGTTTAACTTTTGAATTGCCGAGTTTTGTGTTTGGTTAATGCATATGACTTGACAAAAAACTGTGAGTTTTGAGCCTTGATATTGTCATATCATTTTGTTTGAGAGAGGCAAGATTGAGAGCGAGAAATCTAGAACTTGCATCTATTCTCGATCTATTAGCATGAGTATGTGACTAGAAAATGATATTAGGCCATCGATTCTTAGTCCTACCTTACACATCGGGAGTATAAGGTGTTTATTTTGAAATTATTTGCCTTTCTTATATTTGACCCCCGTGATTGAGCTTGAATGGTGAACATTCCTTGATATTATTAGGATCAAGTTTGGGGGGAATAGAGTGTATGAGGGTGAATATGGTGATGTGAGTCGGGATGGGAATTGATTGGTATTTATGTATTGAAAATGATGAGGCATGAAAGGAAGGAAATAAAGGATTGTAATGAATCCTTGTAAAATTAGGCACCTACGAAAAAAAATTGGTGCAAGTGTTTGAAAAAGAAAAGAAAAAAAAAGAAACGATATCCACAAAATGAAGGAATGGTGGTGTCATTGAAAAAGAAAAAAAAGAAATGAAAAGAGAAAAGAAAAAAATAAAGAAAGAAGGAGGTGAGAATGGAATAAGCCTCGGGTTTAGTTGTTGAAGTCTACGTTTTAGGGGGTTCTTGGGAAAATGAGGAGTTTAGTTACTTCGGCCCAAAACCACTTACCCTTTAGTTAGCCACATTATAACCAAAGCAAACACCTTCTTGATTTTAGGAGCTAACTCATTGTTGTATAGTGGTGAGAATTGATGCTAGCTTATGGAACTCAAGCTTGATATCTTGTGATTGAGTGATTCTCATCGTCCCTAGACATGAGAGGGAGTATTTTCATTTCTCTTATCCATGTTTGATGAATGGTTCGAGTCCTTAGCATTAACCATGTCACAAAGTTAGGTGATAATCTCGTTTGACTAGGACATGCTAAGATAATCAATGATGAGCTATGAGGTATCGCACGAGGTTGAATGATTGCTTAACTTTGTTTTGATTGAGGACAATCAAAGGTTCAAAATTGGGGGATTATGATAAGTGCGTAAAATGACCTATATTTCGATGTCTATGCATGCATGCTTGAGTCCATTTTACTCCCGTATCATATGCTTTTTGTTCTTTTTTTTTGTGTTTTCGTGTTATGTGTGTTTCGGATGGTGTAGGTTAGGTTTTGGGCATAATTCAGCATTTTTGGCTAAGTTTTGGATGAATATCGCCCGATCTGAGAGTAAAGAGGTGTGGAGATCAACCGGGAGGAGCAGAGAAGGCTGCAGGAGAAGTTCAGAGCCAATTCTCGGTCAATCCAGTTCTTGATCGACCGATCTGGAGGCATAGAGGCCTGGCTCAGTCGATCCTGTGCAGGCTCGGCCGATCCAGGCATTTAAGAAGAAAATTTCGGGCAATCCTATGCAGGATCGACTGGTCTGCATTTCAGAGGAAGATTTCGGTCGATCCGCTTCTGTCTCGGCCAATCCAAAGCGGGCAGTTTTGGTGGTTTCACTGTTTCAAGCCATCTCGGGCGATCCACTCTCATTCCAGGCGATCCGGGGCTCTACCAACTCATTATAAAAGGGGAAAATTCAGTTATTTTAAGAACTTTTGTCAAATCTACACAAAAATCTCCTAAATTCTCCCTATGATTCCCTCAACCATCTCCTTCCAAAAGCCAAGGACGAGCTTTGAATGCAACTCGCCAGACCACTTATAGCACGAATGTCCTAGGGTGAGCAAATAAGAAAGAGAGCTTCTCGAACAAAGGTTTGAGAGGAGAGCAGTCAGAGCCGTCACCAGAGCACTGCTGACCAGGACTGAAGTGCCTGATATTCCTGACATTGAAGAGGAATATTATTCCTCGGAAGAGTATGATGAAGAGGCCGTGCTGGTCCAAATGGCGAATATCGTTGATAATCTAGATGCTGAAGATGAGCATATTGTTGAGTCGGCTCTAGCAGTCGATGCTGAGGAGGTAAACTCTATTAGCATTTCAATTTCAGCAATCATGCATCAATCGGAGGATTCTTCTTCTTTAGATTCCGAGGGTGATTATCTCAATAAGCTCTCATTAGAATTTTAAAAAATGTATGCTTTGAAAGATGCTATTGTGGAAGAAAACACCTCACTGAAAACCAAAGTTATATCTCTGACCGAGGAAGTCGAAAGACTAAGGTCTGATGGTGAGTAATTTTTAAAACTCAAAGCTAATTACTCCAAACTTGCTGAAAAATTTCAAAAAATTGAAAAGGAGAATCTAGTTTTGAAAAATAAAACTAATGAGGATTGCATTTGTGCTTACACAACAAACAAGGCAGTTCTAAATGCCATTGTTAGCCAACAGAGAAATCATTCTGATAGATCTAGAGTGGGGCTTGGATGTGTTGAAGTCGTGGGAAAAACCTCTAAGCAGGTTTAAATTAGAAATGCTGAATCTTCTAAGCAGAAAAGGATTCCATTCGTTTCTGCTGGAAAATTCAATACTAAAGGAAAAGGTAAGGAGAAGACAACTGTTGAGTCATCAAATGCTAAGCAGAAGGACTGGCGTACAAAGAATGCATCTCCTGGATCTCAGGAGAGGATCCAAAGAATTCATGCTAAGCCACACTCAGCAGTGTCTAGGATGAATGCTGAGCATTGTGCATTCAATGCTAGGACAACACATCTTACCTTCAATAGGGGCAAGCAGGTTAAATACCATGCTGTAAGAACACCGCATCAGCTGTTCACACCACAGAGGATGTGAGGCCTGAGTCCAATCGTTTTCCTTTTAAAAGGACTATGACGGCTAAGCACACCACTCCACCTCGTTCAACTTATGCAAAACTTGTTTATCCAACTAAGGCGAAGAAGGTTGCTAAAAATGATGTGAAGAAGAAAATCTTGAAGATCACTAAGATGTGGGTTCCAAAAGGAACCATGACCCATGCTTATCCTGCAGGACCCGATGCTAAGCGTGCACCTAAACAAACTTGTTGATTTTTGCAGGAACAGGGTCCAAGAGCTAAGACATCAAGCACGTCAAATGAGTGGATCCTAGATAGTGGCTGCTTAGCACACATGACGAGTCAAGAAGAATTATTTTCAGAACTTCAAAGAGTTCATAGCCCAACAGTCATGTTTGGTGATATTAGCAAAGGAAGAGTGATTGGGAGACGATGCATCGTGCAAAATAGAATAAGGATCATCAACATTGCTCTCGTCTCCAACCTCAAACACAATCTACTGAGCATCAGCCAATTGAGCGAAAATGGGTACAATGTTTCTTTCATTAACACTGAGTGTTAAATTGTTGACAATGCTACAGGTGAAGTGAAGCTAAGAGGTATCCGCAAGGGTGGCCTATACATTGTTGATTGGCAAAGTGGCCAACAGCATTCCTGCTTCGTAGCATTCAACATGGAAGAAACAAACTGGCTATGGCACAAGAGGTTGACTCATTTGAACTTCAAGACCGTCAACTACCTAGCCAAGCACAAACTTGTCGTGGGATTGCCTGAGGAGACCTTCAGAAAGGAAGGCATATGCAAAGCTTGCCAACAAGGGAAGCAAACGAAGGCATCCTTCAAAACAAATCTGGAGAAGGCCACTTCTGAGAGAATCGTTGAGCTATTGCACATGGATCTATTTGGCCCAGTCACTCCAGTCACTGTAAGTAAAAAGATTTACACTCTTGTGGTTGTTGATGATTTCTCCAGGTTTACGTGGGTCAGACTGCTAAGGACAAAAGATGAAGTAAAACTCATCCTACCAGAGCTGATCCTAAAGGAGCAAACAACAAAGAAGTCACCATTAAGAGGATAAGATCAGACAATGGGACAGAGTTTTGCAATGGCATCCTAATGGATTTTTGCGCCGAAGCTGGAATCGGGCACGAGAGATCTACTGCTAGAACTCCCCAGCAGAATGGACTAGCAGAGAGAAGGAATAGGACCTTAAAAGAAGCAGTGCGGTCGATGCTAGCCGACTCTAAGCTGAGTGGGAAGTATTGGGGCGAAGCAGTCATGACTGCCTGCTACACTCAAAACAGGAGCGCGATCAATGGAAGATTCAACAAAACTCCATACGAAGTGTATAATGGTCGTAATAAGCCTTCTCTAACTCATCTTCGTGCATTCGGTTCGACATGTTATATTCATAACAACGGGAAGTCGAAGCTTAACACTTTCTCGCCTAAGTCTGATGAAGGTGTGTTCCTTGGATATGGACATCCTTCTCACAAAGGTTATAGAGTGTTAAACAAGACGACTCAAGTTGTGGATACAACATGCAATGTTATTTTTTATGAGTCTGCTTTAGTGCGCAGGATTATAAGAGAGCAAAAGGATGATAATCATGAGACTTATGATGCCCATGGTCAATCTAGCTCGAATTGTTTCATAAATATGCAGATTGATTCCACTAAGTTGATGAATGATTGTAATCCAACACAGACGCACTCAACAGGTGACCAAACTGCTGAATCGGCCAGTGATGTTAACGATCATGCTGAGGTCTCCAAACAAATTTATCTTAATGATAATTTGGAAATTATGCGATCAATCGATGAAGATGATGAAAAAATCCCAAATCCAGCACAAGATGCTAAAGAAGGATTGGGCGCTGCTGAGGACATTGCCAAGGACGATGCTGAGCATTTGGATATCAATACTGAACCTCAGGAGAATGTCGAGATTCAAGATGCTGAGATTTAGAATGCTGAGATACAAAATGTTAAACCGCAGGTAATTTCTGAGGAAAATGATCGAGCAGACAACAATCCAGCAGGCGATGCAAGTATTGAAACCCCAGCACCCAGCAACCCAAAACCAAGATGGCTACGTGATCATCCTCTAGATGCTATCATTGACGACATCAACGATCCAATAAGGACGAGACAAGGAAATGCAACGCTGGCATGCTACATATCACATGAAGAACCTACAAAGATTGAAGATGCATTACAATCTACAAATTGGGTGAATGCTATGCAGGAGGAGCTAGCTGAATTCATGCGCAATCAAGTCTGGGATCTAGTAGACAGACCAAAGCATCAAAGCATCATTGGAACGAAGTGGATCTTCAAGAATGAATCAGGAATGGTCATCAGAAATAAAGCATGTCTAGTTGCCAAAGGATACAGACAATGCGAGGGAATCGATTATGATGAAACATTTGCTCCAGTAGCCCGACTGGAAGCAATAAGGTTATTTCTCGCATATGCTGCTCATAATGAATTTTTAGTCTCGCAGATGGACGTGAAAAGTGCTTTTCTTAATGGTGAGCTCAAGGAAGAGGTATATGTTGAGCAACAACCAGGCTTCGAACAAGGAAACCAAGTCTATAGGCTCAGGAAAGCCTTATATGGTTTGAAGCAGGCACCACGGGCATGGTATGGAACTTTGTCCAAGTTTCTTCTGGACAATGGTTTCAAGAAAGGGAAGATTGATCAAACTCTCTTTCGAACTAAGGATGAAGGAAGTATATTACTTGTGCAAATATATGTCGATGACATTATTTTTTGCTCTAAGAATCAAACCTTATGTGACAAGTTTTCTGAGCTAATATAGAGTAACTTCCAGATGAGTATGATAGGAAAGATGTCTTACTTTCTCGGACTCCAAGTTCAGCAATCAAGTGAAGGGATCTTCATACATCAGAGGAAATACACAAGAGATCTCATTGCTAAGTATCGCCCAGAAAAGACAAAGAGCTTAAGGATTCCTATGAGCACGAGCTGCCAATTTTCCCTTGATGAAGGAGGGGAAGCTATGAATCCTACGCTTTATAGAGGTATTATCAGTTCTTTACTTTATCAAATGGCTAGCAGGCTAGATATTTCCTATGCTTAAGGAGTTTGCGCGAGATATTAAGCAAATCCCAAAAAGTCGCATATGGAGACTGCTAAGCGGATAATCTGATACCTCAAGTGCACAAAAGGTCTAGGAATTTGGTATCCAAGGTTTAATGGGCTAGCACTCAGTGGATATTTAGACTCGGACTTTGGAGGATGTAAGATCGATAAAAAAAGCACGAGTGGCACCTGCCAATTCCTAGGACACAAGCTCATAAGCTGGTTTAACAAGAAGCAACACTTGGTGGTGATGTCTACAACAGAAGCCAAATATGTAGCAGCCGCAAGTTGTTGTGCTCAAGTATTGTGGATTCGGTAGCAACTACAAGATTATGACATTCCTTCAGAATGGGTGCCAATCTACTGCGATAACAACAGTGCTAGGTGCATCACGAAGAATCCTGTTCATCAATCCAGGACAAAGCACATCGATATTCAACATCATTTCATAAGAGATCATCAAGAGAAAAATGATATTGATGTTCAATATATATGCTGTTGGGAAATTTGTCTAAGTTTCCCTCCCTCAGTAGCTACTTGTAT
>JAPKLW010000248.1:259705-294200 GCA_026898455.1 Plectranthus barbatus | reverse complement strand
TTTTATACTCTGAAAAACCGGGACCAACATATGCACAGAAGATCAGCTTGCTGACATCTTCACCAAACCACTTGCTGAGGCCAAATTCAAAGAACTATGTCTGAAGTTGGGCCTCATGGAGTTAGAAGAAGCTGTGGATGAATAAGTTCAAACTCTCATTCTTTCTGGATTTCTGGTTTTCTAGGATTTCTTGGATTTCTGGTTATTTTCAAAAAAGATGGAGAAAAACGTATCCCAGCTTACGTTTTTTAGGTGTTGAATCTTGTTGCTAAGATACCGTTGCTAAGCAAAAAGCAAATGAATGCTGAGTCCAAGCTCTCAGCAATTCCTAAGTAGTGTGATATTACAAAGAAGATCAGACGTTTGCTAGAGATTGAATGCTGAGTCCAAGCTCTCAGCATTTCATCAAAATGCTAAGTTATAATACTAAATAAGTGGTACAGACGGTTTCTAGAAAATGATTGTTGAGTCCAAGCTCTCAGCAGTCAATATGTGGATGCTAGAATTTGAATGCTGAGTCCAAGCTCTCAGCAGTTCATATGATTGCTAATGATCCCACTGCTAGTTGACTGCTGAGTCCAAGCTCTCAGCAATCTTTGACTTTCTCGGAAAGTCAAAGCGAGAATACTTTGAATTTCAAATTCAATAAATGTGTTGGACACGACGCATTTAATGCATGCAACAGACGGTGACAAACCAAGAGACGACACATCACAAACACTCAAGTCCATTGGGGCGTGGGATACCATACGAAGCATCTCTGAATCCCTGAACCGTCGATTGGATTTGAAGCAGTGATTCCTCCAACCGTCGGATCAATTACTCAGAAGGTATTAAAACTGCACATCATCAAATCTTTAAACCTTCTGCACTTTGAATCCCTAGAATTTTAAGCATTCAAGCATCCAAACTCTCAAATTCTCTCAACCCTAAATCCCCTGCTTATACCCAAATGTCTGATTCACCCCCTGAGAACCCTCTAAGGATAGACCAAGCTCCTATTGTTGGCTTGCTGTAGGGTTTGAGTCTACGATGGACAACATGAGTTGCCATTAATTAAATTCTTGCCAAGGATCGTTCTTAGGATACTAGGAATAAATTTCAATTAAATAAACCATGCGAACTAATGCATGCTCCTACAAAATTAATTGCATAGGATGGAATTTAGGAATACCTGATCTTCAACGTTTGATCCACAGATCTAGATCGAAGAATAAAACGATGAAGTAGATCTAGATCTGCATCTGAACAATAGCAGTGGACAGTTGTTCCTACAGATCTGATCTTCTGATCTGTTCCCATGCTCCTTGGAAATCTGGTGAGGATTATCTACCAAGTTGGATCCGAGATCTGGAGAAATCGATCAGTTCCTCCCTCTAGATCAGTCACCGCCGTCTCTCTCTTTATTTTCAATATACTGAAATTCTCTAATGATCTGATAGAGAGAAGGCCTATATATAGTGTTAGGGTTTTGAGAAACCTTAACCCTAATGGGCTTGAGCAGTTCATGGGCCAGACCAGGGACCAGATGCAAATAATAAAGTGGGCCCTCTTTATTAATTCATCCTTCCTTGTTCAACCCAGAATATCATTAATTAATAAAACATTGTTTTAACCTTCACCAGGGTAACAATGCTGACTCACCCCTTTATTACCACGTTATTAGGAATGGGTTGCACCAAACTAACATGATCCACATATTTAAGGTTTTAGACATTCATTAATTAATTTGGCTTATGATAATCAGCCACAATTAATTAATCTCTTATTCCTGAGTAATACCACTCACTCATTTTCACTTATGCCTGAATTAAATAATTCAACCTGCAGGGTTTAGCATAATGAACCTTGTGAGCTCCTCAGGGAATGTCACCATCCTGAAACGGATATGCTTACCTAAACTTCCAGCCTAAGCAGGCCACACACAAATTGCCAACACCCAAAATACAAGTATTAGAGTACATTTAGGACTCGCCACCATGGTAAATCAAAGTGTGGTCAATCTGTACATGCCCCTTATCCTTCAGTTTGGTTTAAGATCATAAAAAGTATGTTAGGGATCTGGCTCATTCATATGTCAATGAGAATGGCACATCCCACTGTTGATCCCATCAATACATAACCATGTATTGACACATCAAGTAGCTAGGATAAGCTCACTTATAAACCGATGTGCCGCAGCTTAGACCGACAGCCTATCCAGGGACTGTCTCAGCTGTGATACTGTTAATATCTCGCAAGGTCAAACGACTCATATGATCCTCTGTGATCTCCTACACACCATATGGTCATCCCTATAGGCGAGATAATAGGATATTATGGTTCATTATATGTTTGTTTCATCATACAGCGAGCATTGTTGTAGCAACAAATATATGAAGACCAGTGTACAAAACACTTAATCATTTATGCTTTCAGTATACAATCCCAACAATCTCCCACTTATACTTAAAGCATAATACCATTGTTTTATCAATGTATTAAGTGTGTCTATACTGTCAATCACTCCCACTGCATTCACATCACCTCTTGTCATGATTTCTCGTATGATGTGATACCACACATCTTATGTGTTTCACCACCTTGTGAGTCTTGGGTTCCCGTGAGTTTATCATTGCACCAACATGATCACAATTCCATGTGATTTAGGCAAACTCAGAACACACACCTCTAGAGGATAACACCGAAGTTATACTGCTTCTTGCAAAGCTAATGAAGCTGTCAAAAACTCAGCCTTCGTACCGGAATCTGCAACACACTTTTGTGTTAGAATCCTATAACTCCTCCTCCAAGGCCAACACAGAGTTAGAGGTCGATTTCCTTTCCTTATGATCCTCCTGGATATCCAATGCCATTCAACTCACAAGGCTCATTCATTAACCAATGTGCCTATCCAGAGTTGAACTGATATTTGTTTAACATGCTTATAGCATTACAGATTCTAACTTCGTTCATTTACAATATAGAAAGATAACAATCTTTCGTGCTATGAACGACTCACCACAGAATCAATTTAAGTGACTTGAGATACCTGAACATCCCTTTCTTGTGCCAACACAAGACTTTAATTTAAAAGATGTTCTAAAATCTCATAAGTCATGTTTCTGAAACTGTTCGGATAACCATCCTTTATGCCTGACAATATCTCCACACCATTTCCGAATGTGAAAATACTATCTGCATAATGTGCAAGGAAAACCATGCTTCCGCTGACACATAACTGGTACATGAAACTCTTATTCTCGATAAACAATATCGAAATGTCTGTTTCATGACTTTGAAGCTCCTTTAAGTTCATACTTGAACTTCCTTGTCTTCTAGACACGATGCTTCTCACCATACCGGACATAACTTATCTGGTTGTTGCACATAGATGTCATCATCTTTTATCAAGGTACCCGTTTATAAAATACGGATGATATCATCTATCTTCCAGATACTTAGATTCATATGTCCTGTTATGGGTTAAAGAATTCGAATGGGTTTAATAGTTGCAACCAGTGAGAAGGTCTTGTTGTAAAACATACCTTGCTCACTAACCTAGACCTATCGACTATACTAGGTTACCATTCAAGCATTTCTTTCCTTGTATATCAATCAGTTACTTATAGCTGGTAAGCTATTTGGCAATCACTGATCCTGATATACAACCATAACTTTTACTGATTCATTTCTGAATCCATGACTTGACGTCATTAAACCGCATCGCTTGTCTGAACAGCTTCGTTGCACTTTAAGGGAAAAGTACGATGTTGTTCGTTAAGCTGGGAACAAGTCCAGAGACTATTTCCACAAACCAGTACCATTAAGCCTGTTAAGGCAACCTCCCACTGCAACGATGCTCCTTTTACGTTGTCAGTTAATGGTGCATTAATTTGTGGTTTACCATCTTACACAGGTGACCGTGCAATTGGTACCATACCTTCCAAGGTATGCTCAATATGCCACGGGGTATTTCCTGATGGATTTGAATTGTCTTCTCTAAAACATTAGAGAACAATCTCACATTTGGATTCATGGTTTCATCCTATACAACTTGCTTGTATCTAGGATACATAAAGCAACCATCTTTTTCGTTTACTTGGAATAGCCCACAAAGCAGTACTAGCTTAAACCTGATGGGTTTTGTATACTGAAAGCATTTATTATAATGAGTATACTACGGTTTATTTCTCCTATCTATTAACAATCTTACATGTATGAACAATGGTATCCTCTCGTCTCACCGATAGGGATGATCATACGGCGTGTTGTAGATCGCAGAAGACAGTATGATCACTTGACCTAGTGAGACATAAACCTGATCACAGCCGAGATAGCGTATGAGGATACGTCTGTTCGGATGGCTGCAACATTGTCGGAATAAGTAGTCTGTCTTGGTTACTTGACATGCTGGTACGCAGAGGTGGCGTATTGATGGACCGCAGTGGGATGTATTCGTCTATCTGACATCAGCGAATACAAGATCTCGTTATATTGATTGAGTCCAAACCCTAACAAAGGTTCAGGGATTTGCACGGGTTGACTATTGCTTTGACTTGCCATGGTGGAGAGCCTAAGTAACGTGCTCGTATATCCACATCTTGGGTAACAGCAGTTCGTGTAGTACCGCCTGAGACTAGGTTTAGGTAACCATATCCGAGTAATAGAATGGGGACATTCCCTGAGGAGCTCAATGACATTCATCGTGCCAAAGTCCTGCAGGCTGATTAAGTTCAGGCACGAGTGATAAGGATTGAGTGGTACTACTCAGGAATAATAAGATATTAATTAATTGTAGTTAGAGCTTGTCAGAGGCTCCGATTAATTAATGGATGTCCGGTAACCTTAAATATGGGGATTCTCAATTAATGCAGCTCGTTCTCATAACGTGGTAATAAAATGGTAGGTGAGTATTAATTCTGTGGTGAAAAAGAATTAATATTAATTAATTAATTGTGTCCTGGGTTGTGGACATGAGAATTAATTAATTTATAGGCCCACTTTATTATTTGCATTAGGTCCCAGGTCTGGCCCAAATAAATATGCTGAATTGAGCCCAGAAGCCCATTAGGGTTTACAACCCTAGGTCTATAAATAGACAACTCTCTCTCATAAGTTGTAACACAGTTGAAACACACTAAACCTAGAGAGAGATAGAGTGGGCGCCGATCCTAAGGGAGAAAGAAGGAGAATTTCGATTCTGGTCCTGCTCAAACGACAGATCTACGGAGTCCTCACCAGTAGTAGATCTGAACAGCATTGGGATACAGATATGAAGACCTGATCTGGAGAACTGAAATTTTATTTGTTTACTTTTTGTTTTTGATTTTTATTCTAGAAATTAGATTTCTAATTTCTACTTCCGCAGATAAAAATTGAATTGCGTGGTTGAATTTAAGTTGGAAATTCAAACGCAAAAGATCGGATCAGACTAGACGGAATTACGGTAATCCCTAAATCCACAAATCTGAGTATTAAATTCATAGGATCATGTTAGGTTTTATTATGTATTTAATTATGCACAATACCCATAAATCGATCCGGTTCAAATTGGTTTTGGTGATTCGGTTCACGGGACAACCCTACAATTGGTATCAGAGCCAGGTTTCTGATTTATGGCTCTTTTGTGCATAATTGAATTCAGTATGCATGTATGGATTAACTATTTTGTGGATGTTGATTTTTGTTCCTCGTGGCAACCCGTATAATTCAGCCCGCAATGGTTTATCCGTGTACGGCTGAATTAATTTTGTAAAATCACGAGAAAATTCGTGATTAGTGTAGATTTGAAAATTTGTAATAGAATAGATTATTCTGTAATTTTATTTTTCAAAATCTATAATTGGACGGGTCGAGAACGAAGAACGAAGATGGAGCCAAAGCAGGGCCGACGGAGGACGGCGGCGGGCGGCGCACGGCCGGGGTGTGCAGCGCGCGCGCGGCGCGTGCGGGCAGCAGCCACGGCACGCGGCCTGCACGCGCGCGAGGGCGTAGGGCGGCGGCGGTGGTCGTTGTCGGCTGATGCTGTCCCGTCGCGGTGGCTTGTGGTTTTGGTGGTTTGTGCAATCCTGTGTAAACCCTAGGGTTTGCATTAGGGTTAGGGCAAATCATCAGATCACAAAGGCCTAAATCCCAAAAGATTTGGTGAATCAAGATTTGGAGGCCCTAGAAGATTTGAGAAGATTTGTATCTATCCAAATATATTCAAATTCAAATTGTAATAGATAGTATTTGTTTTTCCTATTTTGTGGGGCCACGAGGAATTTTTGTTTGCCTTAATTGTCCTCGTATGATATGTGATTTATTATGTGCGCTATTAAGCATGTGTAGATAATAGGAAAAGCATGATTTATCGCTTTTATTATTTACAGCTTTCAAGCATGCTTATGTGATTAATTTCTTTTGTTGGATTATATTTTGGGAATTTTTGGGCTTGTTTAATTACATGCAAAAATTTGGAAAATATAATAACAAAGAAATTATGTGTGCTCATATAAGAAACCTTTTAAAAGAAAAATACTAAGCAGATTTTTTATCAATAGACCTCCACAAAGCGGTCCTAGGCTGTAAGTGTATCTCTCGTTCTAGTAAACATCTACGAGTGTAGCTTGCTAGTTCCTAGAGGTGCATGGGTACGGTTGTTGGGATTTCTAGACAAACAATTTAAATCATGTGAATAGTGGGAGGGTTTTGCGTAAACGTCTACGAGTGTAGCTTGCGTAGATCTCTTTCACAAGTATTCTAGGATTGATTTAAATTATAGATAACAAAAGCTTTTAGGGCTGTGCGGTATGGTTAAGTGCCATGCCAAGTTAAATTTGTGGTTAATGGCTTAGAAGCATCTTAGAATATAATGCAAGAATTGCATCCCTGTTCTTGAGAGATAACTTGGTTTAAGGTTTTCACTAATTATTAATTTCTAGTGTCAAAAGCTTCCTGACATGGTAGTGAAATTAAATGGATTGGGGCTTAAAACCCGCAGTTCTGGTTGAGGGTGACATCGTAAACGTCTACGAGTGTAGCTTGCGGTGCGAACTCTTGGGCAATTAGTGGAAAACATTTGTATTTGATTTATTAAAAGGTTTTCAATTCATTTGTTTTCGAAGTTCTACATGTATGTTCTTATTTAAGATTCTTTATTGTTTCAGATATGTCTATGTCTACTGTCGATCATTTACTTGCACTCAATCCTCTAACTGGTCCAAACTTCCATGAGTGGAGATACTGCATTGAGTATATCCTCCTGACTAAGCAACACATGTTTGTTCTTACTATGATGCCACTTGCCCCACGTTACCATAAAGTCTCTAGACGTGAGAAGGAGTTCTATGATAGATGGGTGGCATCTAAGGATTTTACTTACAAGTTAATCTCAGATAACATGTCTAGAGAACTCAAGCTCAAGTACATGGGCTATTGTAGCTCTGTTGCAATCTGGATGGACTTAGTGGCCACGTTTGGTGAAGTGGAACGAACTATCAACTATGATCTCGTAAAAGACCTAGTCTGTAAGAGAATTGTTGATGGCAGTTCGGTGACACTGCATGTGATGATGATGGATAACACCATGAGACGATTCACACGTAGAGGTGGATGTATATCTGATCGGGATAAGATCAATATAATCCTGAACTCTTTACCACTTTCATTCTATGACTTTAAGAAGGATGTAGCTAAGAGAAGTGAGTACTACTTCAAGGAGTTGCTCACTGATCTCATAGCAGAACAGTCCATCGTACCTTCATGGGAGTCTGAGTTATCAGATCTTGAGCACAACTTGGGCACATTGAAAGATGTGGTTCATACTGTGTGCAAGAACATGATTGATCGCAGATCACGTGAGAGAAGGTCAAATGAAATGAAGAGGGTTGGTGTAACTTCACGTACGAGCACATGCGGAAGCAAAGGACAAGGTACGTCATTTGCATTTGTAATGGAAATATGTTTAGCATCAGTTTCTACTCATTCGTGGGTAGAGGATACTGGAGCTACTGATCATGTTTGTTACATTTTGTAGGGGTTCTCACCGAGGAGGGTGCTGAAGAATGACGAGGTTACCATCTCAATGGGGAACACAACACAAGTGAGTGCAGCTGCCATTGGAGATTTCACCTTGTACTTTGATGATTCTGTTTTAACTTTGAGAGATGTTTTGTACGTGCCGGATTTTCGGCGGAACCTTATTTCAGTTTCCAAACTTTATGTTGATGGATATTCAGTTATTTTTTATAGTAGTGTTTCTATCATTGGTAATAACGGTATTATCTGTCGTGGGATGCTGAATAAATCTCTCTATGTTGTTAACTGTAATCATAAGTCTTCCGCAAGTATTGCATGTACTTCATCCGTAATTGATAATCCTAGAAAAAGAAAACTTACTTCTTCTGATGAGGATCTTACATATCTCTGGCACTTGAGACTGGGTCACATCAGCTTGAAGCGGATTCAGAGACTTGCAGATGACGGTACATTGGATCTAGTCCGGGTTGTACTTTATCAAGTCTGCGAATTCTGCTTCGAGGGTAAGATGTCAACTAGGCCTTTCAAGGCTAGTCAGTCTCGAGCAGAGGAAGTGTTGGAATTGATCCATTCTGACTTATGTGGACCGATGTCCACGCAGGCTCGTGGAGGGTACGAGTACTTCGTCACTTTCATTGACAATTACTCAAGGTACGCATAAGTTTACCTGCTTAGCTACAAGTCTGAATGCTTTGAGAAATTCAAAGAGTTCAAGGCTGAAGTAGAAATGAAGGTCGAGAAAACTATCAAGTCACTGCAATCTGACCGCGGTGGCGAATACCTCGGTGACGAGTTCCTGCAATATTTGTCAGAAAATAGGATTACATCCCAGTGGACTGCACCGGGTACTCCCCAGCAAAACGGTGTAGCTGAAAGAAGAAATAGGACTCTTCTAGAGATGGTAAGATCAATGATGAGTTATGCAAACTTACCAATTTTGTTTTGGGGCTACGCATTGGAGACAACAGCTTACGTGCTTAATGTGGTGCCTTCTAAATCAGTTCCTAAGATGCCTTCTGAGCTCTTCCTTGGTTGCAAACCTAGTTTGTGCAAGTTTAGAGTATGGGGCTGTCCGGGACACGTACTGTCGAAGGAACGTGATAAGTTAGAAAGCAGGTCAAAAGTAATGTTGTTCATAGGGTATCCAAGGCAAACGAAAGGTGGTTACTTTTACTGTCCTGAGAGTCAAAGAGTCGTTGTTAGCACCAGCGCTAGATTCTTGGAGGACGAGTATGTGAGTAATCACAAGTCAAGGAGTGATATCATTCTTCAAGAAATTGAGAACGAGAATGCAATTCCAAGGGAAGGGGAACGTGTAGATGTGGGTGCACCTTTGAGAGGCACAACACCACAGACACGTTCTTCAGTGCAAGGTGCAGGACCACAAGTTACTGCACCTACTACTGACATGGCACCGATGCCTCATCGTAGCGGGAGGGTTATTTTCCAGCCGGAAAGGTACATGTTTGTGGGTGAGTCTTCGGACTTGAGCCTGGAAGACAGACATGAGGACTCTGACCCACTGACTTACGAAGAGGCAGTGCAAGACAAGGATGTTGCCAAATGGCGTGTCGCCATGGATTCTGAAAATGAATCCATAACTGCTATGGATGTATACCAGAAAACTGATTTGTCAGATGGCTTTAGGGCCATAGGGTGCAAATGGGTATACAAGAGAAAGAAAGGGGCAGATGGAAAGATCACGACTTTTAAAGCCAGACTGGTGGCAAAGGGTTATAGTCAGAAAGAGGGCATTGACTATGACGAAACCTTTTCACCCATAGCCATGCTCAAGTCCATCTGGATACTCCTTGCCATAGCTGCGCATATGGTCCTCGAGATCTGGCAGATGGATGTCAAAACCGCTTTTCTAAATGGTTACCTTGAAGAAGGTAGGACATCTATATGCAGCAACCCGAGGGTTACATAAGCAAGGGCGAAGAACATCTTGTCTGGAAGCTTAGGAAGTCCTTGTATGGACTTAAGCAAGCTTCAAGGTCGTGGAACTTACATTTCAACGATGTGATTAAATCCTATGGATTTGCACAGTTGGAAAATGAAAGTTGTGTTTACCGACTTTGTGTCAGTGGGAGCGTGGTCTTCCTTGCACTATATGTTGATGACATACTCCTATTTGGAAACAACAAGGGAGTGATGTCGGAAATCAAGGCTTGGTTATCCGAACAGTTCCAAATAAAGGATCTGGGAGAAGCTGGCTACAATCTTGGTATTAAGGTCTTACGATATCGTAAGAGAAGAATGTTGAGCTTATCCCAGGCATCCTATGTGGATACTGTGATAGCCAGGTTCAACATGCAACTCGCCAAGAAAGGCTTGCTACCTTTCAGACATGGCGTTCATCTTTCTAGTGGGCAGTGTCCTCAGACACAGCGGGAGAAAGATGAGATGAGTCTTGTACCATATGCTTCGGCTGTGGGTAGCCTCATGTATGCGATGCTATGTACCAGGCCAGATATCTTTATGTCGTTGGCATGGTAGCAAGATATCAGTCTAACCCTAGATAGGCGCACTGGACTGTTGTAATGCACATCCTCAAGTACTTGAAGAGAACTAGGAATTACTGCCTAGTTTATCAAAGTGAGGATTTGTGCCCTGTTGGTTATACAGACTTGGATTTCCAAGGGGACCAGGATGAGAAGAAATCGACCTCAGGATATGTGTTTACCCTGGGAGGTGGAGCTGTATCTAGGAGGAGCTCAAAGCAGAAATGTATTGCTGACTCCACCATGGAGGCGGAATATGTCGTCGCCTCCGACGCCTCGAAAGAGGGGGTATGGCTCAGAAACTACCTTTTAGAGTTGGGCGTGATCCCGAGTTTGCCGAGGAGAATCATAATTTATTGTGACAACTCTGGTGCAGTGGCGAACTCAAAGGAACCGCAGTCTCACAGGGCAAGCAAACACATAGAGAGAAAGTACCATATCATACGGGAAATCGTATTGAGGGGCGATGTGCAAATTAAGAAGATTGACACTGCTGACAATCTTGTTGATCCATTTACAAAGAGCTTGCCGCAGAAAGTTTACAAAATATATATTCATGAGTTGGGTCTGAGATAGATGCTGACCACTAACAGTGGTTAAAGAGACAACAGACTAGATAGACACACTGTATACTCTGTAATAGCTTAGTTATGCTGTGAGTATAAGTGGGAGATTGATAGGTTTTGTATACTGAAAGCATTTATTATAATGAGTATACGACGGTATATTTCTCCTATCTATTAACAATCTTACATGTATGAACAATGGTATCCTCTCGTCTCACCGATAGGGATGATCATACGGCGTGTTGTAGATCGCAGAAGACAGTATGATCACTTGACCTGGTGAGACATAAACCTGATCACAGTCGAGACAGCGTATGAGGATACGTCTGTCCGGATGGCTGCAGCATTGTCGGAATAAGTAGTCTGTCTTGGTTACTTAACATGCTGGTACGCAGAGGTGGCTTATTGATGGACCGCAGTGAGATGTATTCTTCTGTCTGACATCAGCGAATACAAGATCTCGTTATATTGATTGAGTCCAAACCCTAACAAAGGTTCAGGGGTTTTCACGGGTTGACTGTTGCTTTGACTTGCCATGGTGGAGAGCCTAAGTCATGTGTTCGTATATCCGCATCTTGGGTAACAGCAGTTCGTGTAGTACCGCCTGAGACTGGGTTTAGGTAACCATATCCGAGTAATAGGATGGGGACATTCCCTGAGGAGCTCAATGACATTCATCGTGCCAAAGTCCTGCAGGCTGATTAAGTTCATGCACGAGTGATAAGGATTGAGTGGTACTACTCAGGAATAATAAGATATTAATTAATTGTAGTTAGAGCTTGTCAGAGGCTCCGATTAATTAATGGATGTCCAGTAACCTTAAATATGGGGATTCTCAATTAATGAAGCCCGTTCTCATAACGTGGTAATAAAGGGGTAGGTCAGTATTAATTATGTGGTGAAAAAGAATTAATATTAATTAATTAATCGTGTCCTGGGTTGTGGACATGAGAATTAATTAATTTATGGACCCACTTTATTATTTGCATTAGGTCCCAGGTCTGGCCCGAATAAATATGTTGAATTGAGCCCAGAAGCCCATTAGGGTTTACAACCCTAGGTCTATAAATAGACAGCTCTCTCTCATAAGTTGTAACACAGTTGAAACACACTAGACCTAGAGAGAGAGAGAGTGAGCGCCGATCCTAAGGGAGAAAGGAGGAGAATTTTGATTCTGGTCCTGCTCAAACCACAGATCTACGGAGTCCTCATCAGTAGTAGATCTGAACAGCATTGGGATACAGATCTGAAGACCTGATATGGAGAACAAAAATTTTATTTCTTTTCTTTTTGTTTTTGATTTTTATTCTAGAAATTATATTTCTAATTTCTACTTCCGCAGATAAAAATCAAATTACGTGGTTGAATTGAAGTTGGAAATTCAAATGCAAAAGATCGGATCAGACTCGATGGAATTACGGTAATCCCTAAATCCAAAAATTTGAGTATTAAATTCATAGGAGCATGCTAGGTATTATTATGTATTTAATTATGCACAATACCCATAAATCGATCCGGTTCAAATTGGTTTTGGTGATTCGGTTAATGGGAAAACCCTACAAAACCTTTCTTCCAACCAATCAGTTTCCTATATCAGCTTAACAGCCGAATTACCCATCATTTCCCTTTTGACAGAGTCATGGTCTGCTAGGGTATTTGGAACTGATTTAGAAGACACTAGATTAAGCAAACATACAACTGCTTTTGGCGTTGTTCCCAAAACGAAAATTTGGCAAAGCTGGCATGACTTATAAACTTTTAAAGAATCTTATTTTGTTTTACCTACACTCTCCCAATCGAGGGGTAATAGGTGTAGTTAATTGGGATGCAATCCCTTTGCTCTGCCAGATACTGTAAAACCCCATTACTTAAGATACTCCCTCCGTCCCGCCAGATTAGTCCATATTTCCATTTTCGTCTGTCCCACCAGATTAGTCCACTTTCCTAAAATGGAAAAAAATCTCCTAACATCAATAAAATATTAATTCCACTACACTCACAAACATTGGTTTTTGTGCCGAAACCAAAATGGACTAATCTAATGGGACGGAGGGAGTATATCATTATGAATGAACCATAATGTTTTTACGGTCTTGTTTAACTTATTCTCTACCTTAGTCTTGAACGCTCTTGATTAAAGCAAGAGACTAAGACTTGTAGTGAACTAGATAAACATATCCAAATCTTAAATGATTACAGTATTAATGCCTGTTAAGGCAACTGCGGAAGTAGACTCAAACGAGCAAACCAGAGCAAACATGAAATAACTTATAGAGATACAATTCGCCTATTAAAAGGCCTAGTTAACATCTTATACCTCTAAGTAGTTGTCATAAGTACCATTCTTAGGAATACCTGGATTGAATCCATAATTCTATGAATTACTTAAAACTACTTAGACTGATGTAACCTATCTCTATAGAGATTCTTTAAATTATACCGTAGAACACTGATAGTTTATGTAATCAACTAATGAAGAGACAATCATCCATAATAGAAAACACTGTTATTCATTCATGATAGACAAACTCTATCGAATAACTGATAATCCATAACAATAGATGAAAAATTATGTTTATCAAAACCAAAACAACATCTCTTCAGAAACTTGAATCAAAACAGAGTTTTTAACATAAACTCAAAGCAAATAACTCCAACAGCTTGAGAACAATCTCCAGCATCTTTCTTGGAGTTGGTAGTCCCATCATCCTCAAGCATTATCATCAGCTTCATTCTCTGCACAGCGCAGCCAAAACATGATTAGTATTCACAGTAACCACTACTCACAAGGAGCAGAAAACTGATACTAAACATGTAAATGATGACGTACCTCGTCCATTGGTGTTAACACCTGGACAATTTGCTTTCCAGTGTCCTAGCTTGCCACAACGGTAACACTTGCCCTTTCCTTTAACTTTCCCAGCCTTTTTCTTTGGAGCATAAACTCCATTGTTCCCACCAGCAGTTTTCTTGTTCTTATTCCTAGCCGTTCTTTTAGGTTTCGCTCGTTTAAGAGCAGCAGAGCGGCTACCGGAAGAAACCAAAACTGCTTTTTTGGGTTCTATCAGGGACTGTGCTGCCATCAAGTCACTAAGTAACTCATTAAGAGTATACTCCTTCTTGTTCATCACAGCGTTCAACCTGATGTTTTCAAAGGACTTGGGAAGAGAGTTTAGTATGATATCGACTTGGGTTTCCACGTCAATACCACCACCATGCAACGTTAGTTCATCCATGAGGTGAGTCATGGCAACCACGTGCTCTCTCACTGAACTGCCTTCAGACATTTTCTTACTAACAATCTCCCTCACGAGATTGAATCTGACAGTTCTGTTCGTCTCCCCATAAGTCGCTGTTAGATTATCCATAATCTCACAGGCCTTATCATAATGCTGATGCTGCAGCTGCAGTACCTTACTCATAGTGGTCATCATGTAGCATTTCACTACATTATTAGACTTGATCCACTTATCGCAAGACTGCTGCCGCTTGGCAGTAGCGTCCGCAGCTGGGACTGGCGGACAAGGATCAGTAAGGACAAACTTGTGTTCTTCCGCAACAAGGATATAATCCAAATTACATTTACATTCAAGGAGATTCGGACCATTGAGAGGATTTTGAGCGAGGATATTAATGACATTGTTCATAGACATATCTGAAAACAAATAAGCTAAATTAAATTAAGCACATACTAGGAACGATTGAAACAAATGTGCATAGAACCTTTAGATAAAACAATGTAATTTGCTTCCTCCGATTGCCCAAGCTAATTTACCGCAAGCTACCCGAGTAGACGTTTACAGCAAACGCTCAACCAGACCAAAATAAGTCCTTTAATTTCTCTCCATGCCAAGTATCCACCGGTAAAAGAAATTAATATTGGAGAGCTTTAGACCATGTTCACCTATCCGGAGCAGGGACATCACAAATGAGTTATACTCCAGGCAACATCTAAGCCAAATAAACCACAATCCTAACTCCGGATGATAAAAGGTGATTTGGCATACGTACTCGACCCATACCGCATGCCCTTTACATCCTTTGTTATCCCATTTAGATTAATCTTAGAGACTTGTGAGAGTTGTCTCAATGCAAGCTACCCGAGTATACGTTTGCTTAGAGGCTCCCACTTCTCATCTTAAAATAAATGTCTTATTTGGAAACCTCATCGCATTAGAACTGGTACGTTACTTCTAACGCAAGCTACCCGAGTAGACGTTTACGCTTTGAAATACCTTACTTCTAATGAGAGGTCGTATTTGTGGAGGTCTAATGATTTTAGTTTGAAAAATTAACCAAAATCCAGCTTAGTATTTTTAATTCTAAAGGTTTCATGAGCACACATTACTTTATGTCTCATAAATTATGTCACATCTAAAATTCCATCATAAATTAATATGACTCCAGAATTTATAGACACAATTTAAAACATAAAATAAATCACATAAAGCATGCTTGATAATTTAAAATTACAACATGCTTAAACAGTAAATAATGAAAGCAAATAATCATGCTTCCTATTATTTACTAGTGCACACATAATAAATCACATTAGTACGAGAAATAATTAAATAAACAAATAAAATTTCTTGTGGCCCCTCAGATGCGATTACAACTGAAAAATAATTAAATCTGATCTATTACAAGATTTATTTTTCCGTACAGATCTTCAAACTGGGCCTCCGTTGGACTTGAAATCTGGTTTGAACTGCATCAACAGCAATTGGGCTTCAACTAGGGTTTCAGGCCCAAACAACACATCAAAACCCTAATTTTCAGACTTCGGGCCGCCTCCGGGCTGATAGGCCCGAGCCACAGCCCGAACTGCTGCAAACCCTAGGGTTTGGAAACCCTTGTTTGCAGCAGCTGTCACCTTGCTTGAACCAGCCGCCGCCGCCTCTGAGGCAGCCACCCGTCGCCGGCCATCACAGCAGCCCCTTCGCGTCTCTCGCCAGCGACAGCGACGCCACCTCCGACAGCGCCAGCCCCCAGAGCAGCCAGAGATGCACATGGACCAACAGCCGCGGCCACATTAGCAGAATCGTCGCGCGCAGCAGCACGCGGCCCCTGCCTTTGCCGGCTGCCATCGCCGAACACACCCCTCTGCACAATCTTTGCCCGCGACTTCCCGTCGTGGAGTCACAGCTGCTGCAGATCACCGGAAGAGAAGACCGCACGTCAAGAGAAGAGGAAGTGCACAAGCCGTTTACGCGCGCGCGCGACGGGCAAGCCCACGCGCCGCCGCCGGCCTTGTACCGCCTCTCGCTGGTGCTGCTTCTGCGCGTCGCCGGGAGGCCATCCTCCACACATCTGCCGTCAGACAGCCCTGCAGTCGTGCGTGGATGAAGAGCGTGGCCCTGCCGCGCAAGAGACCTAAGGTCGTTTCTCTGCACCGCCGCCGCTCCTCCACCATGCCGCGATTGGTGCCGTTGTCTTCCGGCAAAAGGAATGAGGCTGAATTGTAAAGATATTGAAACTGTCGTGTTCTTCGTTCTCTATTTCTTCCGGATCTCAATATTTTACAGATTTGAAAAATATAGAGAATACAAAAAATAGATGTAAATCTATTACATGATTTTCCCTATTAAATCTAACCACGGATTTTCTCGTGGTGAAAAACAGATCCAAAACGAGAAGGCCACGAGAACAAAAACATCCACAACAATTTAAATCCATCCATGAACATACGTATTTATTTAATCTCAATTTATTCAAGATAGAGCCTAAGAACATCAGCCTGGCTCTGATACCGGTTGTAGGGTTTGAGTCTACGATGGACAACATGAATTGCCATTAATTAAATTCTTGCCAAGGATCGTTCTTAGGATACCAGGAATAAATTTCAATTAAATAAACCATGCGAACCTATGCATGCTCCTATAAAATTAATTGCAGAGGATGGAATTTAGGAATACCTGATCTTCAACGTTTGATCTATAGATCTAGATCGGAGAATAAAACGATGAAGTAGATCTGGATCTGAATCTGAACAATGGCGGTGGACAGTTGTTCCTACAGATCTGATCTTCTGATATGTTCCCTTGCTCCTTGGAAATCTGGTGAGGATTTTCTACCAAGTTGGATCCGAGATCTGGAGAAATCGATCAGTTCCTCCCTCTAGATCAGCCGCCGCCGTCTCTCTCTTGATTTTCAATATACTGAAATTCTCTAATGATCTGATAGAGAGAAGGCCTATATATAGTGTTAGGGTTTTGAGAAACCCTAACCCTCATGGGCTTGAGCAGTTCATGGGCCAGACCACGAACCAGATGCAAATAATAAAGTGGGCCCTCTTTATTAATTAATCCTTCCTTGTTCATCCCAGAACATAATTAATTAATAAAATATTATTTTAACCTTCACCACGCTAACAATGCTGACTCGCCCCTTTATTACCACGTTATTAGGAACGGGTTGCACCAAACTAACATGATCCACATATTTAAGATTTTAGACGTTCATTAATTAATTTGGCTTATGACAATCAGCCACAATTAATTAATCTCTTATTTCCTGAGTAATACCACTTACTCCTTTTCACTTATGCCTGAATTAAATAATTCAACCTGCAGGGTTTAGCATAATGAACCTTGTGAGCTCCTCAGGGAATGTCACCATCCTGAAACGGATATGCTTACCTAAACTTTCATCCTAAGCAGGCCACACACAAATTTCCAACACCCAAAATACAAGTATTAGAGTACATTTAAGACTCGCCACCATGGTAAATCAAAGTGTGGTCAATCTGTGTATGCCCCTTATCCTTCAGTTAGGTTTAAGATCATAAGAAGTATGTTAGGGATCTGGCTCATTCATATGTCAATGAGAATGGCACATCTCACTGTTGATCCCATCAATTCATAACCATGTACCGACACATCAAGTAGCTAAGATAAGCTCACTTATGAACCAATGTGCCACAGCTTAGACCGGCAGTCTATCCAGGGACCGTCTCAGCTGTGATACTGTTTATATCTCGCTAGATCAAACGACTCATATGATCCTCTGTGATCTCCTACACACCATATGGTCATCCCTATAGGCGAGATAATAGGATATTATGGTTCGTCGTATGTTTGTTTCATCAGACAGCGAGCATTGTTGTAGCAACACATATATGAAAACCAGTGTACAAAACACTTAATCATATATGCTTCCAGTATAAAATCCCAACACTTGCCACTTCATGAAAGGCATGCACCCGATTTTACTCGGATTATTAAGAAGGAAGAGGTCAAAGATGAGGTTCCATACGCTCGTCTAGTAACATTAGCAAAGAAGAAGGAGCAATCTGGTCTTTCCAATCCTCAAAAGAGAGCCAGTCTGGTCATGAAGGACCGGATCCTTTATACTCCTCTTGTTGTGCCCAATTTTCCGAATTGGGTGATGGACACCTTGGCGAAGGAACAGGTGGTCGAATACTTGTCTGCTGAACCTCTGAGGTTCCAACCTCACATGGTCTCTGAGTTCTATGCAAGGGCAGTTGTAGCAAAAGATTCCAAGTCTTTCGAGACTTTTATTTTTGGAACAATCATAACGGTGAGTGCTGAGGTACTTGCGAAGAAGTTTGGGCTTCGCAACTTAGGCCCACATATCGCAAGCTACAAAGTCACCAAAAGAGACGAAATGGAGGCTAGGTGGAAGCGGTGGAAGAAGCCGGACATGAAGAAAGACAGTCTAGGGAAGGCGATCACTTGGAAGGTGGCAACACCAATCAATCAGTTCCAGGAAGATTACAGACTCCTTGCTGATCTTGTGATCAAGATGTTCCAGTGCGACGCTGGGTTGTACTCGGAACTTTCTGCAAAAAAGTATGCCATGATGATGGCGTTGGTAGATGGCATTCAAGGGAACTGAGCTGAGTTCTTCCTCGAGCGATGGTTGGATCATGCGAAGAAGAACGTGAAGATTAAGGAGGAGGGGACCTTCTTTTCCAACGTAAACTTCGGGCTGAATGTCAGCAAGTTTATTGAGACTTATTTCAACAAATCCAAACTCGACAGGGGTGAGTCACTATCTCATACTTATTACATTCTGCAAACCAAGAAGAGACCGGCTCCTGTGGATAATTCTTGCCCACGAGTTTTAAAGGGCAAATCAAATGTAGACCCAAAATAACCCACGTCTGAAGATGATGTTGGTCTAGAAACATTAGCCATTCAACGGTTGGAACATGTAATCCCTTTAACTCCTGAAGAGATTGCTACTGCAAGGAAGGCAGCTGAGACATAAAGGTGCTTCCAAGACCTTGCCGATATTGAGAAGCTAGAAGAACTTCCTGCTGAGAGATTCGGAAAGCTTCCTACTGAGATACCCAAGAGGAGGAGATCAAATGCTGATTCACCTAAGAAGAAAAAGAAGAAGCAGAGGAAACTTATCAAAGCCTCGGAAAAAATCTCATTTGCTGAGGAACCAGAGAAAGTAAGTCCACTCTCGGTTCAGCCACTCTCTAAACGCTTAAAAGTTATAAGGAAGAATGCTAGAAAGAGGAAGAGAAACAAGAAGGATGTTGGGAAATTATTCCTAAAATCTCCCTTAGGATTTATTTGTAAAAGGTTTTGTTGGATCAAACCTTAGTAGTTGGTCGATCATTTGCTGAACTCTAAATAGTTTAGCATACTCTGTAAAGTCCTGTATAGGTTTTATATTGAGTTGTAATAGACTAGTGTGCTAAGAAGAATTCCTATCAGTCACGGAGAAGACGATGTTTGCTAAAAGACATTGAACAGCAGAATGCTAAGATATAAGCACTCATCAATAATCAGCAAACGGCTAGATAAGCGAGCAAACAAAGGATAAAAGAGCTATGTTTGAACAAGAGTCTTCAGATGCTAAACAAAGGATCCTAGCAGAGCAATATACAGGATGCTGAAGTCTCACTGCCATTCTGACAAAAAGCTCACACAAAGGACGAGACTTTCCCGAAGTAGTTAGGAGAGTAAAAGTCAAAGACAAAAGCGACTGTCACAGACCAAACACTCTCGGATCAAGGAGCTGTTGAGTCTAACGGATATGGAGATTCAAAGTTTGAATCTCCACCTATAAAAGGCAGGTCCGAAAGTGAAGACAACTACTGTTTCTATCACTACAGACATTTGCAAACTACACAAGTGTGAGAATCCTTTGACAAAGCGAACAAGTGAAAAGTAGTCAGTTGAAAGCTCATGATAAAAAGTCCATTCAAAGCTTTCAACAACCTAGAGTATCTTTTCATTGAATATCTGACACTCATTCTTGAAGATTCTTGAACTTCCATTAAGAATCTTCAATCATTGGGATAACTTCCTTCCTAGGAAGATACAACAGTCACTCTTCAAAAAGATTGACTCCGATGGGCTTTAGCCGCATATTTATTGAGTTCAGAGGCAAACTATAAAAGCCTCAACAGCGAAGGACAAGTTTTACGAAGGTGTGCCCTTGACTTGGCCGAAGCTGTGATCGGAAAAGTGCAAAGTGACGGAGGATAGTTGTGTCGTGGCCGGTTCGAAAGTTCAACGCCTACCGCAAGTGTTGGCGAATCCTTGTACTGTTGTATACTTTTCTAGTGAAATACTTAGCATTCTAGCTAAGGAGTGGACGTAGATCTATTTGGATCGAACCACTATAAAATCTTGTGTTCATTTACTGTTCTATTACCTACTGCTTAAAGTTGATTTGAAACCTAGCAACAGAGTAGCTAGCGTATATCTGAAAACTAAGTTAAATCATATCGTAACTTGAGCTAAGAAACTTCTTGTACACAACGATAAGTGTAAGTGACGTATATTTTTTCCGCTGCATTTCGTGTTAAGTTTTAATCACGATGACTCTGATATTTGAGGACCAACAAGTGGTATCAGAGCAGGAGGTTGAAAAACCGACTGCCTCTGAGTCGCTTTGAGACCTGATCTATCTTTTCCTTGCACTCTTATCCCTGTTTTATCTATCTAGCTCAGGAAATCCTTCCAAAGAATACAGAATGATGAACCATTCACTTGGACAGTATGACAGAGAGAATTTTTCATCTTGGAAGAAGATGGCTCTCATACAACTTCAGAGCATACATCCCGAGATGGCGGATGTACTGGTAAGAGGTCATATTCAGATTATGAAAGCTAACACCTTTATAGGACATGGACATGTTGAAGATGCTGCTGAAGGAGAACCAAGACCCCCGAGACCTGACATGGTTCCTAAACCGTTTGATGAATACACAAGTGAAGATAAAAAGAGAGCTCAACTAGAGCACGTGGCAAAGAAATTGATTCTTGATTCCCTTCCAAAGCTGATGAAAGAAAAAGCGCTTGATTTTGAAACTGCTAAGGAAATGTGGGACTACGTGTGCAAGTCTTCTCAGGAGACGGGTCAAATGAAACGTAACAAACTACAGGTAGCTGTAGACAAATACGAATCCTTTTCTATGTGTGCAGGTGAAACCATACAAATTATGGAGGAACGCTTCAACACCATCATTGGAGAACTCAGGAATCTTGGAAAGAAGTATGATAATGGAGAGATGAACAACAAAATCATCTCCAAACTATATCCAAGAGATGACTGGTTCGCGAAAGTGACAAGTTTAAGTGAAAAAGTCCTCAACAGCTTGACTACATCTGAGGTATTTGCTCAACTTAAAGCTCACGAATTTATTATACAGCAGTCGAAGAAAAATGAAATAGCTGTAGCACAAGCCGCATCAAATTTCGCTAGCAACTCTGAAGACTTGGCGTACTTCGCTAAGAAGGACTACAGTAAATTCAAGACAAAGAAGTCCTTCTACAAGCCAGAAAGATCTGCTCAAGCATCACCCGCAAAGGAAGGTACTTCCAGTGCAGGTACACAACCTATTGATCTAAAGATCAATGAGCTGGAAGAACAGATAAAAAGGATGCAGAGGATGCTGAATGAAGCGAAAGCTGAAAAAGAGGCGAAATAGATCCAATCACCATCATCTAACCGCTCAGTAGAGCGAAAAACTAGAACTTGTTTTGAATCTGGTTCTCCAGATCATTTGAAGCATGATTGCCCGAAGGTCAGCAGAGAGGAAAGAGAACGCCTGAAACAAAGATTTGAAAGACGCGCTGCTAAAGCTGTAACCAAGGCGTTGCTGACCAGGACGGAGATTGCTGATGAGGAGGAGTTTTACTGCTCTTCAGAAGAAGAAGATAGCAAAGAAGCACTGTTCGTGTTGATGGCAAACATTGTTGAAGATCAGTTTGCTGACGCGGACAACGATGCTGAGCAAACTTATGAATCAGCCCTCGTTGCTGATGAAGCTGAGGTATTACCAACTAACCCATCTAGCAATCCAATCATAGATGAATCGTAGGAATCATTTTTCGATTCTGAGGAAGATTACTTGACAAAGTTGTCAATAGAGTTTTCAAAAATGTATGAGATCAAAAATGAAATCGTTGGGGAAAATACCTCACTAAAACTCAAAGTTACAAATTTGACCGAGGAAGTCGAGAGACTGAGGTTAGAAAGTGAGGAACTCTCAAAATTAAAAGCAGACTTCTCTCTTCTGTCAGAAAAATTTCAAACCTTAGAAAAGGAGAATCATGTTTTAAAGAGTAACCCCAAAGAGGACTGTATTTGCATGTACAAATCCAGCAAGGCTGCTCTCAATGCTCTTGTAAGTAGTCAAAGACGTCATTATGATAAGTCTGGACTTGGATGCGAATCATCAAAAAGAATGTCAAAACCCTATGATAATTCGTCTAAACAGAATCCAATATTGTTTGTATCTGCTGGACATAACTCTGCTGAAAAGGGTAAAGGAGTAGATTCTGCTGAAACTTTGTATGCTAAGCCAATAGCTAAACCGAAGAATAGACTCCCGCAGAATATGCCCATTGGATCTCAGCAGAGGTCTGCTGGATCTCAGCAGAGGCAAAACTCAGAATTTGCTAAGCCTTTATCTAATGGACCTCAGCAGAGGAACTCAAGGATAAATGCTGTATGCAATTCTAAGCCTCAGTAGAAGAATCAAAAGATGAATAACAGGCATGCATTTAATAGAACTCAGCAGAGGAATCCAAGAGCATCTGCTAAGCCTCACTCAGCAAACTCAAGGAATACTGAGCGTTCTGATTTCAACGCAAGGATAGTACATCCTAATTTTCACCAGAGGAGGCCTGTACAGTACAATGCTGTGAGACCTACCTACCAGCAGAATATGCTGCATAGAAGAAATGTCTATGCAAGGCCTGAGCCCATTCTATCTTCATTTCAAAGGGCAAGGAAGGCTAAGTACATTCCTTCATCTGGAAATAGTAATGTTAACAATGCTAAGCCAAAGGTCAAGAAAGTGGTAAATCGAGAAACCAAGATGAAAGTCTTGAAAGTCACTATGATGTGGGTTCCGAAAGGAACTATGCTTCACGCTAATCCTGCAGGACCCGACACTAAACGGGTACCTAAATCAACTTGATTCACTTGCAGGAACAGGACTCGAGAGCTACGGGAATGAGCATATCTAATGAGTGGGTCCTGGACAGCGGTTGCTCCGCTCATATGACTGGGAACGAAGAATTATTCTCAGAAATGAGAAGACTATTTAACGGTCCCAAAGTCAAGTTCGGAGACAACAGTGAATGAGAAGTCATTGGAAGAGGGTGCATTGAACGGAACGGATTAAGAATCATCAATGTGGCACTCGTCTCCAACTTAAAGCATAATCTACTCAGCATAAGCCAATTATGTGAAAACGGGTATATCGTATCCTTTATGAATATTGGTTGTGCTATTGCTGATGCTATTTCAGGAGAAGTAAAACTAAGAGGCATCCGCAAGGGTGGCTTGTATATTGTGGATTGGCAAAGCGGACAACAACATTCCTGCTTTCTAGCTCTAAATAAAGAGGAAACAACATGGCTATGGCATAAGAGGTTCAATCACTTAAATTTCAAAACTATTAATTACCTTGCCAAAAATAAGCTTGTTGTAGGTCTGCCCAATGAGACTTTCCGCAAGGAAGGAATATGCAAATCATGTCAACAAGGAAAGCAGACCAAATCATCCTTTAAGACAAATCCTGAAAAAGAAACATCACAAAGGATTCTGGAGCTACTTCATATGGATCTCCTCGGTCCAGTCACTCCACCCACTGTAAGTAAACGCCTATATACACTAGTGGTGGTTGATGATTTCTCCAGGTACACATGGGTACGTCTTTTAAAGACAAAGGATGAGGTGAAACTTGTCCTACCGGAGCTGATTCTCAAGGAGCAGAACAGTAAAGAAGTTACTGTAAAGAGAATTCGCTCGGACAATGGAACAGAGTTCTGTAATGGAGTGCTGATGGATTTCTGTGCTGAAGCTGGAATATCACACGAAAGATCTACAGCAAGGACTCCTCAACAGAATGGTTTAGTAGAAAGGAGGAATCACACGTTGAAGGAAGTCGTTCGCTCGATGCTAGCAGATTCCAAACTTCCGGCTAAGTACTGGGGGGAAGCAGTTATGACGGCTTGTTATACACAGAATAGGAGTGCTATAACGAGCAGATTCAACAAAACTCCCTACGAAGTGTACAACGATCGTAAGCCCTTCATAACTCATCTATGTGCATTCGGTTCTACATGTTATATTCACAATAACGGAAAATCTAAGCTTAATACCTTTTCACCTAAATCAGATGAGGGTGTACTTCTTGGTTATGGACATCCCACTCATAAAGGTTATAGGGTATTGAATAAGATTACTGGTATTGTGGAAATAACATGCAATGTTATTTTTGATGAGTCTACATTAGTGCGCAGAGAAAACAAAAGAAAAGAGGAAAGCAATCATGAGACTAATGATGTCAATGATCAAACATTTTTAAATTCTTTCGAGACTATGCGTATTGTTCCGACTAAGTCTATGAATGACTGCAATCCAAACCAGACGCACACAACAGGGGACCAAACTGTTGACGAGGCCAGCGATGCAAATGATCATGCTGAGGCCAAACCTACAAACACCATAATTGAATCAGTTATTCTAGAAGTGCTTGATGATGAAGAGGAGGAGACTGCTAAGGACATTCCTTTTGGGGAAGGCACAGCCACTCATGAACATCTTGGCAGAGGCGCTGCTGAGATTCCAGTTGCTGAAAGAGTTGTCGAAAAGGCTTCCGTTCCAGGAAATCCTGTAGCAGTCATTCCGGTTGAAGTCATCCTAGATGCTGAGCACCAGGAGGGTGCTTTGGCGAACAATGTACAAGACGATGGCCTCGCAGGGGAAGGCAATATGGTCAGACCAATCAGACCAACATGGTTGCGCGCCCATCCTCTTGAAGATATCATAGGAGATGTCAATGATTCCATAATAACAAGACAAGGCAATGCTATGCTAGCTTGTTACATCTCCAGCGAAGAACCCAAAAAGATCGAAGAGGCTCTACTGGATCCGATTTGGGTGAATGCTATGCATGAAGAACTTGCAGAATTCACACGGAACAATGTGTGGGAGCTGGTAGACAGACCTGAACATCAAAGTGTTATTGGCACAAAATGGGTGTTCAAAAACAAGAAAGATGAGTCTGGCACGGTTGTCAAAAATAAGGCGAGACTCGTTGCTAAAGGATACAGGCAATGCGAAGGAATAGATTATGACAAAACATTTGCTCCTGTAGCCAGGCTGGAGGCCATTCGTTTATTCCTTGCGTACGCTGCTTACCATGAGTTCGACGTTATGCAAATGGATGTAAAAAGTGCCTTTTTAAATGGTGAGCTGAAGGAGGAAGTCTATGTCGAGCAACCACCAGGGTTTGAGCATGGCAATCAAGTATACAGACTCAAGAAGGCTCTCTATGGATTGAAACAAGCACCGAGAGCTTGGTATGGAACTCTATCCAAATTCTTGTTGAAGAATGGTTTTTAGAAAGGGAGGATTGGTCAGACTCTATTTCGCATTGAAGATGAAGGGGATATTTTACTGGTGCAAATATACGTTGATGACATTATTTTTGGCTCTAGAAATCAAGGATTATGTGACAAGTTTTCAGAGCTTATGACCAGCAACTTCCAGATGAGCATGATGGGAGAGATGTCATACTTTCTCAGATTACAAGTTCAACAATCCAGAGAATGGATTTTCATTCATCAGAAGAAGTATACTCGCGATTTGATTGCAAAATATTGCCCAGAAAAGACGAAAAGCCTGCGAATTCCTATAAGTACGACATGTATAGCCGCACTTGAGAAAGAAGAAGGCGATGTGAATCCTACTCTTTACAGAGGAATTATAGGTTCACTTTTATATCTCACCGCCAGCAGACCTGACATATCTTATGTCGTTGGATTGTGTGCTAGATATCAAGCAAATCCTAAGAAGGCGCATCTAGACACTGCTAAGCGGATTGTGCGCTACTTGAAGTGCACAGAAGGCCTAGGAATTTGGTATCCTAGAGAAGATGGTCTTGCTCTGAGTGGATATTTGGATTCTAATTTTGGAGGATGCAAAATCGATAGGAAAAGCACGAGTGGCACATGTCAATTTCTGGGACACAAGCTCATTAGCTGGTTCAGCAAAAAGCAGCACTCTGTTGCTACCTCCACCACTGAAGCAGAGTATGTGGCTGCTGCTAGCTGCTCTTCGCAAATTCTCTAGATAAGGCAACAATTGCAAGATTACGGGATCTCTCCCGAATGTGTGTCTATCTACTGCGACAACAATAGTGCCATGTGCATCACAAAGAATCCTGTCCACCACTCTAGGACCAAGCATATCGATATCCGTCATCACTTCATACGAGATCATCAGGAGAAGAAAGATATCGATGTTCGCTATATACGCACCGATGATCAGATAGCGGATATACTCACAAAGCCCTCCCAGAAACCAGATTTAAAGAATTATGTATTAAACTGGGTCTTATGGAGTTGGACAATGTTTTGGATGAATAAGATGATATTCTTATTCTTTCTGGATTTCTTGGATTTCATGAAGACATCATTAAGTATTCTGGAGGTTGAATACATCTGTTGAAGAATATTCATCTTCACAAACTGAAAATGCAAAGAATGCTAAGAAGACAATGTCTTTCAGCAGACGTCATATTGAAGGCTAAAAACATAAAGTTATGCATATTTCATAAATCTTTTCATTTTATTTACTGAAAGATGTCATTACAAAGAAGGATGAGAAAATAGAAAAACAACAACATGCTTCCCATTCTAGGGAGAACGAGGCTTAAACGGGAAGAAGTCTGTATCCAGGAGGTTCGATCGTCCTTCTGCTATCCGAGGAAAGCTCTGCTCCAGCAACCTAGTGAGCTGCATTCCATTCAGCAGAGGCACAGAAGGGTAATATTGGACACAGTCTCAAACGCTGCCAAAAATGTATTTCGCCCAATCAACCTCGACCTCATCATCAATGGACATCATGATCTGCCATGTCTCCTTTGAGAAGGAAGTTTCATCAAGGTTTTCTCCCATCAACATGTTGTGAGCAACGCGGAACAGCACCCAGTAAGGAGTCTGTAGATCATATGCTGAAACAGAAAGAGAAAATTCTGACAGCGGCGATCGTCTCCACTTCTGCCACGATGACCATTCAGGGGCTACTTCTATCAAACGGTAGCTTAACACTGACCCAGGACCTCTGGGAAGGCCGAATCGTCGAGAAAAGAAGTCTGGTGACCAACAGACTAGTTTTCAGCGCAAGGAACCATAGATGACTCCTTCCTCCATAGAGCAGCCCTCGATAAACTCCCGGAGAATATCACCTTGGAAAGATCGTGGTGTGGCCATGACAAATTGGGTCAACCCACTTCAGTTGAGTTTTGACATCACCGTCTCCGCCACGATGTAATCGTTATCATACAGGGAATACAATCCAGATTCATGAAGAATCTGGTTACGGCGCAATTCCAGAGTTTGACCTGGCGAATCCATTCTTTTGAAGATTTTTTTGAGAGTAGCAGTGAAAAAGAGTTCAGATAGGGACACTTGTGGTGATAAGGATCGTCACAAGAGGGCTATTTATAAAGGGAAAAGTCGTAACTCTTTACTTATGACAAATTGAAACAGTGATAAGAAGCAAAGATGGTTCATATCTCGGGATATGAGACGTTGAATACAGGAGAATCCTCTTGAGAATCGATTCGATTCAGTCAAAGATAGTTAATGGTCATCTGTTATATGTTGTATACACATACGACTGTGACGATTTGACAGATGCCACGTCAGAACAGTCAAGTGTTTCTTGGAAAAGTAACCGACGCGTGAAAGGACGCACGCATTCAAGACCGTCGATCTATCTGACAGGAGTCTCTCAATTGTTAGATCTTGCATCTAAAGTTTAGCAGTCTGCTAGATGTTTGGGAACGTAGTCTCCGCTACATATTCAGCAAAGTAAATAGCTCTGCTCAAATATCATCTGCTAGGACCTTAGCAGAGTTCCACTCAGCAGAGTTAATGTGGATTTTATTATGAGGTCTGTTTGTTACAAGGTTATTATCAAGCAGACAGTTGATATCAAGTTAGCATATACAAGATTGCTCGGAATGAAATATAGATATCATTTTATATATGGATTTACAAAATTATGTACATGAAAAGAAGGTACAACCACATCAGAAGGGTGGCAACGGCATAAATGGATAAAAATCTACCCCCCGAAGGTTCGAGGGACCTAGAGTGAGATCCTGAAATCTCCGCTCTAGCAGCCAACTCAATGGCATCCCTTAGGGGAGATGAAGATGTGGGAACTGCAGGACACTTCGCCGCACCCTCTGAAAGATGAAGGTCGCCCAGTCGACCTCCGGCCGATCGTCAATCGCCATCATGGCCTTCCAGATCTCGCGAGAGAAAATCATATCATCAGGATTTTCTCCGACAATCATGCCACAGACAATTTCGAACAGGACCCTGTACCGAGGTTGCAAGTGATATGCTGAGGGAGTTGGAGAGAAATCAAACTCTGGGGAAGCTCTCCATTTCATCCAGGACGTCCACTCAGGGGCTATCTCCTCATTGCGATAACCCATGACGGGAATCGGACCCCTCGGTAGGCCAAACTCTGAGGCAAAAGTGTCAGCCGTCCATCTCACCAATTGGTTCCTGAAGACGCCAACAATGGAGTCTCCAACGGGTTCACTCGATCAAATGAAATGCTGAAGATGTTCTTTGTGGAACGAATGAGGAGTGAGAGACACAAATCTGCCCACTCCACTGGCATGAAGACTTGACATAGTCATCTCTGCCACATGATATTCTGATTCATGTTCTTCATATAAACCAGAATCACAAAGGATTCTGTGTCGCAGAACGAAGAGTGTATGGGCTAGTTCTATATTTTTTTCTTGGAGACAAGTTTTCCTTTGAATGAGAAAAAGAGAAGTGAAGGTAAAGGTCGCAAGAAGATATATCCAATTATCTCCAAATCATGCCATTTATAGAGATATTTTTGATTACTGCTCATCTCAGAATTCGAACGATTGCCCTGAGGAGAGAAGTAATCCCTTAAAGTAAAGGTCAAATCGGAAGTGATTACGATCATGCATGAAATGCAATGGAGGAGAATGAATTTTATATGTTGAAATATGGCGATGTTTTGGAATACGTGGTAGTTCCTGTTCAATCCTACTAATTCTGGCTGCTGAAGATTTCAATCCGACGCGGGAGATTGCTTTTCATAAAGAGATACATTTAATGTGCGCAGACGGCGGCGATGAATTAAGTTGTGCCAAGTCACCAGCACTCAAGTTCCAGAGAACGTGCATGCTCACACGATCTGACTACCTACCCCAGCCGTTGATTGAAATTAAAACGGAAGCAATCCTCACCGTCAATTCCCTCTCGTATTTCAGATTTCAACTTCTCTATCACTTTTCTGATTTCGAATCTCTATCACTTTTCTGAAACACTTCGCCTCTCATCCTTGCAAAAACCTCTCAAAACCCCTCAGCCTCACTAAAATTCCCAACCATGGCTTCGAACCAATTCTCCAACTTCTCCAAATCAAGAGTCAAACCGTTCTCAGAACACAGAATCATCGCCATCAGAAAACTCAGAAACACTCCAATTTCAACAACCCGCATTTATCTATCCATCCATTGCGAGTTCACCCCTGCATGTGCGACATGCACCCGGTTTTACTGGGATTGAGAAGAAGGAAGACATTGATGAGTCCATTCCCTACGGCAAATTAGTAACTCTGGTCAAACGGAAGAAATTATCCAATCACTCGGCAGAGCAGAGACGAGTGGCACAGATCATGAAAGCCAGAATCCTGTACATGCCCCTCGCCATTAAGCACTTTCCCAAATGGATCTTGAATCTTCTTGATTCCAAGTTACTGGTAAAATACCTCTTTGCTGAACCTGATCAATTTCATCCGCATATGGTTTCTGAATTTTATGCTAGAGCTGTCATAAGTGATGATCAGAAGTCGTTTAAGACATGTGTGTATGGGAACATTGTAGAAGTAAACGCTGAATTGCTGTCTAGAACTTTTGGACTTAGAAATTATGGAGCCAAGATCTCTCAATATAAGGTGAATGATGTTGCTGAAATGGAAAGTCGTTGGAACCTTTGGAAAAAGTCAGGAGAGAAAGGGCAAGCAAATACGTTTAAGGTTGCCACTCCCATCAACACATTGTCAGAGGAGTACAAACTGCTTGCAGAGATAGTGATAAAGATGCTCCAGTGCGATGCTGGTTCTTATTCGGAGCTTTCTGTTAAAAAATATGCCGTGATGATGGCATTGAACGACAATATTAAGGGAAATTGGGCTGAATTCATATTTGAGCGGTGGGCAGAGCATGCCAAGAAGAATGCACATATGGAGATAGATGGAACATTCTCTTCAAATGTGAACTTTGGGTTGAAGATTAGTAAATTCTTGGAAATATTGTTCACTAACACAGGAGTAGATCGTGGAGTAGCACCTCTTTCCACAGACTACGTTCCAGTAACAAGAAAAGAGCCTAAGCCGGTCAATGCTAGAAATCCTCGAAAGTTGAACGGGAAATCCAATGTGGACAAGGACAAGCCAACCTCTCCTGAGGAACCTGATGAAGCGAGTCTAGCAGTTCAGATACTCCAACCCTCCATTCCGATGACAGAAGAAGAAATAGCATTACTAAGAACGAATGCTGAAACAGAGCATTGTTTCACAAACCTTGAAGAAATCGAGAAGTTAGGAAACCTTCCTGTGGAGCAGATTAATGAAATCATGACCGAAAAAGAAGCCGAACAACTTCCACTAGTTATTGGGGCTACTGCTCTAGAAATTCCAACAAAGAAGAGGCCAAATATCACTTCCCCTGAGAAGCAAGCAAGAAAGAAGACAAGGAGGAAATTGGTCCTAGCATCGGATAAGGAGGAATCCAAGGTTCCTGTGAAGGGAAAGAAGTCTGTTAAAGATAGAACAGAGAAGAGGAATGCAGATGATGACCATACTCCATTATCTTCCAGATGCTTAAAAGAGCGTTTGCAAGAAATCAAAGCAACCAAGAAAAAGAGAAAGGCTCAGCGAAAGGAACTTGAGAAGAAACAGTTCAAGAAGATGAGACAACAAATGATATTTGATGCTCATGATCAGGAGTTTGAGAAAGTAAGGCAAGCACATGAAGAACATGTGGGTAAAAAGAAGTCTAGAAAATTGTCAAAGGATTCTGCTGCAGAAGTGAACGCTGCTAAAAAGCCTGTGGATGAGGCTAGCAGAGCAAAAGAGGCTAGCAGAACAGAAGAGGCTAGCAGAGCAGAAGAGGCTAGCAGAACAAAAGAGGCTAGCAGAGCAGAAGAGACTGGCAGAGTGGATAAGAGTTCAGCAGAACAAGTGGAGCAATCAAAGGCAGTAGAGAATACTACAGATGGAGATACAATTCCAGCAGAGGAAAAGGAAACAGAAGAGCCCTCAGCAGATATGACTTTGAAGGATGCAAATGAAGATCCTGCTGCTGAACTTCATCGATTAGCAGATGAGGCTGCGATGAAAGGAAAGATGAAAGCTCAATCAGAAGAGGAGCCAACTATCAATCTTTCATCTGATAAGAAGATAATTGCTGATGAAGATGAAATATCTGATGAAGAGTTTACAAGACTGCTGGAGTCAGGAGCCTTTGATGAAACACACTATCCACATTTCAATCAATCAAGCCTTCCTGCAGGAGAACCTGACAATTTCATTCCATCAGAGCGCATAGAAGATGGAGCAGGATCGAGTGGAACTCGAAGTACTGAAGAACAAGTTGTCTCAATCATCAATCCAGATACAACTGAAGAGAACCCAGAACAGAGCATGATAGCAGACCATCCGGAGGAAACACATTTTGGTGATCAATCTTCTACAGTCATCTCAAGTGATAATCCGATAGAGGAGCAACCAGATGCTGGGACACTCCAAGAACCACCATTCATTGGAGGGCATGATTCTCCCCCCACCGAACCTAAATCCTCCTGTATTTCTTTTTCTGAATCTGATTTTGATGAAGAATCTTAGGAAATATTCAATGCCAAAAACCTGAGGAAAGTACCATCTGGATCGGATACTACTCTTCGAGTACCTCTCAATGGACTACCAGGACCTCGTTATCAGCTACGAAGAATTGGTCAATGGTGTGCAAAGGTCTATCCTGAAGAATTGCCCAATTCAGATTTGGCACCTATGGTCGAGGAAATAGAATTCTTTGTTCAAACCGAAATAGAAAGAGCCATTCAAGGTTTATTCCACACTGAGTTGGATAAATCAACCCCAGAAGGACGTTTGATAGCAGAGGAATTTCGCTGTTGGAAGAAGTTTGACTATATCATGTATCAACTCTGTTTCGAGGAAAGGATGTTGATCATCGCAGCAAAGGGATTAAACTTCTGGAGGTGTGAGGAACGATGGTGTTTCGACTGGATCGATCAAGTTCCAGGAATGAAACAGTTCTCAGATAAACAAGTGATGTGCAGACTTCAAGCCATCCGAGAACACCGTTCTCTCACACAGACTACAAGCTTACCCAAGTCCACCTTTGTACCTGATGGGTATTCTGATGCCAAAATCGAGTTGTCCAAACGTCAGGCAAGAGCTGCTGTAGATTACAGGAAACGCCAGTTGGAATATGAAGTTCAGCGAGCAGAGAGACTTATGGCTCGAATAGCGGCAAAGGCTACTGAACGTGCAGCCCTCGAGATTGATTACAAGGATGTACATTTGGCCAAATTCCTGGATGTTGATATTCAGAAAATAGTTAAGGATACTCAGGAAGCACAGGCCCGAATTGCTCAGGAGAATGCACAAATTCAGGAGGCCGCTCATCGGATGGTAACTGAGGAAATCTCTTATCAGGCATATGTTGATGCAGTTGTTACTAAAGTTCCGCACACACCGATTCCATCGAGCCAAGAACTCATTGCAACCACATCCTTCAATGCTACTCCAATAACCTCTCTGCAGATGCCCTTTCTAATGAATGTCGATATGGCTGGAGCCTTTACCTCTTATTTGCAAGTAACCATTGATGAGAAGGTGGCGGAAGCAACCACTCACTTGAGAAGAGAAATTGATGAGGTACGGGGAGATGTATCCCATGTACGATTGGAGGTAGCTGAAACCAAATTGGCCGTCTCTGAGAATAAGACGGGCCTGGAGGTCGTTCAAAAGGATTTAGCCAAAGCCAAGACAACCTTTTTGGCTGCAGTCAAAGAGGGGGAAGAAAGAAGAAAGGCTGACCAAGAACGAAGAAGAAAGGAAGATGAGGAGCTAGCTGCAGCCAAGGAGGAGATAAGGCGAAAGGAGGAGGCAGCCAAAGAAGAGCTGAGAAGGAAAGAACAAGAACTCCAACTGCAGAAGATTGCAATGGAACAGGAGAAGCTGGCTAAACGACTGAAGCGTGAGGCTGCTGAGAGAGAAACAGGAGCCAATCTTCTTGAGAATTTCATGAAGTTCACCATGGAGAGACTTGCTGATATCCAGAAAGGCAACTCATCGATTTCAGCAGACAAGCCAGCACCCGACTCATAGACGATAAGGTCCAATATTTTTTTTGCTTTCTGAGTCCAATTTGTACTTGAAACTGCTATATCATCTATAAAATTGGATCAGACTTAGACAAATTCTCTTTGTCTACCTCTGATTTTTATTGGTGTGTCCTAGTTGATTTACACTCCTGGTGTATTCAACAAATTTGCATGTGGATATGGAGATTATGTTTTGGTTGGTGAATGTTTGCTAATCTTATGAGTGCTAGAATTTCTAGCATATTACCTTTGTGCAGCATTCAATTATGCTTAATCGAGAAATATTTCCCAGCACTTGTTGAGGGGGAATTTTATTAAAACCATTTTTTTTGCTTGAACCTAGTTGGAAAAACTCTGTGTTAGATTGACAGGATAGCATAGTTTAGTAAAACACATACATTCTTCCACTCATGGTCAGCATATGACAGTAAGCTTTGATCGCACCAAAAAGGGGGAAATTGTTGGGAAATTATTCCTAAAATCTCCCTTAGGATTTATTTGTAAA
>JAPKLW010000248.1:162858-237755 GCA_026898455.1 Plectranthus barbatus | reverse complement strand
TGTACCTTAAAATGTGCATGTGACTCATCTAATCATCTTTATACGAGTTAACCAATTCATGATTAAATAATCATCAAGTTTGGAATTTGTTTACTTATTAAACGGTCAACTTAGTATTCAAATTGATCATCTTGACTCGATTAATTAAAAATGTTCAAAAACATTTTTAAGTGCATAAAAACATGTATAACATTCCTTGGTATCAATACTTGAGCCTAAGTATCAAAGATATGAAGTATCGAATCGAAAACGGATCGACAAATAAACATAAAATTAGGCAGGGCAGTTTGTGTCGACTGATATAGCTCTGAGTCGCCTGACACAGATCTTGTGTCGCCCGACACAACTTTGTTACGACCGACACAAAGTTCTTTCTACTTCCCATCATCACAGGTGCAATGTGCAGTCTTTCCCGGCCATTCTGAGCCCCGAAAACATCACCAAGTATCTAAACATGATAATGGACAATTCTAGATGCCAAAAACACGAATCTAATGGATCAAAATGCAAGAACATGGTGAAGAAGGAAAGTGGAAACCCTCACCTTCAACAATGGCGGTCCGTGGTGGTTTCTGGCGATCGGATGCAGGGTTGATGATCCAAGGGTACTAATAGAAACCCCACAACACAAGGAATATGAATATCAAGTTAGATCATGATTCCATTACCATTTGGCAAAGTTATGGAATAAAATTTGAAGTTCATCGGCTTACCGAGGGGGCTTGAAGATTGGCCGATAACTTACTCATTTCTTAACGAATTTGGGTGATTCCAAGTGCTATCGAAACCTTGAAGCACGATCTTTCTTTGGTATTCACAAATCATGGCTTAGAACTTGATCGAACGGTAAAAAAAAATCACAAAGACGGAAGGCGGGGGGGACAGAGAATTGAGCAGCGTGCTTCCTCTTTTTTTCTTTTCTACGATCGAGGAGGTGTGCACCGCACTTCATCCAGCACATTTATTACAATTGAAAGTGGTTCAATTTGATAGGGTACACGTGTCACCCTTCTACTCATCGCAACTTCGGATTCATTATTTCATGTAATAACTCCGCTAATCAACCTCCATTGTTTCTTAATTCGACATCTATTGTCCGATTTTAAAAATTGACATCTGTGGAGATATTCTAAATCACGAGTTCTTGTCTTGGGTTCAATTCCATAATTTTTGGAATTATTGTTTTCTCATTCTGAATTTAATAGTTCGGAAAATCATAAAATATTCCACAGACCTCAGAATCTCAATCCGATTGTTTTTAAAATTTGTATAAGTCAATATCAAGCAAACCCTAGCTCGGTGAAAGAAACGGATCATTCAGGTGCGGGTTGTGATTTTAAATGTATTAAAAATACGCTAAAAACCTTATTTCATCGCTCTCAGATTTCTTGAGTGAAATTCATCTGCATGACCATCTAGGGTTCTTGAAAACGTACTCATAGGTATTTAGTTCTCATAAAATGGATATCCATGCAATGTCGGATTTTAATTTCTGAATAACGAGCAATTATTTTGCTAAATAAATTTTTAATTACATCCCAAATTAAGCGTTAATTAACTTAATTAAACTTAGGGATATTACATGTTTGAGAATGAGATTTGATGATGCTTCTAGATATTAGTCACTTTTTCTATATTTATCCAACATAAAACCTTCAGTCCGACATTAGAAGCTAATAAAGACCTTTTGAACTAAGCGTGTTATGAATTCCAGCAGTGGAAAATAAGTTCGAAGTTGATTGGTAGTAAAAAATAGTAGTATTAATGCTCAAAGTGCTCAAGAGGTAGTTAGGTTTATGTTTGAGAGTTGTACTAGTTGTCACTGATCAAAATGTGTTTTAGGGACTTTCACTATCAAACTTGATTGTTGTATTTTATTAAACCTGTAAGAATTGACGAGAGTGAAGCTTTGTTATGTGAAGGTTATCTTATTGAGATTTTTTTTTTCTATACTGAGGGCTGATGAGATTGGAAATAAACATAACTAGGGCATCATTCAGTTGTTTAGAGTCTTTTTGAGTTTATATTAGTCTTAGTTTTAGTTGCTTAGAACAAACGATCTTAAGTCTGGGGGTGATAATTCTCATAAAGAGTTACCTTCTTTTCATTTATTTGTGTTTATTGTGTTAAGTTGCTATTAGTTTTATTAAAGTTTAGGGTTATTTGTCTATTAATTGTCTTATTATCTTAATTCACCTTGTTTGCTCATGTTTTAGTTAATTGTTGAGTTTTTTCAAGGAAATGTGAGTTTTTTCTCAAGATTTGTTATGCTAGATGTCACACCCCAAAATTGAGCATATTACGTACAACCAAAGTACGCTATAGGATTTAATGTTCAAAAATAATTTTTGAATATTTGCGGATGCGAATGTTTGTAAAAGAAGAGTAAAGAATTGAATACTTGGATTAAGAAATATAATTTAGAGTGAGTCATCAAAAAGCTTGAATAGAGTCAATTTGAGTTCAAAACACAATTTCTAAAGTGACACTATGTATGGAGATATAGTATCATGGCTCAATACCGATTTCAAACAAAACATAGGAATCAAATAATAGTGCCATAGAAGATCAAGAAGAGGGATCATGTTTAGGGATACAACCTCAATTTAATACAAGGCTTCAATTAAACACACCATAGGAGATGCTAATTTGGTTTGCAAGTAAAACATCACAAGTTCAAGTAGACAAAAGGATAATAGGGAAGTAAAATTACATGCCCTAAACACATTTATTTAATTAGGTTCACATTTGAACCGTTTCTTCCCACAAGTCGCCACAACGCCACTCCACACCATCACTGTGTACCTACATGTAGGGAAAACACATGCAGGGGTTGAATGCGCCGCGTACCCCGTGGACACGTTGTCCCGAAAATAATACATATAATATATCTTAGAAAATATCGTATCACACAAGCATGACATAAGCTTTATCATTAAAGTTTTACTTATGCATGACATAAGCTTTCCTCACATGGATGGATCCATCTCTTTTTACTTGTGGTGCCATTAACAATAAATCATAATCAAGCTCATCATCAATCAGGGACACTCCACCTTATCCTTCCAAAATCATTCACCAAATAGGGGTGATTAATCCCTTCCTTCTTATACACCACATTTGAATCATAATCAATCAATCACATTGTTAAAGCACCAAAATATTTTACGGTATTCCAAGCATTTGAAAACAAAAGCATTCATCTTGAGAAAATAGTTGAAGAAAGAATATTTTTAAATAAATTAGTGTCCACCTTAAGTCGTTGATAAGCTCGATTACTTGGTTCCACTAGATGATGCCTGCTTCCCACAATCAACAACACCTAAGTGAATAATAATATAATGTCACTAGGTGAATTACTTAGGTATGCATATCTATATTCATGCTCATACAAATATCCTAAGGGTGTTAGGCATAATTTAAAGGTCTAATATTGCATTACATGTCCTAAGTTTGGACTTAACAAATGTTCTCATGTTGTAGTAAATTTTGGCTAAATTCCAGATTTGTGCATTCATCTTACAAATTGCATAACTTTGTGTCCTTAATTATTTTTAAACTCATCTTCATTATTAAACTAGAAACATTAAAGTTTAATCTCGAATTGAAGGCTCTTGAAAATTCATTACGGTTTGGCCTGGGGAATATAAATCAATTTCAGGTAGGTTTGAGATTACGAGAAATAGAACACCATTTTGTAAAATTTTCCCTAGAGCTACTAAATGTCCAAAAGAGCTGTAAATTTACATAAATCGACCTTAAGGTATCTATTATGTGTCTGTAAATTTTCATGGCTAAACTCCTGATACATTGTCTGGAATTAAGCCAACAAGACGGGTTGTTCAGAAATGACACATAGTTTTGTAGAGGTTATAACTTCCAAACCAAACAACATTTTTGGGTGATTCCAATTTATGGTGAAGAGTTTAGTGTGTGTTCTTGGTGTTTTCCTTGGGAGAGAGTTGCAGCTTTGAAGTGGGAAAGATGATAAAATGATTGTGGGTGTGTGTGTATCGTGTGAGAAGAGGGGGAGGTGAGAGATTGAGTGTAGTTTTAGGTTTGCATGTATTTTCCCATGTTTGTAATGATCATTGCCCTCCTTTTACCAAAATGTCCTTCAATAAATTTTATTCTCTTCTTTAATCAACTCTTCTAGAAGACTCATTTAGGTCAATGTAGGCTAATTAGATGGTAGAGTAATAATGCACTCTAGGAATTTATCTATCTATCTATCTATATATATATATATATATATATATATATAGGGGTGCATTCTAGGCTGAACTCATCTTCCTGAATGAACTATGAACTTTCATTGTTGTGTGTGTAATTGATCATTATTGTATATATAATATCTCATTACAGTATCATATACACTACAATGATCAATTACACTCACAACAATGAAGTATCATAATTAAGTACTATAATGAACTATAATATAAACTACAATGATCAATTAAACACACAACAATGAAAAGTTCATAGTTCATTGTTGTGTGTTTAATTGATCATTGTAGTTTATATGATAGTATCATAATTAAGTACTATAATGAACTATCATATAAACTACAATGAACTTTTCATTGTTTTGTGTGTTTAATTGATCATTGTAGTTTATATGATAGTTCATTATAGAACTTAATTATGATACTTCATTGTTGTGTGTGTAATTGATCATTGTAGTGTATATGATACTGTAATGAGATATTATACATACAATAATGATCAATTACACACACAACAATGAAAGTTCATAGTTCATTCAGGAAGATGAGTTCAGCCTATATAGTGATTAGGTGATAATAGAATTTTCCGTGCTAAATGAGAATAAATTTGAGCCATTAAATATTTCAATCTACGGCTCAGATCAAACAAAGCCCGTCCAATTTTCAGTGCATATTTTGCACATACTCAATGCATAAAAAGCAAAAATGTAAAAAATATATATTCAAGAATTTCATTTCGTGCAGTTCATAAAACATAATATGCATACGTTCAATGTAAAAAATGCAATATTTTAGGCATAAAACTGCAGCATATAATCAATACAAAAATGCACTCAATATGAATACAAAAATGGAAAAACTATATATCAAGAATTTCATTTCGTGCAGTTCATAAAATATAATATGCATACGTTCAATGTAAAAAATGCAATAGTTCAGGCATAAAACTGCAGCATATAATCAATACAAAAAAATGCACTCAATATGAATACAAAAATGTAAGAAATATATATTCAAGAATCTCATTTCGTGCAGTTCATAAAACATAATATGCATACGTTCAATCTAAAAAATGCAATATTTTAGGCATAAAACTGCAGCATATAATCAATACAAAAAATGCACTCTATATGTATACAAAAATGCATATGCTTTAGAATAAAAATGCATCTTATTCAAGTTAATAATGCGTCATTTGATGCAAAAAATGCAAATATTTGGGAACATTTTTTATGGGTAATTGATGCATTTTTCATCCTGAACGTAAATATAATGAAGAGCATATACCAGTTGAATATGAAATCAAGATTTTCGTGCGAATCTTCTAAATTTAACATATTCAATATGGATGTCATATGAATCGTCGTAAGAATACGATTAATTTGATATATGATTCGTAAAAAATAGATTTGAATCGAGGAAGATATGATCGTTTGATTATAATGGGAGGAAAGAGAAAATTATGAGAGAGAGAGAGTGTTTAGATCTAAAATAGAGAAGACGGTTACAAAAATTAAAACAGTAATTACTATCTTACCCATTTTGAAATAATCACGCGCGAATTAATTAAAAGAATGGGAAAATCTAGTGCGTCGATCTAGAAAATTAAACAGCCCAGATTCATTCTCATTTAACATGGGAAAGTCTTTTATTATATGATCACTATATATATACCATGATGCTAATTAAATTAAAATCTCTATGGTGATGAGATCAAAAATTTGTTAAGTAGTGTGAGCAATTTTTTTAATTTTTTGGGATCTCAAGTTGGGACTTCGAATCGAGTCAAACGGGTGTCGTATGATTAGTCGGGCATATCTGCACCATGGGTTCCATGATAATTAATTTGATACCTTAGTATAAAATTAATAATAATATAAATGCTAAAATAATTTTGATTAATATTCTTGATCGTAGTATACTTCGAATGCTTTGTGTTTTTGGCTTGTAATAAAATCAGTCTTCTCTAATTATATATATATGAGGGCCAAAACTCTTAACAATAGCTTAGTGGATCTAATTCAGGAATTCACCTCAGAATTATTATCGAATAATTAATTGTTGTCGAACATAGTAAAAATATTTCTCGATTTATATTTCTCGTGGAATAATTTATTTAAAGTCTAGGAATTAATTTTCCCAAAGTATAATGTAGAAAATATAGTGGGCTAGGTATTTTATTTATTTGGATATGAAAGAAAATGGTAGGGAATTAATTTATTTGGGCCCAAGAATTGTGTAGTAGATTTAATTAATTATCTCGGCCCATTAGCCCAATTCATATTTATTTAATTGTTGGGCCAAAATCATTAATCTGGCCCAATTAGAGTGTGGGTCGAATTAGTTATTCTGGTGTTTGTCCTACTGTCGCATGCTATTATTCAATTTATTGCTGAAAAAGCTTGAGCTGTCGAAGTTAAAATAAAAATAAAAGTTTAAAATTTTTCGGGGTGTTACATCCTACCCCTCTTAAAATAAGTTTTGTCCCAAAAATTGTAAGCTTTTAAAGGAATAGTTTTGGATATTGTGTCCTCATATTTTCATCGAGTTCCCACGTGGATTCTTCTGGTTCCTACTGGTTCCAAAGTACTTTGACCTTTGGAATCTTCTTGGTGCGTAGCTATTGTACTTTTCGGTCTAGAATGGTTGCAGGTCTTTCGGGGAAACACAGGTCTGGTTTTACATCCACATCAGGATAGTGAATTATGTGTCTAGGATTGTAGACATACTTCTGGAGTTGTGATACTTGAAATACATTATGAACGTCACTCATGCTTGGTGGTAGAGCCAATCGGTATGCTACCGGACCAACAGTTTCTAAGATTTCAAAGGGTCCGATGAATCTGGGTTTTAATTTTCCTTGCATTCCCAATCAAGTGATTCCCTTTGAAGGTGATATTTTCAAGAAAACCTTTCACTTCGTCGTGTGTCACGTATGACTTCTATCGATTTTGAGCTTTTTTATCCTTAGCTTAATCTATCAGACTTACTAGATCATGTTCTTGATTACTTCCGGGCCGAGTGCTTTTCTCTCACCCATTTCATCCCAGTAAAGAGGCAATCTACACTTCCTACCATACAATGCCTCAAACGGGGCCATCTTGATGGTAGACTGGTAACTGTTGTTATAAGCAAATTCAACAAGTGGTAGGATTTGATCCCAATTCATTCCTTGGTCGAGCACTACGGCTCTCAGCATGTCTTCTAAGACTTGTATTCTTCTCTCTGACTGTCCATCAGTCTGTGGGTGATAGGCGGTGCTGAAATTCAGTTGGGTTCCCAATTCCCTCTGCAAACTTATCCAAAATCTGGATGTGAACCTGGCATCTTTATCAAACATTATGGAATTTGGTATCCAGTGCAACTGGACTATCTCTTTTACGTAGATTTGTGCCAATCTTTCAGCTCCATAAGTAGCTTGTACTAGTAAGAAATGAGTACTCTTTGTCAGTCTATCTATGATCACCCAGATGCTAGTATTCCTTCCGGGTGTCCTGGGTAGATTTGTCACAAAGTCCATGGTTATATGCTCCCACTTCCATTCAGGTATTTCTAATGGTTGCAGCTTACCGTATGGGCGTTGGTAAAGCATTTTAACTTGCTGACAGATCAAACAACTCTCTACATATTCAGCTAGATCCTTTTTCATTCCTTCCCACCAGAAGGATTGTTTCAGATACTGGTACATCTTATTTCCTCCAGGATGAGTAGCGTATGGGGCATCATGTGCTTCCTTTAGAATTGTTCTCCTAATATCTTCATCCACTCGAACACACATTCTTCCCTTGAAGAGTAAGGCGTTATTGGCCGTTTCGGTGAGATTTTCTCATCTCCCCGACAAACTTTCATTCTGGTTTTCTCAAGTTGCACACTTTCCCTTTGCGCGTCAATGATTCTTTGACTCAACTCGGATTTCATTACCATGGTGGCTAGGCTTCCACCTTCTGTAGTTTGGATTGGTATAACAACCTCTAGCCTTATTTTCTCAAATTCTTTGATCAGTTCTTCCGCTGTTCTCAAGCAAGTTATACCACTGTCTGTAGCACTTATATATATGATATACTGGCATAGCCATTCTGACTTAAGGCATCAACAACAGTGTTTGCTTTTCCAGGGTGCTACTGGATGGTCAAGTTATAATCCTTGACTAGCTCTAACCATCTTCTTTGTCTCATGTTTAGTTCCTTCTGTTCGAAGAAGTACTTCAGGCTCTTATGGACAGTGAAGATTGCACATTTGACACCGTACAAGTGGTGTCTCCAAATCTTTAGTGCATGTACCACAGAAGCAAGTTCTAGATCATGGGTCGGATAATTGAGTTCATGAGGTCTCAACTGTCGGGAAGCATAAGCTATCACTTTCCCGCCTTGCATTAACACGCATTCCAGACCAATCTTTGATACATCGGTGTAGACTTCAAAGTCTATCCCATCTTCGGGTACAACTAGGACAGGTGCAGTGGTCAGTAGTTCTTTCAACTTCTGGAAGCATTTCTCACAAGCTTTGGTCCACTCATATTTTGTACCCTTCATCAATTGTTGTGTCATTGGTCTTGCTATCTTTGAAAATCCTTCAATAAAATGTCAATAGTAGCCGCCTAAGCCTACGAAAATCCTAATCTCGTTAGGGTTCTTTGGTGGCTTTCATTCTTGGATTGCTTGGATTTTATAGGGATCCACTTTTATTCCTTCGGCGGAGATAACATGTCCTAGGAACATAACTTCTTTGAGCTAGAACGTACATTTACTAAACTTGGCATACAGTTTCTCTGTCCTCGAGGTCTCTAGGACAATACGGACATGCTTTTTATGTTCTTCCTCTCCCTTTGAGTAAATCAGTATGTTGTTAATGAATACTATGACAAAGCGATTGAGGTATGGGTGAAAGACTCAATTCATCAAGTCCATGAATACTGCAGGTGCATTGGTTAACCCAAACGGCATTACAATGAATTAATAATGCCCATATCTTGTACGAAAAGAAATTTTTGGTATGTCTTCCTCTCGAACCTTCAACTAGTTGTATCCTGACTAAAGATCAATTTTGGAGAAAATTTCAGCTCCTTTAAGTTGGTCAAATAGGTCGTCTATTCGGGGCAAGGGATACTTGTTCTTCAACGTAAGGTTGTATAATTATCTGTAGTCAATACATATATGAAAAGACCCATCCTTTTTCTTTACAAACAACACTGGTGCTCCCTAGGGTGACACACTAGGTCTTATGAATCCGAGGTCTAGGAGTTCTTGTAACTTAACCTTCAATTCTTGTAACTCCTTCGGTGCCATCCTATATGGTGCCTTTGACACGGGCGTTGCACCGGGTTCTAGTTCTATCGTGAATTCCAATTGTTGATTGGGCAGCATCCCCGGTAGTTCCTTGGGAAATACATCCTCGAATCTTGTACCACAAGAACATCGTGTATTTCCTTCACCTTGATCTCATCTTCTTCAAGCCAAACAAGATAGGCTTGACTGCCTTCTTTCCTTAATTCTTTCAGAGTGCATAATACGGACAATACGGGTACTCTTCTCTCCCTTTGGAAACCATAAAAATCTACAGTCTCTCCTACGGCATTCTTGAACGATATTCTCCTCTCTTTACACACTATTTTCGCTTGATTCCCTGTCAGCCAATCCATTCCAAGGATAATATCGACGTCAGTCAGGTCCATGTTCAAATTCTTGATGGTGAAAATATCATATCCTAGTTCGGCTCTTAAGTTTAGACAACACAAGGTTATTTTTACTATTTCTCTAGTAGGATTTATGACATCTAGTGTGCTTTTATTTCCTTCACTTTCTAGCCCTAGTAAATCCACACATGCTCTTTATATGAAAGAATACGAAGCTCCAGTGTCGAATAGCACAATAACAGGTATATCCAAGATTTTGCAGAAACATGTGAGGTTCGCAGGCTTCTTCTCCTCTTTCCTTTCTTGTTGTGTCAAGCGGAAAGCTCTCCTTTGGCGATTTGCACGGGGTGAGGCTGATGAGTAGGGTTCCTCATACGGTTCTATTGTGGAGCATTATTTCTTGGTAGAGGCAGTCAGTTTTGTCCTGCTCCATTCTGGTTCCTCTGCTGAAATTGTTGATTCTGAGCATAATTGGCTTGATTATTGTGTCTAACATTTCAGCACTTAGCAGCAAAGTGCCCAATTCTTCCACATCGGTAACAGGTGTTGTTTCTTGTTGGGCAATTCTGTCCAAGTGTTCCCTTCCACATCAACCACAACTACTTAAGATAGGTGCAACATATCTAGCGGTTGGTGGAGTCCTCTGTGATATTTGATTTACCAGGTGGAATCTCCTATTATCCTGCCACTGTCTCCCCTGTGCCTGATAGTTCGGCCTAAATTCATGGTGCTATGTCTGCTCAAATGTCCTCTTATTATCAAATCGAGGCAATTGGCTAGAGAATGCTTGGATACTCGTGTTACTTCAACAGCCAGAGCTCTACCCAAGGTAGCCTTGTATGTCAGTCCCTCCAAACAAGCCAGGGCAGTGTGTATTTCCTGTCTCAATCCTGATCAATATATCTTGGATTTCTTTACATCTGTGTCCACCTGATCAGGAGCATAGTGTGATAGTGCACAGAACTTACGGTTATAGTCCTTCACAGAATCACGTCCCTGTTTCAGATTCAGGAACTCTGTTTCCTTCTCCAGCCTATAGGTTTTCGAAATGTATCTCTCAAATAACTTTGCTTTAAAGTCTTCATATGTGATACCGGTGGCTTGTTCTTTGGTGAGAGTGCTCAGATGACTCTCCCACCAGTAATCGGCTTCTCCTTGCAACTAATATGGTACACAATTTATATTTTCTGCCTCAGTACATTCTTGGAAACAAAAATTTTGTTCCATTCCCCGGACCCATATTGCAGCCTTTTCTAGGCTCTCGGAGCTGTCATAAGTCAGTGGTTTTTGTTGTGCAAATATTTCTCTGATTTTCCTTGTAGGCGGGGGTGCTTCTTCCCCAGCTGCTTCTTGCTCGGGCCTCATTCATGGGCGTCCTCTAGGTGGCATCTGAAATCAAGACACAATCCGTTACATCATATACAAGTGACCAAGTGATCTAAATATCGACTCTACTTTAGTCATCAAATGCTACTTTCTTTTGTTTATCGCATTTCTCAATCTCATGCAAGCAAGTGCACATAACCATGCCATAGGCCAATCATTTATCATACCATACATATCATAAGGTTGTAACTTGTTATCTATATATATGAAATTTTCTGTATACGTAACATCGCTTAAACAGTCCTAACATTCCATGTTTCTTTATTGCTAAATCCAGGACTGATATGTGCGTAAAATGACCTATTTTTTTATGTGTGCACGTGCATGTTTGTGGCCACTTTACCCTCATATCATATGCTTTTGTTGTTCTTTTGTCTTGTTTTCGTGTTTTCGTGTTTGAAATGTTGTAGGATGTGTTTTGGGCATAAAACAACACTTTTGGTTGAGTTTTGGATGAAAATTGCCCGAGCTAGGAGTCAAAAGGAAGCAGGATCGACCAAGCAAAGCAGGAAGGGTGCAGGGGGCATTTAAGAGACTTGGCTCGGTCGAGCCAAGCCCTTCAGAGAGGTGGCTCGGTCGACCCACCCATGGCTCGGCCGAGCCAAAGCAAGACTTTGGTGTTTTTCAGTTCTGTGCTCACCCGGGCGAGCCAACTTTGGCCCGGGCGATCCGAGGCTCTGCCAACTCATTATAAAAGGGGGAAAACAGTTATTTTGACAACGAATTCATAACTTTTCATAATTTTGGGATAACTGCCTCCTAAATTCTCTCTACGATTCCCATTTCCACCTCTTCCAAAACCTCACCCAAGGTATCAAGGAGCTAATTCATCAATCCTTGGAGGAGAATTGAAGATCCAAGGGGGTAGATCAAGACCTAGCAAATCCAATTGGGGAAGATTTCACTTTCTACTTATCAATTGTAATGGATGTATTTGATTTCAACTTTGTATTGTTACAATTGAGAGGTATGTTGCTCTAATTCAATGTGGATGTTGATTTGAACAACGATGCATGAAGATTAGGTTTGATAATTGTTTGTTTACTTTCCTTTGAGGGATTGATTTGCACTTGAGCTTATTCCTTACCTTTTAGATGTAGGTAATAGCCAATCTTTAAGGTAGTTGACGTAAACGCTGCAGCCAACACGCGAGCGGAATCGTCATGATAAGTGTATAATCTTACGATTCTAGTTCCAATCCATGTGCGGTGCTAGGTCGTAGGGCGATAATTGACGGTCGATTGGGAGTGGCCTAGGGGTTAATAACGTAGTTGTTTGCAATTCCTAGTGTCATCTACCGCTAGTTATCCGTAGCAAGTGACTAGCAAATGTAGGGCCGATTGCTCAACCTCCTAGGGATTAAAATGTGTTTACATCAATGATTAACCTAATTGGATTACATCTACATTTATTTCAACATCCTATCTACCACATTTGAGTATTTTCTTGTCTTGGTTTACGAAAGTGTGGAGAGAATTGATTGAATGTTGATTGTTGCTTTAATTCATTGTTTGTTAAATGTTGTTAGCATAGGTTAAATTGATTCCCTAGTTTGATAGAAATCACTCAACGATTTTATCTTGCCTAGCTATTAGACTTTGCTATAGTATCCCGGTATTCTAGCGGGCGAAACGAAGAAGGACCTGGATTGATAATTAAACCTTGAGTGTGCAGTGAGAATTTGTATGAGTTCTTATTGCGCACCAAGTTTTTGGCGCCGTTGTCGGGGACTTCATTTAGTAGGTTGCTAGATATTGGGGGAAAAGTGAAGCTTGTAGGCTAGGTGTTTGTGTTTTTGCTTGTGTGAATAATTTGTTGTTTGTTTTTGGTATTTGTTGGTACTTTGAGTTTGTTGGACTTGTGTAGGTGTCAAATGGAGAATCATCGAGGAGTTCACTCGGAAAGGCTTATTAATCTACAAAGGCAAATGGAGGAAATGAAAGCCAAAATGCTGGAGAGACAAAGCCCGCGGAGGCCACTTCGAACAGTATTTGAAGAAATGTCGAATAGTAGCTACCCATGGATGGAAGAGATTAGACATGATCGCATTATGAAGTCAAATTGGGGAAATGAAGAAGAGGAGTGTAGTAATGAAAGCTATAGAGATAAATGGGGGAATTGTGACTTCCGGAACAACATGAACTACTCCCCATCTAATGGCTACTCTCCATGTAGACGCTATGAGAACCAAACTTGGAATCCATCCATGACAAGAGTTTATTGTGATGAGTGGGGCAGCCGTGATCATGAAAGAGTTAGAGAACCAAGATCGTCTCAGAAAGCTTTGAAGAGGAGACAGGATCAGCTCATGGGAAACCTTTTGGAATTAAAAATGCAATTATCCGAACTCTTGAAGAAGGTGAGTGAGAAGCCTCATGTGCAAGAGGAAACACTTGACATGGAAATAGGTCTCGAAGGAAGTTGTGAGGAAATTTTGGAAGATGAATGTGAGGATGCGGTTATGGTACTAAAGGAAGTAAGATTTCAAGATACAAGAGTAAAGGAGATGCAAGAAGAAGAATTAAGGAAAGAAGATAAAGAGTTACCTCAAGAAGAGAAAGAGGATGATAGAACCAAGAAGTAGAGGATACACATTGAAAGTGAGAAGAATGGTGTTCTTGTGATATCTTCCCTTGAGGTGATGAATGAAGTTTCGGCATTGGTACAAAATGATGACGTGGAGAATCATGATGAAGAAGTTATGTCGGAAAGTCCATGTGGCGATGTGGTGCTTAAATTTCCTTCACAAGTGATAGACAAGGTGGAAAAGGAAGTAATACTTGAAGTCATGGTGAAGGAATCATATGATTTGATTAAGAAAGGGGATGTGGAGAAGTTGAAGATTGATCCAAATGGGGGACAAGTTGAGACTTATATACTTTGGATTCAATTGGATGATGACTCGGAGATCAAATCAAAGAAGGAATCACCACCTTTCATAGTCGAGTTTGTCAAGACATGCAACCCTTTTTGGAGAGATGATAGGGGTGAAAGAAAAATTGCCTTGGACAAATTGCTCCCAAGTAAATGCAGATTAAGGGAGAAAAGTGTATTAAAAACCCACAAGATTTTTTACAATGGGTGATGTGGTAAGGTCGTCTAGCTACCGACGTTAAGGAAGCGCTTGTTGGGAGGCAACCCAACCAATTTTATAGCTTTTGTTTAATTGCTTTTAGTTGCTTTGATTTTGAATAAATGTCTAGTTTGTTTGGTTTTGTGTTTGTAGAAGGAACTACAAGATCGAGAGGAGTGACGATGCACCGTCCACCATTTTTGCAAACTTAGTCTCACTTGACTAAGTTTGGGGGGATGTGCCGGTAGTCGGTGCCTCGGTTTATTCTTCTCCATCTCCTATCATTTATCTTGCAATTAGTTTAGGTTGTTGGATATTGTCCCTTTATTGGATTTGATTCGATTTGGTTGTACCAATATTGATATTCTACCTTGGATGAATGTTGTGGACTATGCTCATCTTGATGATATGTATGGATATTTTCATGGGTTTAAGTTTGTTGAACATTGTTTTTTATGGTATTTTTGGTGGAGCTAATGGAAAAATGATTTATTTGTATAAATTTTTGGATAGTGGAATGATGGTGGAAAGAGGTTTTCGAAGTGAATATGGTTAAGGATTGTTTGATTGTGATTGTGGATGGAATTATTAATGAGTTGACATGATTGACTACTTCCTATTATGCATGGTTTTTGGTTTGGATTATTGGTTTGGTTTGAATGGTGGAACTATTGGATATGATCTTATCATTGTTGATATTTGGTTTGTGGATAGTTTGGTGGATATGAGAGCTTTATTGGTTTGTTTTATGCTCAAGTGTTAGGTGGTGTTTGTGTTGATCTAGTAGGTACAAATAAGGTCTTGAAGAGCGATTTGATCGTGTGTGCCGATGGTTAACGCTTTCTATCGTTCCTTCTACCAATTAGATTCATTATATTGTTTTATGGCATGTAGATTGTGGTTAGGATGTTGTGTGCTTGTGTGTGTGTGATGAACCCGAACTAGACTTGAGGTTTGAATCATGATTTACTTGGTGAAGTTGGATGTTTATCTCAACCAATGATAGGGCGGAATCTAGTTGTCGAAGCATGTCTTAAGTTTAACTTTTGAATTGCCCAGTTTTGTGTGTGGTTAATGCATAGGACTTGACAAAAAGCTGTGAGGTTTGAGCCATGATATTGTCATATCTTTATTGTTTGTGAGTGGCAAGATTGAGAGTACGAGAACTAGAACTTGCATCCGTTCTCTATCTATTGGCATGAGTGTGTAACTAGAAAATGATCTTAGGCCATCGATTCTTAGTCCTACCTTTCACACCGGGAGTATAAGGTGGTTGTTATCATTATTTTACCTTTTGTATCTTTGACCCCCGTGATTGAGCTTTATTGGTGAATCTTCTTTGATATAATTAGGATCAAGTTTGGGGGGAAAGAGTGTATGAGGGTGAATACGTTGATGAGAGTTGGGATGGGAATTGATTGAATTTGTATTGATAGGAAATGTTGAGGCATGAAAGATATGAAATAAAGGATTGGTTTGAATCCTAGAAAATGTGGCACCAACGAACGAAATTTTTGGTGTAGGTTTGATAGTTAGGTTTGATAATTGTTTGTTTACTTTCCTTTGAGGGATTGATTTGCACTTGAGCTTGTTCCTTACCTTTTAGATGTAGGTAATAGCCAATCTTTAAGGTAGTTGACGTGAACGCTGCAGCCAACACGCGGGCGGAATCGTCGTGATAAGTGTATAATCTTACGATTCTAGTTCCAATCCATGTGCGGTGCTGGGTCGTAGGGCGATAATTGACGATCGATTCGGAGTGGCCTAGGGGTTAATAATGTAGTTGTTTGCAATTCCTAGTGTCATCTACCGCTAGTTATCCGTAGCAAGTGACTAGCGAATGTAGGGTCGATTGCTCAACCTCCTAGGGATTAAAATGTGTTTACATCAATGATTAACCTAATTGGATTACATCTACGTTTATTTCAACATCCTATCTACCTCATTTGAGTATTTTCTTGTCTTGGTTTACCAAAGTGTGGAGAGAATTGATTGAATGTTGATTGTTGGTTTAATTCATTGTTTGTTAAATGTTGTTAGCATAGGTTTAAATTGATTCCCTTGTTTGATAGAAATCACTCAACAATTTTATCTTGCCTAGCTATTAGACTTTGCTATAGTATCCCGGTATTCTAGCGGGCGAAGCAAAGAAGGACCTGGATTGATAATTAAACCTTGAGTGTGCAGTGAGAATTTGTATGAGTTTTTATTGCGCACCAAGGACTCATCAATTCTACCTAATGATGTCCCATGAAATTTACGTGCAATCGAGTTGTTTATAGATTATAATAAGGTGTTAAGGTGCCATATGATGTTCATATGCTTTGGGAAGAGAACGCAATGAGAAAAGATCGAGAAGAATTACAAAATGCACCAAAATAACGAAAACGACAACCCAAATTATGAACTCAGCAGTCGCCGATTTTGCATTTGGGTACCAGAGTTCGTAAAATCAGCATTTTGCTCTCGGGATAGAAACGATGACTGAAATTACATAATTAGCGATTGTCGTCTTTACGAATAGGTCTCCGAGTTTGTAAAATAATCATTTTTCTCTCGGGATGAACTCGACGATTGAGAATACATACTCGGTGGTCACTGACTTTACATACGGGTTGTCGAGTTTGAAAAAAATGCACTTTGCTTACGGGACGAACACGACAACTGATTTAGACACACGACAGTCATCTTTCACGCTTTACGGTTCGCCGATCGTGTTTTAAAGGCCAAATTTTTTATTTATGTTCACATGTTTTTGATGTGTACTAGCTAGAATATATATAAGGTTCTTGTTCTTTGTAGTTGCACGCAGCATTAATCAACCATGAGATACCTTTCTTGCCTTGACACGGAAGGGTGCTTCTAGTTCTAAGAAATCTTTCAAAAGTTCGTTAGTGTACTTGTTGATTTTTTTTGTACCATTATGAACTCGCAATCACCACCCAACTCATGGTATTCTACCTTGAAATTTTGGATTTTTCATTAAGTTTGACAAAATTTGATTCGCTAGGAATCGATTTACATCACTTAGTTTGTTTAGGTTACATAACTTAAGGGAAATAACATGCCAATATAAATATTAGATTAGAATTTCTACGTCAAAAGATATTATCTAATCGTCGACTCTCATTAGTCAATCACTTCGTCCACCGAATCCCATCCGGGCAAGTGCATTGCCGCCTCTTGTGCAAAGTGGTGGTGTACTTCATCAAACATATTCCATGCCTCCTCATTGTTATCCACAAAGCCGACTATACCCCCTTCGGGCTCGACTATTTGCCCATTTAATGGCTCTCCACCATCTCCCGGGGGAGGTGCTACATTCAAGAGTTCCAGCTCACCATTGTTCCACCCATTTAAATCATCCAAATCCTCCCACATGGCTTCTTCTTCCCCTGGTTCTTGCATCTCTTCGTCTTCTTCTTCAAGGTCACCCTCTTCTTTGGACTCTTCTTCTGGTTCCTATTCTTCATTGGGATCCTCTTCTTCTTCCTCATTCGGGTTTACAATAGGATTATTGTGGGGAGGTGATTCGGGTGGTGCTTCGTCTGGGTGCATTTCCGCTCTAAGTAGTACTTCCATTAGCCTTAGGATTGCCTTAGCATCATCAATCTCGTATTCCTCCACATTGATCCAATTGTTACAGTACCGATTCACCAGCGAGCACACATATGGCTTTACGGAGTAGTTTGTGTTGAAATATATATCAAGCATAGCTCTTTATCGAGCTTCTTTGCGAATTATTCCCCCTAGAATATTCCTAAACATGGTTGCAAATAACGAAATCAATGAGGGGTTAGTTAAACATATAAATAATTAACATAATAACCAAATAAGGTAGAAGAGGTGGAGATGTTTCACATCGGTATAATGGTTTCCATTGCCGATTTATTTGTATATGTTATGGTTATCGAACTGATGCATTCACAAGATTCTCTTGTGTTATAGCCTACTTAGTAATGTTTTGCCCCATATGGTTCACTCAAATAGTCTAGCTTATGAATAATCATAAAGTATATTCCAAAATAATCATTCCTTACGGTCATAAATCCTCAAATAATCACATAATTTATTCATGCTTCTAATTCACATGTGTTCACATATTTCATAATCAAATCACATTTCATACACCATTGTATTATTATTCAAATCATTTCATGCATAACTATCACAATTCATGCCTCAATGTTCAATAGTTCATCATTCTAACATATGCCTTAGAGATTATTTCTCAAAATCGCCCATCACTATTCATGCCTTTACAAATATAAATCAAACTCTAAAGCTTTAGTTGCGTACCTCGGCTTCGGAGATGGTGTAGGGCGTTGTGGGATTTTCTAACTATTAATTAATCGGTGATGGGGTTCAAAATAGTTCACATGGCCAATAAACTCAAGTAATAGGCAAGTTACAAGAATTGCAACAAGGAAATTGATTTCAAGTGACATGTTGATCAAGATCTCAAAGTGATAAGCAAGTAGGCATATTAGCATGCTTCAAGGTTCTCAAAAATAGATCACAAGTATCAAAAACTAGAGGTATGCTTGAACAAAAGAGTGGTTTACATCCAAAGAATGACAAGAAAGATTGAATACAAGTAAGCATGTTTGAGTCAAGAAAAAGATTTACATTCTAATAGAAGAACAAGGAAACTATACATGCTTGATCAAGAGGAACAATTTGCATTTAGAAGATAAGGAAAGTAAGAAGCAATTAAGCATGCTTTAACAAATGAGAGAATTCAATTTCAAGGAATCAAAGGAAGATTAAATATCATTAAGCATGCTAAATCAAATGAAACAAATTGCACACAAGAAGGTAGGAAGATAAGAACTAAGTGAGCATGCTTGAACTAATGAAGGAATTTGTTGGTCCCTAAATATCAGAGTCGTCGTGTTGATAACTTAACACGAAATGCAGCGGAATAGTTTTAAGTCTCTTGCACTTATTGTTATTTTCCAAAAGTTAGTTAGTAAATGTTTCTTAGCTCAAGTCGTTACTTAAGTATGTTTTCAGATATACTCTAGCAACTCCGTTGCTAGGTTTCAAATCGATCTTTAAGCAGTAACTTAATAAAACAGTAAACGGACACAAGATTTATAGTGGTTCGATCAAATAGATCTACGTCCACTCCTTAGCCGAATCGCTAAGAATTTCACTAGAAAAGTATACAGATTACAAGGAATCGCCTTTCCAGTTAAGTAGGCAGTGAGCTTTCGGCCTGGCTACTTGACAGCTATCCTCCGTGAGTCTGAACTTCTCTGGTAAGGTTTGGCTGGGGGTCAAGGGCACACCTTCGAAACTCCTGCCTTGCCTGATATGGAAGATTTAATCACTTCCTGATTTTCCTTGAGTGTGGCTAGACGCCCGTTCTAGTCTTAACCTTTTCAAGTATTCGACTGTTAGATTCTTTTCTAAAAGAAAGGAATCTCAATGATTGAAATATCCTTGAATGCAATCAAGAATATCTTCAATGGAGTGTCAGTACTTCAATGAGCGACACTTCTGGTTGTTGGGAGCTTTTTGATAAATTTTTGTACAGCTCTCAACTGACTACTTTCAAAGTTCACTTTGTCAAAGGAATCTCTAGCTTGAGCGTTCGTGAATGAGTAAAGTGAGAAGAGCAATTGTAAGTCGTGAAAGCAGTTGTTGAAGTCTTTTTAATCTCATCTTTGAGACTGTCTTTTATAGGTGGAGATTCAAACTTTGAATCTCCTTATCCATTAGACTCAACGGCTCCTTGATCTGAAGAGCTTTGTCTGTGGCACTCACTTTTGTTTTTGACTTGTACTTTCCTAGCCACTTCGGGAAAGTCTTATCCTTTTGCGTGAACTTTCTGTCAGAGTGGCAGTCCGGCTTCGAATTTTGTTCTTGTTTTGGTACGCTAGAACCTGCTACAAGTGTATTCCTTGTGATCCTTTGACTTCCGTTGTTTGCGATTCTTTATCCATTGTTGAAAGATCCGAATGCTAATCATCTTAGCATTCTGTCTAGCGTTCTTTCAGCCATTTGCAAGTGATCCTTTGTTCGCTTGCTTCTCAAGCAGTTTGTGAGTCGAATGCTGATATCAACTACTTTGTGACTGCTAGGGATTCTTCTCAGCACACTAGTCTATTACAACTCGATGTACAACTTATACAGGACTTTAAAAGTTGTGTTAGACTCTCTAGATTTCAGCAAATGATCGACCAACTAAATAAGGTTTGATCCAACAAAACATTTTACAAATAAGTCCTAAGGGAGATTTTAGGGGTAATTCCCAACAATTTCCCCCTTTTTGGTGCGATCAAAGCTTACTATCATTTGCTGACCATAAGTGGAAGAATGTCTGTGTTTTACAATTCTATGCTATTCTATCAATCTGACACAGAGTTTTTCCAACTAGGTTCAAGCAACAGAAATGATTGAAGTCAAATTCCCCCTCAACAGGTGCTGGGGAATATTTCTCGATTAAATATGAGTAAATGTTTGCAACAAAGCAATATGCTAGAAATTCTAGCACTCATTAAATCAGTAAGCATTCATATTCATCAATCAAAATATGGTCTTCATGTCCACATGCAAATTTGTTGAATACACCAGAAGTGTAGATCAACTAAAGCACACCAGTAAAATTCAGAAGTGGACAAAAAGATTTTGTCAAAATCTGATCCAATTTCATATATGATATTGCAAGTTTAAGTACAAATTGGATTCAGAAAGTAAAAGGAATTGACCTTGTCGTTCATGAGCCGGGTGCTGGTTTATCCTTTTCACTGTCTGCTGATTTGTTCTTCTGAATGTCAGCAAACTTCTCCATGGTAAATTTCATGAAGTTCTCGAGAAGAGCTGCTCCTGTTTCCCTTTCCGCAGCCTCACGCTCCAGTTCTTTGGCCAGCTTCTCCTGCTCCATAGCAATCTTCTGTAGTTGAAGTTCATGTTCCTTCCTTTGTAATTCTAATTTGGCTTCATGTTCCTTTCATTGCAATTCTAATTGAGCTTCTAGCTCTTTTCGTCTTGATTCCTCCTTCGCTTCTTCTTCTTTTCTCCTTATCTCCTCTAACCTTACGGTTAACTCCACCTCATTTTTCTTTCTTCTTTCCTGGTCAGCCTTTCTTCTTTCTTCCCCCTCTTTGATTGCAGCCAAAAAGTTTGTACCATAAGCCACAACCGTGTCTTCTAGGGTAGTCTTGGTGTCTGCTAAATCCTTTTGAACGACCTCAAGACTTGTCCTATTCTCAGAAATAGCCAGCTTGTTTTCAGCGATCTCTGGTTGTACATGAGATACATCTCCCCGTATCTCATCAACATCTCTTCTTAGATGAGTGGTAGCTGCTTCTACTCTTCCATCAATGGTTGTTTGCACATAAGAGTTGAAGGCTTCAGCTATTTCCGCAGTCAATGGAAAGGGTATATGCAGTGAGGTTATGGGAGAGGCATTGAAGGAAGTAGTCGTAACGAGTTCTTGACTCGTTGGAATAGACGATTGATGTGCTCGACTAGTGCTTTCAGCAATATATTCTTGATAGCATAATTCCTCATGCATTATCCGATTAGCAATCTCCAGAATTTGTGCGGTCTCCTGGACAATCTGAGCTTCAGCTTTCTGGGCTTCCTCAATTATGTCCTGAATATCAATGTCCAGGAACTTAGCCAACAGCATATCGCGAGAATCGAATTTCAGAGCAGCATGCTCAGTGACTTGTGCCGCTATTCGAGCTTTGAGTTTCTCTGCCTGTTGAACTTTATACTCCATCAGGCGTTTCTTGTAAGCAACAGCAGCTTTGGCTTGACGTTTAGACAGTTCAACTCTGGCATCAGAGTATCCATCGGGGGCGAAGGTGGATTTAGGTAGTCCCGCAGTCTGTGAGAGAAAACGGTGTTCTCGGATGGCTTGAAGTCTGCACATCACCTGTTTGTCTGAGAACTGTTTCATCCCCGGAACTTGATCAATCCAATCAAAACACCATCGTTCCTCACGTCTCCAGAAGTTCAAGCCTTTAGCAGCAAAAACCAGAGCTTTCTCTTCAAAGCAAAGTTGATGCATAATGTAGTCACACTTCTTCCAACGTCGGAATTCTTCTGCTAACAAGCGTCCTTCCGGTGTCGATTCATCTAATTCTGTGTGGAATATATCAGCAATAGCTCTTTCTGTTTCGGATTGCACAAATAATTCGATCTCTTCAGCCATAGGGGTGAGATCTGAGTTGGACTTTTCTTCAGGATAGACCGGTGCACACCATTGACCGATTCTACGTAGGAGATAACGTGGTCCAGGCAGGCCATTGAGAGGTACTCGGAGAGGAGTATCTGATTCAGATGGTACCTTCCTTAGGCATTTGGCATTAAAAATTGCCTCAGATTCTCCATCAGAGTCAGAAATGCAAGATTCAAGATTAGAGAGCAGAGAATCATTTTCTGCTTCAGCTGAAGGTAAATCATGAAGAGGTGAATTGACCTGTTCTTCATTATCTCTTCCTCTACTCGATTCTGCATCAGTGAAGGCTCCGGACTTCATAAATTTTGAGACTGCTTTATCTGATAGTCCTTCTTCTGCTGGATTTATCTGTAAGTCAGAGGAGGGATTGAGAGTGGGTTCCTCTTCTGAAACAGCCTTCCCTTTTCCTCGGTTTTTGGCTTTGTCTGCTAGGCTTTGCAATTCATCAGCAGGAGCTTCATCATCATTTATCATGGTAATATCTGCTGGAATGTTTGCTGTTTCCTCAACTTCTGCTGTAGTTGGATGTCCTTCAGCAACATTCACCACTCCTGGTGATTGTTCTTCGTGTACTTCTTCATGGGCGCTGTCTGCGTTTTTAGCCTCGTCATTTTTCAGGGCTTCTTGTGAGGGCATACCATCTCCTATGGTGCTTTCCCTTTGCTGGATAGACGGCGCATCCAATTGGATCTGCTTAGCAGTGCGATTCTGTGCCATAAATTCTTCAGCAGCGGATTTGACTCGTTCGAAGTTTCTGTCTCTGCCTTCGAATGTTAAGTTACTGATGAATTTTTGGTAATCTTTCTTCTCGATCTCCTTTAGAGTAGCTATGCGCTTCCTCTTTGCTTTTCTTGTTTCCTGACTGCGCTCTTCTGCAATCCTGAGATACTTAGGGATGTAGTCTGGATCAGCAGTGTTCTTAGCAACATTCTCTGTAGAATCCTTTTCTGCTGTATCAGTTCCCTCAGCAGCTGTAGCACTCTTGCTTCCTGCTTCTGCTTTCTCTGATGCTTCCTTATCAGTAAGTAGTTCCAACTTTCTCCTTGTCTTCTTCTTTGCCTTAGTCACAGGAGGAGTTGTTGCGGTTCTCTTGTTTGGTTGAATAGGTAGTGCCTGTGCTCCAAGAGTAGTCGGAATCTGTTCTGCTTCCTTTGAAGTCATGATGTCGTTGATCTGATCAACTGGTAAGTTTCTTAACCTCTCAATTTCCTCAAGATTTTTGAAACAATGATCTGTTTCTGCATTCCTCTTCAACACTGCTAATTCTTCTTCGGTTATGGGAATGGAGAGTTGAAGTGTGGGTGTTGCTAAACTAGCTTCATCTGGTTCCTCTGGGGATGTAGGTTTATTCTTGTCTACATTAGACTTCCCTTTTAACCTTTGAGGATTTCTGATATTGATCGGCTTAGGCTTATGTCTTGTTACAGGAATGTAGTCTGTGGAAAGGAGTGCAACTCCACGATCCACGCCTGTGTTGGTAAACAGAATCTCCAAGAATTACTAATCTTCAGCCCAAAGTTTACATTCGAGGAGAATGTTCCATCGATCTCCATATGAGCATTCTTCTTGGCATGCTCTGCCCAGCGTTCAAATATAAACTCAGCCCAATTACCCTTAACATTGTCGTTTAATGCCATCATTACAGCATACTTCTTAGCAGAGAGCTCAGAGTAAGACCCAGCGTCACACTGGAGCATCTTGATTACGATCTCTGCAAGGAGTTTGTATTCCTCTGTCAAGGTGTTGATTGAGGTGTTAACCTTAAACGTACTAGGTTGCCCTTTTTCTCCTGACTTCTTCCAAAGGTTCCATCGTCTCTCCATTTCGGCTATATCAGTCACCTTATACTGAGAGATCTTGGTCCCAAAGTTTCGAAGTCCAAAAGTACGAGATAGTAACTCAGCATTAACTTCTACAATATTCCCATATACACATGTCTTGAAAGACTTCTGATCATCACTCATAACAGCTCTAGCATAAAATTCAGCAACCATATGCGGATGAAATTGATCAGGTTCAGCAGTGAGATACCTTACTAGCAGTTCGGAATCAAGAAGATTTAAAATCCATTAAGGAAAGTTTTTGTTGGCGTGTGGCATGTACAGAACCCTGTCTTTCATGATCTGGGCCACTCGTCTCCGTTCCGCCGAATGACTGGACAGCTTCTTCTGTCTGGCCATGGTTACCAATGTGCCGTATGGAATGGACTCATCAATGTCCTCTTTCTTCTCAATACCGGTGAACTCGGGTGCATGTCGAACATGCAGGGGTGAGCAAGTGGTGACTGGATAGATGAATGTGGGGTGTTGAAATTGAGTTGTGTCTAGGTTTTCTGAAGATGAAGATTCAGGATTTGGAGATTGATGTGAGGAGGTTGAAGAATTTGGATTTGAAGTCATGGTTGATTAGTTTTTCTGGGAAGTTTGAGAGGGTTTTACAAGGACGGAGGTGAAGGGTTTCTGAAGATTGGTGGGGATTTGAAATCTAATTATAGTGTAGAAGATTTTGGAGTACGAGGAGAAATTGACGACGAGGATTGAAAGCACTTTAGATTCAATCAACGGTTGGGGTTGAGAGTTAGATCGTGGGTATAACCACATCCTTCGGAGCTTGAGTGTGGATGACGTGGCATAATCTAATTTGTCGCCGTCGTCTGGATGCATTAAATGTTTCTCCATATTGAAAAGCAAACGTCCCTCGTCTGATTTGAGATTTTCAGCAGCCAATATTAATAGAATCAAGCAGATGCTACCACGTATTTCATGGTATCATCATAATAACCTCCGGCATTGCTTTTCATGCATGATCGTAATCTCTTCCGATTTGACCTTTTTATGAATGAGCTACTTCACTCCACTCAGCGACCCTTCAACTTCAGAGGTGAACAGTTACCAATGGCTCTTCTATAAATAGCATAAGCAGGCGATGCTTTTGATACGACTTCTTGCAACTCTTGTTCTTCTTCTCACAAAATTTACTAATACGAAGATATGGAATAGACTCATCCTCTCTTCGTTCCGCGCCACAGAATTCTCTGTGATTCTGGTCTGTATGAGGAATATGAAACAGAGTACCACATAGCAGAATGGATTATGTCCAGTCTTCATGCCTGTGGTGTGGCTAAGTTCATCTCTTTGACGCCTCATGCGTTTCATAGAGAACATCTTCAGTTCTTCGTCCGACAAAGTCAGCCCATTGGAGACTCCATTGTAGGTGTCTTCAGGAATCAGTTGGTGAGATGGTCCGTAGACACTTTTGCTTTGGAGTTCGGCTTACCGAGGGGTCCAATTTCTGTGTTGGATTATCGCAGTAATGAAATCACTCCAGAGTGGACTTCATGGATGAGATGGAGGCGTTCTTCTGATCTTGAGTTTTTGCCTACCCCATCAGCATACGGACTGCAGACTCGCTATCAAGTCTCTTCGAGATAGTCTGTGGAATGTTGGGGGGAGTGAATCCGGATGATATGATCTTCTCTCGTGAAGTCTGGAAGGTCATGATGGCGGTTGATGATCGGGCAGAGGTTGACTGGGCGGCGTTCGTCTTCCAAAGGGTCCGACAGAGTGTGCAGCAGTTCCCTCAACTACACCTTCCTTATGGAATGACGCTAAGTTGGCTGCTAGAACAGAGATTTACCGATCTCACTCTAGGTCCCTCGAACCTTCGAGGAATAGATTTTTATCCTTTTGTGCCTATGTCGCCTTTCTGATTTGGTTGAATCCTCTGTTCATGTAAATATTTTTGTTGAACTATATATAAAATGATGTCTATGTTTTGATTTAGACAATCCCATATATATATGCGCTCGATATCAAACATCTGCTTGATAATATCCTTGATAATCAAATATGTAGTAATTCTGTTGTGTATGCTTCTTCTAAGAATGTAGCAGATCGATGATTGGTAGCGAGGATATATGTTCTGCTGAAAGCGTAGCAGATACCGCTTTAGAAAGTAGTTAGCAGAGCTTTCGTTATCTAGCAGAGTATCCATCATTTAGCAGAGTAGTTAGCAGAGCATCCATCGTCTAGCATAGACCTTAGTCATTAGCAGAGATCTCATTCGCTAGCAGAGATCTTATCTCTTAGCAGAGTCTTCATCTCTAGCAGAGACTTCATCTCTAGCAGAGATCTCATCTCTCAATAGAGACATCATTTCTAGCGGAGACTTCATCTCTTAGTAGATGGAACGTCGATCTTTAGTGTAAGCTTCTCTCCAAGCGTTGTTTCCTTTTTCAAGAAATACTTTGACAGATCTGACGTGGCGTCTGTCTATTCGTTGTGTATCAGATGATCATTAACTCTGAATCGAAATGAATCGATTTTTGTGAACAGAGTTATGACTCTTCCCTTATAAATGCTCTTCTTGTGTGTATCTCTATCATCACAGAAGCTCCTTTGTTTTTTTTGAGTATTCTCCTTTTGTCTCTTTCAGAAGATTTTCAAGAAAATGGACTCTCCTGGTCAATCCTTGGAATTGCGCCGAAACCAGATCCTTCATGAGGCTGGTTTGAACTCTTTGTACGATAACAATCTGAGAGTGGCAGAGATCGTCATGTCGAAGTTGAATCGCAGTGGATTGACCCAATTCGTTACTGCTACTCCCAGACGTTTCCAAGGTGATGTTCTTCGAGAATTCATCGAAGACTGTTCTGTGGAGGGAGATGGCATTTACGGTTTCTTCCACGGCAAACTCATCTACTGGTCACCGGACATCTTTTCTCGTCGATTCGGCCTTCCCAGAGGTCCTGGGTCTGTCTTCGAATATCGTGTGTCGGACATTGCTCCTGAATGGTCCGCGTGGCAGAGATGGAGACGAACCCCTTCGTCTGAATTTTCCCTATCTGTCTCAGCATACGATCTGCACACTCCTTATTGGGTGCTCTTTCGTATTGCTAATAATATGTTGATGGGAGAGGACTGTGATGACACTTTCTTCTCAAAATAAACGTGGCAAATCATGATGTCCATTGATGATGGAGCCGAGGTAGACTGGGCGAAATATATCTACAACGGCGTTCGAGATTGTGTCCAGTATTATCCGGCAGTGCCTCTGCTGAATGGAATGCAATTTAGTTGGCTGATGGAGCAGAGTTTTCCTCAGATAGCAGAAAAACCAACGAATCTTGTAAATACGGACTTCTTCCTGTTTAGGCCTTCTTCCCCTTAGAATAGCGATCTTGTTGTTGTTTGTAATCCTCCTCTTTTCTTATGTAATGGCATCTTGTCGATGAATGAAAAGATATATGAAAACTGCACAACTATGTCTTGTTATTTGTCATTTGTTAACAGAATTTTCAACCAATTTTTGCTCGGCATTTTCAATATTAGCAGAGAACTATGATGAATAATCTTCAGCAGATGTAATCATCTTCCAGAATAAGTAACGATGTCTTCAAGAAATCCAAGAGATAAGGATAGAAATAACATCTTTTCTGATACTCTGTTTCTGATATGCTTGCGTCATAGTCTCATCAAGCTGCCTTTCGAGTGTGTTGAGTGTCTGTAGCAACCTTCCTGTGTCTGATGTGAGCTACTATTTTCCGTTCAAGGTCATCAAGTGCTATCATTTAAGACGGCAGATTTCTGTCTTAATCAAAGGATTTGGGATATCCTTTGGTGTCTTCTTTAAGCATTCGTGGAAGAGAACGCCAGAATACTCAGGTAGGTCGACTTGCCGTAAGTAGCCTTATTAAGACAGGTGGCGTTTCCCCCTTTGTCGAGACTCCTCGACTTCTGCTCTTCTGAGTTTTGAATTTAGTTGATAGGACACTTTTGGGAGAGTGTTCCTACTATGGATAGAGCCATGATCTTGCTATAAATAACATCGCCCTTGTCTTCTTGAACTTCATCTTCTCCATTCCATTTAGCATAGCATTTTCTACTTGTTTCAAAATGCATCATATTACCATTGCACCCAGTGATTTGCCTGTAACTCGCAACCAGATTCTTCATGAATCAGGGTTGTATTTTGAGTATGGTAACAATTGTCGTGTTGCGAATTTCATTATGGGAGCTCTCCATGAGAGTTGCTTAACTCAATTTCTGACAACTATGCCAACCCGTTATCAAAAACGAGCTCTTCAAAGCTTTATCTTCAGGTGTAAAACCGATGATGATGCTATTTGGAGTTGCTTTGACAATGAAGTAGTTTGTTGGACTCTGGCCCTGTTCTCTCAGAAGTTTGGCCTTCCTCGGGGTCCTACTCGCGTCATGGATGTCTTCCGCCATTTGACTGCTCCAGAGCTCGGCTACTGGAATAAGTGGAGGCAGTCCGATGACTATGACTTTTCACCAACTCCTTCATGTCTGGGGTTGAAGGAAGAGTATAGAGTCATCTTTGACATTGTTAGTAATGTCACTTTTGGCGTCCCTGCTGACAATTATGTGTTCAACCCAAGGATTTAGAGGGCCATGATGGCCATTGATGCAGAGATGAAGGACGTTGATTGGGCGGAGTTCTTCTTTGATGGAGTGAAGAGATGTATCGATCTCTTTCCTCAGTTTCCTCTGCCAACTACCATGCAGCTAAGTTGGTTGCTTGAGCAGACGTTCCCTCATCTTGCTTCTGAAGGTATCCCTTTGATGGGATTCGACTTTTATCCTTTGAGAGCTCACTTCCCTAACTGTGGTTGAAGAATGCTCTGAGCTCTCCTTCATTTTGTGTCCACAAAAATGTTGTTAGATTTGTAGCACATGATGGTGTAGAGTTGAATGTATTTGATGGCTTTTGAAGTCTGTAGTCCTTCTGTTGAATGAATATGCTGATTTTAGATTCCTTCTTTTCAACTATTTTCATGACATTGTTCAGCATTTTGTAGTGTAGTAATGTCAAGATATCTTCAACAGGTCGAAGAAATAGCAATCAGAATATAATAATTATCAACCAAATTGCGGGAATATCCTTATAGAAAGAATGAGAGCTAGGACTCATTCATCCACGTCTGCATCTAATTCCATTAATCCCAGTTTCAAGCATAACTCTTTAAATCTGGTTTCTGGAAGGGGCTTTGTAAATATGTCTGCTATTTGATCTTCGGTGCATATATAGCGAACATCGATATCTCTCTTCTCCTGATGGTCTCTTATGAAGTGATGACGGATATCGATATGTTTAGTCCGTGAGTGATGAACAGGATTCTTCGTGATGCACATGGCACTATTGTTGTCGCAATAGATGGGTACACATTCAGGAGAGATCTCATAATCCTGTAATTGTTGCTTGATCCATAGAATTTGCGAGCAACAGCTAGCAGCAGCTACATACTCTGCTTCAGTGGTGGAGATAGCAACAGAGTGCTGCTTTTTGCTGAACCAGCTAATGAGCTTGTGTCCCAGAAATTGACATGTGCCGCTAGTGCTTTTCCTGTCAATCTTACATCCTCCAAAATCAGAATCTGAATATCCACTCAGAGTGAGACTATCTTCTCTGGGATACCAAATTCCTAGTCCTTCTGTACACTTCAGATAGCGAACAATTCTCTTGGCAGTGTCAAAGTGAACCTTCTTAGGCTTGGCTTGATATCTAGCACATAATCCCACGACATACGAGATATCTGGTCTGCTAGCTGTGAGATATAGTAGTGAACCTATGATCCCTCTGTAAAGAGTAGGATTCACATCATCTCCTTCTTTTTCAAGAGCAGCAATGCAAGTGGTGCTGATAGGTATGCGCAAGCTCTTGGTCTTCTCCGGACAGTATTTAGCGATTAAGTCACGAGCATACTTCTTCTGATGAATGAATATTCCTTCTTTGGATTGTTGAACTTGCAGTCCAAGAAAATAAGACATCTTTCCCATCATGCTCATTTGGAAATGGCTAGTCATGAGATCAGAGAACCTATCACATAGATCTTGATTCTTTGATCCAAAGATTATGTCATCAACATAAATTTGAACTAGCAGAATTCTGTCTCCAGCTTTAATGTGAAAGAGAGTTTGATCTATCCTCCCTTTCTGAAATCCATTATTCAATAAAAACTTGGAAAAAGTTCCATACCAGGCTCGTGGTGCTTGCTTCAGACCATATAGTGCCTTCTTGAGCTTGTAGACTTGATTACCTTGCTCAAATCCTGGAGGTTGCTCGACATAAACTTCCTCCTTGAGTTCGCCATTAAGGAAGGCGCTCTTCACGTCCATCTGCATTACATCAAACTCATGGTACGCAGCATATGCCAAGAATAGACGGATAGCCTCTAGTCTTGCTACTGGGGCGAAGGTTTCATCATAATCTATTCCTTCACATTGTCTATACCCTTTGGCCACAAGACGTGCCTTGTTCCTTACTACAGCACCTGATTCATCTTTCTTGATTTTGAACACCCACTTAGTGCCTATCACACTTTGATGTTCTGGTCTGTCGACTAGTTCCCACACATTGTTGCGTGTGAACTCTGCAAGCTCCTCTTGCATGGCATTCACCCAATCCGCATCTAGCAGTGCTTCTTCCACTTTCTTGGGTTCTTCATTAGATATGTAACAAGCTAGCATGGCATTGTCGTTCCCTTGTCTGGTTAGAATAGGGTCATTTACGCTTCCAAGAACACTGTCTAAAGGATGCGCTCATAGCCAGACGGTCTGATACGTCCTGGAATTTCAGCATCTGGTTCTCCTTCTTGATGAGTATTATTTTGATTAGCTTCTACTGCATTCTCCTAGGGTTCAGCAACGGGAACAACTTGTACTCCTTCTTCATTTGCTTCTGGATCTTCATGAATAGGATTGGCATGAGCAGGTATGGCAACGGTTGGGGCTCCAGCAGCAGGTTCCTCCAGGATTGGATTCTCAGCAACTCCTTTGCTAAGATCTTCTATAGATTCTTCATCCTCGTTATCGTCAAGTGCACCACCAATATCTAAATTCTCATTTAGATATATAGAAGATGGGGCCTCAACATGATCATTAGCATCACTGGCCTGGTCAGCAGTCTGGTCACCTGCCGAGTACGAAGTCTCTGGATTGACATCAGTCGTAGACCTAATCGGATCAATACTCATATTGTCAAAAGATTTTTGTAGAGATTGATCATGGATATCATTGGTCTCATGATTGTCATTCCTCTGTTCTTTGTCAGCCCTGCGCACTAAAGTAGACTCATCACAAATAACATTACATGTTATTTCCACAAGTCGAGTAGTCATGTTTAACACTCTATAACCTTTGTGAGATGGGTGTCCATATCCTAGGAAAACACCTTCATCAGACTTAGGCGAAAAAGTGTTAAGCTTAGACTTCCCATTGTTATGGATATAACATGTTGAACCGAAAGCACGAAAGTGTTTAATAGAAGGCTTACGACCATTATACACTTCATAAGGAGTTTTGTTGAATCTGCCATTAACTGCACTCCTATTCTGAGTGTAGCATGCAGTCATGATGGCTTCTCCCCAGTACTTTCCACTGAGTCCAGAATCAGCTAGCATGGACCGTGCTGCTTCCTTCAATGTTCTATTTCTTCGTTCTGCTAACCCATTCTGTTGTGGTGTTCTAGCAGTGGACTTCTCATGATGAATTCTAGCCTCCGCACAAAATTCCATTAGAATTCCATTACAGAATTCTGTTCCATTATCTGATCTAATCCTTTTAACTGTAACTTCCTTGTTGTTCTGCTCTTTGAGGATCAGTTCAGGTAGCAGGGTCTTTACTTCGTCTTTAGTCTTTAATAGTTGAACCCACGTATACCTGGAGAAATCATCAACAACCACAAGTGTATATATTTTCTTATTAACTGTGGGTGGTGTGACAGGACCAAACAGATCCATGTGTAGGAGTTCGAGAATTCTCCCTGAGGTATCCTTTTCTGGATTTGATTTGAAGGATGCCTTTGTTTGTTTGCCTTGTTGGCACGCTTTGCACACTCCTTCCTTTTGGAAAGATTCAGCAGGCAGTCCTTCGACCAGTTTATGTTTGGCTAGATGATTGATCGTCTTGAAGTTCAAGTGATTTAACCTTTTATGCCATAGCCAATTTGTTTCCTCTTTGTTAAATGCCACGAAGCATGAGTCCTGTTGGCCACTTTGCCAATCGACCACATATAGGCCACCCTTGCGGATGCCTCTAAGCTTTACTTCACCTGTAATCTTATCAACAATATCACAGCCAGAGTTAATGAAATAAACATTATATCCATTCTCAAATAGTTGGCTGATGCTCATCAAATTGTGTTTAAGGTTTGAAACGAGGGCAGCATTAACAATTCGGATTCCATCTTGTTCTACACATCCTCTTCCAATGACTCTTCCTCTGCTGTTATCACCAAAAATAACTGAGGATCCATAGACGCTTTGTAAATCTGAGAATAAGTCTGCTCGTCCAGTCATGTGTCCTGAGCAACCGCTATCAAGAATCCATTCATCTGGAGATCTTGACTCCTTCACTCTTGGATTCTGCTTCTGCAAGACAATTAAGAGAATGATTTAGGTACCCGTTTAGTTTCGGGTCCTGCAGGATTAGCAAGTGTCATTGTTCCTTTTGGAACCCACATCTGAGTGATCTTCAAAATTTTCTTCTTGACATCACTCTTTATACCTTTCTCAACCTTAGGATAAGTAAATCTTGCATACTTAGATTGAGGATGAGGTGTGGTAGTGTGTTGTGCCTTCATTGTCCTTTTTAAAAAGTTTGTTTTGGACTTAGGCCTTACATAGGTGTTCTGCCTATGTGGTGTATATGTATTATATGAAGGCCTTACAGCATTGTAATTAACACGCTTGCTTGTATGAGATGAAGAGTTTGATGTCCTAGCAGTAGATACATACTGCTCGGCATTCCTTCTAAACTCAGCTGATCTTGGTTGCGAAGCATATATTCTAGTGTTCTGCTTGAATTTATCATTCCTCTGTTGAGGTTTCATAGCAGACACTCGAGCATTCTGCTGAGGTATAACGTACCTCTTCTGTGTTTCCCTAGCATATATTCTAGGATTCTGCTCGGATATTTCGTACCTCTGCTGAGGCCTAGCAGATGTCCTAGTATTCTGCTGATGTTTCACAGATTCGCTAATGAATGTTTCAGCAGAATCCTTTTCTCTCAGTTTTTCTCCAAGGATGAATTTTCCAGCAGAGACAAACTGAATAGTCTTCTGCTTAGAGGATTCTCCTTTCTTATAGCGATCAAAACCAACGCCAGCTCTATCTTTGTGGTGCTTTTGTTGATTAATTGCGGCATTCAAAACTGCTTGACTGGTCGTGTAAGTATAAATGCAATTTTCTTTTGGTTTATTTTTCAGCAAAATGTTCTTTTTTTCAAGAATTTTGAGATTTTCAGAAAGTATTGAAAATTCAGCTTTCATTTTTGTAAGTTCCTCACTTGCAGACCTTAGTCTTTCGACTTCCTTGGTCAAATTTGAAACTTCTAACTTTAGTGAGGTGTTTTCTCCTACAATGACATTTTTAATTTTGTACATTTTAGAGAATTCTTCACTTAGCTTCGTGAGATAGTCTTCCTCAGAATCTAAAGTGAGATTCTCGCAATCATCAAAGGTTACAAATCTAGGGATGTTTACTGAAATTACCTCGGTGTTCTCGGCTGCTAGAGCCTTTTCAGCATTCTGATCAGCATCTGCATCAGCAAATTGATCTTCCACGATGTCTGCCATCAGGACTAGCATGGCTTCTTCATCCTCTTCATCTGAGGATAGATAATATTCCTCATCATTTTCAGGAATGTCCTGAGTTTCTGTCCTGGTTAGGAGCGCTCTTTTGACTGCATTGCCTGCACGTCTTTCAAATCTTTGTTTCAGCCGCTCCCTTTCTTCTCTGCTGACTTTCGGACAGTCATGTTTCAAGTGGTCGGGAGATCCACACTCGAAACAGGTCCTAGGCTTTCGCTCTGCTGGGCGGGTATGAGAAGGTGACTGCTGAGTCTCCTTTGCTTCTTTTTCTCCTTTAGCCTCCATCAGCATCTTCTAAAGTTTCTTCATCTGTTCTTCTAGTTCACTGATCTTAAGATCAGTAGGCTGAGAGCCAGAGGTTGTAGCGACCTCCTTTGATTGGGTTATGGGAGCCGATCTTTCTTGATTGTAATATGGTTTCTTTTGTTTAAACTTATTAAAATCCTTTTTGACAAAATAAGCTAAATCATCTGAGCTAGCAGCGGATTGTACTACTGCAGCTTCATTCTTCTTTGACTGTTGTATTATGAATTCATGATATTTTAACTGAGCAAATACCTCGGATGTAGACATTTTGTTGAGATCTTTCTCACTTAGACTAGTCATTTTAACAAACCAGTCATCTCTGGGGTATAGTTTAGAGATAATCTTGTGATTCATTTCCCCATTCTCATATTTCTTACCAACGTTATTCAGCTCTCCAATGATGGTATTAAATCGTTCCTCCATGGCCATTATGGATTCACCTGCATTCATAGAGAAAGATTCATATTTATCAACAGCTACCTGCAGTTTATTGCGTTTCATCTGGTCTGTCTCCTGGGAAGACTCGCAAACATACTGCCACATCTCTTTAGCTGTATCAAACTCTAAGGCCTTTTGTGCCATCATCTTAGGTAGAGAGTCAAGGATTAACTTCTTTGCAACATGCTCCAGCTGAGCTCTTTTCTTGTCTTCACTTGTGTATTCCTCAAAAGGTTTTGCAACCATCTGGGGTCTTGGTAGCCTTGGGGGTCTAGGTTGATCTCCTTCGTCAGCTCCTTCAGCGGCTTCGGGTACAGGTCCTATAAAAGTGTTAGCTTTCATAATCTTAATGGGACCTCTTTCAAGTACCTCAACCATTTCTGGGTGTATACTCTGAAGCTGTATTAAGGCCATCTTTTTCCATGTGGTGAAGTTCTCCCTGTTGTACTTTCCAAGAGAGTGATTCAACATCTTGTCTCCTGAGCTAAACAAGTGAAACACAGATAAACAGATAAAAGTGCAAGGAAAATGCGGATCTGGTCTTAAGCGACTCAAAAGCAGTCAGTTTTTCAACCTCCTGCTTTGATACCACTTGTTGGTCCCTAAATATCAGAGTCGTCGTGTTGATAACTTAACACGAAATGCAGCGGAATAGTTTTAAGTCTCTTGCACTTATTGTTATTTTCCAAAAGTTAGTTAGTAAATGTTTCTTAGCTCAAGTCGTTACTTAAGTATGTTTTCAGATATACTCTAGCAACTCCGTTGCTAGGTTTCAAATCGATCTTTAAGCAGTAACTTAATAAAACAGTAAACGGACACAAGATTTATAGTGGTTCGATCAAATAGATCAACGTCCACTCCTTAGCCGAATCGCTAAAAATTTCACTAGAAAAGTATACAGATTACAAGGAATCGCCTTTCCAGTTAAGTAGGCAGTGAGCTTTTGGCCTGGCTACTTGACAGCTATCCTCCGTGAGTCTGAACTTCTCTGGTAAGGTTTGGCTGGGGGTCAAGGGCACACCTTCGAAACTCCTGCCTTGCCTGATATGGAAGATTTAATCACTTCCTGATTTTCCTTGAGTGTGTCTAGACGCCCGTTCTAGTCTTAACCTTTTCAAGTATTCGACTGTTTGATTCTTTTCTAAAAGAAAGGAATCTCAATGATTGAAATATCCTTGAATGCAATCAAGAATATCTTCAATGGAGTGTCAGTACTTCAATGAGCGACACTTCTGGTTGTTGGGAGCTTTTTGATAAACTTTTGTACAGCTCTCAACTGACTACTTTCAAAGTTCACTTTGTCAAAGGAATCTCTAGCTTGAGCGTTCGTGAATGAGTAAAGTGAGAAGAGCAATTGTAAGTTGTGAAAGCAGTTGTTGAAGTCTTTTTAATCTCATCTTTGAGACTGTCTTTTATAGGTGGAGATTCAAACTTTGAATCTCCTTATCCGTTAGACTCAACGGCTCCTTGATCTGAAGAGATTTGTCTGTGGCACTCACTTTTGTTTTTGACTTGTACTTTCCTAGCCACTTCGGGAAAGTCTTATCCTTTTACGTGAACTTTCTGTCAGAGTGGCAGTCCGGCTTCGAATTTTGTTCTTGTTTTGGTACGCTAGAACCTGCTACAAGTGTATTCCTTGTGATCCTTTGACTTCCGTTGTTTGCGATTCTTTATCAATTGCTGAAAGATCCGAATGCTAATCATCTTAGCATTCTGTCTAGCGTTCTTTCATCCATTTGCAAGTGATCCTTTGTTCGCTTGCTTCTCTAGCAGTTTGTGAGTCGAATGTTGATATCAACTACTTTGTGTCTGCTAGGGATTCTTCTCAGCACACTAGTCTATTACAACTCGATGTACAACTTATACAGGACTTTACAAGTTGTGTTAGACTCTCTAGATTTCAGCAAATGATCGACCAACTAAATAAGGTTTGATCCAACAAAACCTTTTACAAATAAATCCTAAGGGAGATTTTAGGGATAATTCCCAACAGAATTCAATTTCAAGGGATAAAAAGAAAATCAAATATCATTAAGTATGCTAGATCAAATGAAGCAACTTGCACACAAGAAGATAGGAAGACAAGAAATAACTAAGCATTCTAAATTTAAATAGTTATTCCAAGTAGAGGCAAACAAAGAAGCATGGAGTAGCAATTATGCATGCATCAAGCAAAGAACCTCGAATCTAAGAGGTCTTGGTATCGAGCCAATAAAACAATGCTTTGATACCACCTTCTGCCACGCCCCAAAACCGGGCCTATGCAATAGTCCCACGTACGACCAAAGTACGCTAAGGGATTTAATGTTCAGAAATAAAATTTGACTATTTGCGGAAGTGAATGTTTGTAAAAGAAGAGTAAAGAATTGAATAATTGGATTTAAGAAATATAATTTAGAGTGAGTCATCATAAATCTTGAATAGAATCAATTTCAGTTCAAAACACAATTTCTAAAGTGGCACTATGTATGGAGACATAGTATCATGGCTCAATACCGATTTCAAACAAAACATAGGAATCAAATAATAATGCCATAGAAGATCAAGAAGAGGGATCATGCTTAGGGGTTCAATCTCAATTTAATACAAAGCTTTAATTAAACACACCATAGGAGATGCTAGTTTGGTTTACAAGTAAAACATCACAAGTTCAAGTAAACAAAAGGATAATACGAAAGTAATATTACATGCCCTAAACACATTTATTTTATTAGGTTCACATTTGAACCGTTTCTTCCCACAAGTCACCACAAACACCACTCCACCACCATCACTGTGTACCTACATGTAGGGAAAATACATGCATGGGCTGAGTACCCGACGTACCCCGTGGACACGTTGTCCCAAAAACAATACATATAATATATCATGGAAAACACTGTATCACAAGCATAACATAAGGTTTTTCATGAAAGTTTTACTAATGCATGCCATTTCCTCACATGGATGGATCCATCTATTTTTATTTGTAGTGCCATTAAAAATAAATCATAATCAAGCTCATCATCAATCAATTATACACATATGAGGGTTTTAGCTTCCCCTCCACCTTATCCTTCCATAGCACATAACATGAGAGTTTCAGCTCCCCCCCCCCCCTCCACCTTATCCTTCCAAAATCATTCACCAAATAGGGGTGATTAATCCCTTCCTCTTTATACACCACATTTGAATCATAATCAATCAATCACATTGTTTAGGCACCAAACATTTTACAGTGTTCCAAGCATTTAAAAATAAAAGCATTCATCTTGAGAAAATATTTGAAGAAAGCATATTTATAAATAAAGTAGTGCCCACCTTAAGTCGTTTGTAAGCTCGGTTCCTTGGTTCCACTAGATGATGCTTGCTTCCCACAATCAACAACACCTAAGTGAATAATAATATAATATCACTAGGTGATTTACTTAGGTATGCATATCTATATTCATGCTCATACAAGTATCCTAAGGGTGTTAGGCATAATTTAAAGGTCTAATATTGCATTACATGTCCTAAGTTTGGACTTAACAAATGTTCTCATGCCTTTGAAAATTTTGGCTAAATTTCAGATTTGTGCATTCATCTTGCAAATTGCATAACTTTGTGTCCTTAATTCTTTTTAAAATAATCTTCTAGATTATTAAACTAGACACATTAAAGTTTAATCTCGAATTGAAGGCTCTTGAAAATTCATTATGGTTTGGCTCGGGAATATAAACCAATTTCAAATAGGTTTGAGATTACGAAAAACATGACACCATTTTGTAAAATTTTCCCCCGAGCAACTACATGTCCAAAAGAGCTGTAAATGTACATAAATCATCCTTAAGGTGTCTATTATATGTCTGTAAATTTCATGGCTAAACTCCTAATACAATGTGTGGAATTAAGCTAACAAAAGGCGTTGTTCATAAATGACACATAGTTTTGTAGAGGTTCTAACTTCCAAACCTCACAACATTTTCGGGTGATTCCAATTGACGGTGAAGAGTTTAGTATGTGTTCTTCGTGTTTTTCTTGGGAGAGATTTGCAGCTTTGGAGTGGGTAAGATGATGAAATGATTGTGGGTGTGTGTGTATCGTGTGAGAAGAGGGGGAGGTGAGAGATTGAGTGCAGTTTTAGGTTTGCATGTATTTTCCCATGTTTGTAATGATCAATGTCCTTCTTTTGCCAAAATGTCCTTCAATAAATTTTATTCTCTTCTTTAATCAACTCTTTTAGAAGATCCGTTTGGGTCAATGTATGCTAATTAGATGGTAGAGTACTAATGCACTCTAGGAATTTATCTTGATATATATATATACCATGATGCTAATTAAATTAAAATATCTATGGTGATGAGACCAAAAAATTATTAATTAGTATGAGAAATTTTTTTATTTTTCTGAGATCTCATGTTGGGACTTCGAATCGAGTTAAACGGGTGTCGTATGATTAGTCGGACATATATGCATCATGGGTTCCATGATAATTAATTTGATACCTTAGTCTAAAATTAATAATAATATAAAAGTTGAAATAAGTTCTAGTAATATTCTCGATCGTAGTATACTTTGAATGCTTCGTGCTTTCGGATAATAAAATCAGTCTTCTATATATATATATATATATATATATATATAAGGACCGAAACTCTAAATAATATCTTAGTGGATCTAATTCCAGAATTCACCTCAAAATTATTATCGAATAATTAATTGTCGTCGAACATAGTATAAATATTTCTCGATTTATATTTCTCATGGAATAATTTATTTGAAGTCTAGGAATTAATTTTCCCAAAGTATAATGTAGAGAGTATAGTGGGCTATGTATTTTATTTGTTTGGGCCTAAAAGAAAATGGTGGGGAATTAATTTATTTGGGCCCAAGAGTTGTGTAGTAGATTTAATTAATTATCTTGGCTCATTAGCCCAATTCTTATTTATTTAATTGTTGGGCCTAAATAATTAATCTGACCCAATTAGAGTGTGGGCCGAATGGTATGATTTTAGTCAAATTAGTTATTCTGGTGTTTGTCCTAATGTCGCATGCTATTATTCAATTTATTACCTAAAAAGCTTGAGCTGTCGAAGTTAAAATAAAAATAAAAGTTTAAAATTTTTCGGGGTGTTACACTAGAGTTTTTTAGCTGCATTTAGGTGAAAACCATTGTTAGAGCATACAAGTTGCATGATTACCAGATTTAATTGATCACAGTCGGGATCACTTCTAGATAAGAATCACTACAAGAAAAACACTAATAGTCAACAGTTTAAAACTGTTGTCATTGGGGTATTTTGACTGTTATTGTAGGTGGTGTTGTCCTAGGGGTAAAAAAATAAGATCATAGACAACAGTTTTTAACTGTTGTTGTAGACAAATATAACAACAGTTTTAAATTGTTGTCATAGGTCGCAACAAATTGTTGTTGTATACTTCTCTACGACAATGCTTTACAAATTGTCAATAATAACAGTTTTAAACCATTGTCCTAGGTAATTTTTTTAAAAATCTTAATCTATTTCTAATCAATTTCCAAACAAAATAATACAATTTGAATAATGACATCTAAATCACAAATCATCATTAATATTTTCAAAGTACAAAATAAACATTTATCCATCAATCCCCGAAATACAAATCTACCAAAATAAAAAATAAACATTGTACGTCCATTAATATCCTAAAATAAAAACTAAACACATGTCTATCATACATAACTTTGAACACAATCGACACATTCCTTGTGCACATCATCAATGTTCTCAACGGAGCAACTGTTATTGAACTTTTAAACAAAAAACAAAAACTATATATATTGAAATTAGAATGATATGAACAACGATGATGTGGAGGAAGCATGACTTGATATATAGACATATATACACACTTTCTAATCCAAGAGCGTGAAGGAATCATATATTTGATTTGTTAATCTGTCTTCATCAACATTTTACTAGCCATCATTGAAGGCTCATTATACTTTATGAAACTCAACTTCAGTCGCATGTCCAATACTTAAAACAAACTCCACGAGGTCAAACAGACAACACCATAAACATAGCAAAGGAAACAAAAAAGCAAAACCAAAATAATGATTGTAGCAAACCGATTGTCTCACCACCATCGGCCTCAATTATGCACCTCATGTATCTATTACATAATATCCACATTGGAATCCATCAGGTTGTTTTGGACCCTACGTTTGAAATCAATTAATTAATTATTAATTCATCTTCATCCAAAAAAATCATAAATTACGAACACACCTTGATTATAGTCCACTTAAGAGTCTTTCTTGTGCATCTCTACAATCGTCATTTACAACATTCTCATTATATTTATCCATAAAGAAATCCATTTTTATCATGTTAAGGCTATTATTACAATGAGGTAATCATCATCATCTTAAGATATAATTAATGGTGGCAAAGCATAGAAAAATTACATGTAAAACTCAAATCCTCTTATGTTGTCCATCCAAGTACCTGCAATTTCTTGAAACTTTGTGTTAGCTCCAATGATAGTATCTATGGCAACAGTTGCAGTTTTATGTAGTGTTGTTGTACAGTTGGGGGTTCATGAAAGGGAAAAGCATCCTACTAAAACTCACCACTCCAATTACAAATACCAAACTCACCATCCCTAAAACCCATCAAACAAAAGGAATTTCAAGTCCATTGATAGAGGAAAAAAACAACTTAATCCTATCTAAATACTTCTTTTGTGAGTATCTCTATCTCATATAGCTATATTATTCAATCTGTGAAAATATCAAACTAGGAAATATGACTAAAAACAAATGGGGGTTTGGGGGTTGTTGGTGGTCATGCTTTCAAGCTTCAATCTACACTAATAAATTATGTTGGATAAACAACAATACTTAAATAACAACACACGAATACAATCGTTCTCTTTTCAGCAATATACAACACTCAAACAACAATGGTGAGATTCAACCGTTGTCTTTCTACATTTATTGGTGCTAATAGACAACGGTTGGAGTATAATCAGTCGACGACATTGGTTTCATGTCAAAAATGTTGTCTATTCACATCCGGTATCACTTCCAAATAAGAATTAAATACTTTGTTGATCTTGTCTAAAGGCAATGACGTGTGATAAATCATGCCAGCACTCAAAGGCAAATCGGGGAAGGAAGGTTGTGAGTATCAAGTGGAAAAAGTGTGAAAAAAGGTGAAAAGGGGAGTTTGGACATAACAGATACACACAATCACAAACAATCACACACAAAGTTCGAAGGAGTTCCTCAGAGAAGAAGAAAGAGTTTTGTGCACGATTGGAAAGATCTCAGCTGACTTTTAGGAGAACATCATCGATTTTAATGTTTTAAGCTAGGAAGAGAGATCCATAGTCGATCATGCTTGTTGTGTAGGAATATGAAGAAGCTTGTTGCTTTCTTGAGGTTTCTATATATTTCACTCTGAGCATTTTGTCTATTTATAGATGACGTAAGAGCGTTTCAAATATGTAGCCGTTTAGACACAGATTGCACATTGTCCAATCTGAGGCATCTATTTTTCTGAGGGGAGCAGGGTGCTTTTCCTGAAATTCTGCATCTGCTTCGTTGTTTTCTAACACAGGATGTTAGCATTCTGCTTTTGTGTCAGAATGGTTTTGCCAGTCTAAGGAATCTGAACTGGTTAACATAACTTCAGTATTTAAGGAATCTCTATTCTTAAAGACTAATCTTCTAAGGATTCCTCTGACTTATTCTCTTTGTCTCTAAGTGCGGGTAGAAACTGAACTTGTAAATTGGAGAAGATCCAAGCTGGCGTCTTCGATTAGTTTCTCCGATTTATTAGTTTCGAACTAGAAGCCAGTTCCTTCTTACTCTACACACGTTCCAAACTAGGGTTTTGGATTCCTACCCAGTTTGTCTTGATCAGCTACATCAGTTCTATTACAACTTGATACACATCCTAACTGGATATTACAAGTTTGTACAAACTTAGCTAATCTAGAGACACTTCTAACTTGGTGGTTTCTATATATCCTTTTGACACATCAAAACAACAAATAGGTAGGAATACTTCCTAACAACTTCCCCCTTTTTGATGTTGTCAAAAACTACATCTATTAGGCTGGTAAAGGGTCAATTTTGAGTTTACATAAGATATTATATCATATTCTATTACTAAAAATTAATCACCTTGATAGCTTAGCCTATCCTAAAGATCTTCCCCCTTAATTGGAGAGATATTTCTCGATTAAGTTTTTTAGGGCGAAAATTGATTACGCTGAATGTGTAAAGTCAGTTTTGAGATTAGGCAAAAACTTTGATACAAGAGTTATTATCTTCAAAATAAGCAGAGATTTTTATTATTTCATTGATCTATTTACAACTTTTGAAAAGCAGTAACGTACAATTACAATGAAAGCAATAAGTTTGGTCTTCTACTCCCGGGACTTCATCTGATCTTCTTCTTGTCCCCTGCTGGCTGCTTCGCTTCATCCTCCTCGTCTGAAGCTTGTGATGGGATTCAGGGAAAACCAATTCACCTGTTAGCTTGCCTCATCCTCGCCTCCACTAGTCTTACCATTGGTTTATGGCGGAGCTCCAGCTGGACTGATCTCGCCATCAGTCTCCATCTGTAGCCCCCATGATAAGTAAGTCTTCCACTTGCTCTATCGTGCCAACATCATTCTTTCCTCAGGGTCGGCTAGGGAACATGTAGAACAAGTTGTTTCTCAGTATTCGAACCAGCTTATACTTTTATAATCCACGGCTAGCTCTCTACAGGAAGTCAAGCTTGACCAGAAGCAGGAAAGTTATATACAACATGCATCCCATTGCTCCTGGAAGCTTCTCCTAGGCTTCTCTTTAACTCCTCCATCTCTTTCCCTTTCTTGTTCTTTATTAGTATCAAAGACTGAGAGAAGAAAAAGGTGATGAGAAAAGGGTTATTAGAACTTGAGGATTCACCCAATGATGTGGTGAAACTCATAAGAGGTCAGATCAACAAGAAGTCATTCACTTCTCGTGACAATAGAAAAATCCTCCTCAGAGCCACCTGAATATCCATCGTATATCTTTTGACGAAAAAAGTCATGGCCTGATGGTAAGGATGTCCTTCTGCCCTTCAACTCTAAGGAAAAAACCCATGTTGAGAGCAGAGAGTCGAGCAGTAGGATGATCATCTCAGACAAGATCTTCATGAGAATTATGATATCCCTTCCAATTAAGCAACAACATAATCCCTTTGCTTATAGGCATCTTAGTTGATCTCCGGTAGGATGGTGAGAAATGCCATTTGAGAAATGGAGAGTTTCAAAGAGAGGGGACTCAAGGAGATATCATTTTTGGGGATATGAAGAGAAATATGGAAGATGTGGGTGTTAATGGTACCTTTGAAGATTTCTAAGAGCATCTTTAAATAGCCACAAATTCCTCTTCTTCTATAGTTTCGAACCCTTTGGATTTGGAACGTCCCGAATATTTAGGAAAAATAATCTCTATTTCACATCTGCAATGATGTTACAGAGACCCTCCATGTGTCTGCTCCTTATTCCTCCATTTCCTGCGAAGCTGTAAAATATCATTGAATGTTGCGTGTTGACTTAGTTATGACTCTTTGAATCTCCCATCCTATCCAAGTTTGATGACTCAGCAAACCGGTCTCTCTTTGAACTGGTTTCCAACGCGATACTATTTATATCTCGCTAGGTCAAACAATTTATATGATCCTCTGTGATCTCTAACACATCATATGATCATCCCTATAGGCGAGATAATAGGATATAATAGTTCGTAACGTATGTTTGTTATATCAGATAGCGACTATATTGATGTAACACATTTATGAAGACCAGTGTATCAAACGAACACACTTAATCAGAAATGTTTTTAGAATACAATCCCAACAATCTCCCAGTTATACTCAAAGCGTAATACCATTACTTTATCAGAGTATTAAGTGTGTCTATATCAGACCTAGCTTATTTACACGTTCATCATCTTGTGATCAATTTTACTTACAGATCCCAACTATGAGCGTGATCCTCATAAGTTCTCTGAGGTAAACACTGTGTAAATAAATCTGCTAGACCTTTCATGTGAATCACTCCCACTTTATACACATCGCCTCTTATCACGATTTCTCATATGATGTGGTACTCCATATTCTATGTGTTTCACCACCTTGTGAGTCCTAGATTCCCTTGAGTTTGACATTGCACCAACATGATCACAGTACCTTGTGATTCTATTAGGCAAACTCAGAAGACACACCTCCAGAGGACAACACTGGAGTTATATTGTTTCTTGCAAAACTAATGAAGTTGTTACACACTCAGCCTTTATAATCGGGATTTGCAACACACTTCTGTGCCATATTCCTATAACTCCTCCTCCAAGGCCAACACATAGTTAGAGGTTGATTCCATCCTTTCATGATCCTCCTAGATACCCGATTCCATTCAACCCACAGGGCACATTACAAACATATGTGTCTATCTAGAGTTGAATTGATATCTGTTTATGCCTATAGCATTACAGATATCTGACTTCGTTCATCGCCATATAGAGAAAGGTTGCAACCCTTTCTTGGCCTTATGATGAAATGAGTCACCACAGAATCAATTTAAGCGACATGAGATACCTGAACATCCTTTTCTTGTGAGTACACAAGACTTTAATCCAAAGGATATTCTAGTATCTCATATGTCCTACTTTTGAAACTGTTTGGATAACCATCTCTTTGTGCCTGACAATATCTCCACACCATTTCCGAATGGGAAAGACTATCTACATAATATACAAAGAAAACCATGCTTCCGCTGACACATAACTTGTACATGAAACTCTCCTTCTCGATATCCAATATCAAAACTTATGTTTCATGATCTTGAAGCACCCTTAAGTTCATACCCTTGGCTTCTAGACAAGATGATGCTCACCATACTGCACATAATCTATCTGGTTGTTGCACATGGATGTCATCACCTTTAATCAAGGTACCCATTTGTAAAAACACGGATGATGACATCTACCTTCCAGATACTTAGGTTCACATGTGTTGTTATGAACAAAAGAATTCCAATGAATTTAATAGATGCAACCAGTGAGAATGTCTTTTCATGAAACATACCTTTCTCACAAGCCTAGACTTTTGAAGTATACTAGGTTACCATTCGAATATTTCTTTTCTTGTATATCACTCAGTTACCTATAGCTGGAAAGTTATTTTGTAACACTGATCCTGATATACAACCATAACTTTTACTTATTTAATTCTGAATCCATGACTTGACGTCATTAAACTATATCGTTTGTCTTAACAGCTTCGTTGTGTATTCAATGGACAGTTTAATGTCGTTCGTCAACTGAGAATAAGTCCAGAGACAATTTCCTACAAACTAGTACTGTTAAGCCTGTTTAGACAACCTCTGAAGGGATTTTTAACATCGTGAATTGAATCACATAAATTCATATAAGCGTAGATCGATAATTGGATATCGAAATAATTACTATACCTAGGATTAACCTAGCATGCTCCTATTGAATATGCATAAGAAGGTTTATGCGGAATAACTGGACTGTAGAAACTGAAGGACGCGATGCGTAGAGATTTGATCATTGATCTTCTTTCCCACGCAACAAGATTTAATCATATAAGATGAAGGAATTAAATCTATGAAATTAATAATAATTAATTTCTAAACTAAGGAAAAGAAGTAAAAACGATCCTCCAGATCTGATCTGTATCCTTGCTGCGATCTGAAAATCTGGTGAAGATTCCCTTCGGATTTCGTACCTATCGAGAAGAAGAATTTCCTCCTCATTCTCAAATACAATTTTAAAATAAATCCAATGTATTAAACGTTGGATTTATTTTAAAGATCTTCGACTGGGCTCCCACTACTTGGACTCAGATCTGATTTTATTTTCTGAAATTGAGCCTCCAAGATTTGATCCGTCAGGAAATTTGACAATTGGTCTTGTTACACATTACATGCCCGAGCAGACATTGAAGCCCAAATCCCACGTGAACATGGCCAAATGGGCCACCGGCAGCGAACAACTACCGTCGGGGAACTTGTCAGAATCACGCAGTAGGTGCGCAGATGCATCGCGCAGATGTATCGCGCACCTGCAGCCCGCATTCCACCGCCCCCAGCCTTCGCCCGTCATCACTGCCACCGCCCCCGGACTGCTCCAGCGCCACCCACGCCGGTCACCACCTACTTCTCACTGCTTCTGTACGCCGCTAGCTGAGATACACGCGCAGGAGGCATAGTGGAGATGCGTGCAGGCTGTGTGCGCAAACCGCCGCACACAGCCACACCGCCATCTTCCCCGACCGTCCCTATTGCCGAGCTACCACTATTATGAGCTCCGTGCCAGCCACCACCACCACTGACGTCGTCCGAGGAGGGAAAGAGCGATGCCGCTGTGCACGCGCAAAGACACGCAGGTTGCCGCGCACGCATGCAGAACCTAGGGTTCCGCTGTGCCGCACGCGCCCTCGCGCTCTGACCATAGCCGCATGTCATCCCCTTGCTTGCCTCCATCCCCGTGCCATTGTCCCGGTGACCCCGCACCCTACCCGGTCGGCTGGGAGCCGCACAACTGTTGCCATGGTGCGTAGCGTAGTCCCACGACAAACCCTAGGGTTTCGTCACGATAGCCTTGCAACCGTGGCCGCTCGCTGCCTTGCACCGTTGCTCGCTGGTGCTGCCCCACAGTTTCACAACCACCATGCACGACCACCTGCTGTGCCGGTGCCGCCGCGTGCATTGTGCGGTTCTTCGTTCTTCGTGTTCTTCATCTTTGTTTTACATATTTAATTTAAAATTGAAAAAGACAAAGGAAAAACATCTGAGTAAAATATTGGAATTTAAATCTAACCACAAATTTATCTCGTGGGTGAAAAATGAATTCATATAAAAGGGTGATTAAACCGAGAACCACGAGGAACAAAAAAAACATACAATCCAAAAACCATTCATCCATAGCAATTCAATATTAATAATCATGCATAATAATAGGCAATATTATTTTTCCAATAGAGCCAATTAAATCAACCTGGTTCTGATACCAATTTAAGGGATTTTTAACGTTGTGAATTAAAACACTTAAATCTATATAAGCGGAGATTGATAATTTGATATCAAAATAATTACTATGCATATGATTGATCCTAGCATGTTCCTATTGAATATGCAAAAGATGGTTTAAGTGGAATACCTAGATTGTAGAAACTGAAGAACGCGATGCACAGAGATTTGATCCTTGATCCTCTTTCCCACGTAACAATATTTAATCCTACAAGATGAAGGAATTAAATCTATGAAATTAATAATAATCAATTTTTAAACTGAGGCGAGAGAAGTAAAAACGATACTCCAGATCTGATCTTCTGATATGTATCCCAGCTCCGATCCAAAAATCTGGTGAAGATTCCCTTCGGATTTTGTGTCTATCGAAAAGCAGGATTTTCTCCTCTTTCTCGGATCTAGTCGCCTATATTAGCTCCCAAATCATGGTCTGCTGCTTTGTAACTTATGATCATGTGGTGTATTATGATCTGAGAACCTGAGGCATATTTATAGGAAAATCTGATCTCTAGATGGGCTTGAGCTTTCATGGGCCAGACCAGGGACCACTATGTTTTTCAAAAAGCAAATAAGGTCTATCAATTAATTATTTCCCATATTCAATCCATAATATAATTATTTAATTAATATTGATTCATGCCACCAGAGAATCAATATTGTCCTACCTATTTGCTACCAAGTTATGAGGAACGGGTTGTATAGGCTCGGTATATTCCCACATTTAAGGTTATAGACAGTCATTAATTAATTTAGGCTCTGACAAGCCATTTAATTAATTAACATCTTATATTCCTCAGTTAATCCACTCAACCCTTTTCACTTATGCTTGAAATTAATCAACCTACAGGACTTTAGCATAACAAACCTTTTGAACTGCTCATGGAATGTCACCATCTTATACTGGATGTGGTTACCTAGTTCTAGTACCAGATAGTCCTACACAAATTGCCACCACCCAAGATACAAATATACAAGCTCGACTACAGCCTTTCACTGCATCTCAAAGTGACACACAATCTGTGTATACTTTTGTACCTTCAGCTAGGCTTAGGATCTCATCAAGCCACCAACATCAAGATTCCTTTAATGTCAGATAAAGGAATCGATCTTAAATTTGGTCCTATCAATGCATAGCCCCACACCAGCATACCAAGCAACCAAGATAAGTTGCTCATTACCGCGTATGCTGCAGCCTATACTGACTTTCTATCCTGGGATTGTCTCAACTGTGACAACTATTTATATCTCTATAGGTCAGACGATATATACGATCTTCCGTGATCTACTACACACTGTATGATCTCCCTATCCACGAGATAAGAGGATAAGAGCGTTTGTGAAACATGTTTGTAAATTCAGACAGGAGATGATCATACAGCATTCATGATTCCGAGTATATTAACCAATAAACCTTGTACATAATATACCTATCATAATGCTTTCAGTATATAATTCCATCAACCTCTCACTGCAACGATGCTCCTTTTATATTGTCATTTATTGGTGCATTAATTTGTGGTTCACCGCCTTGCACGGGCGACCGTGCAATTGGTACCATGCCTACCAAGGAATGTTCAATCTGCCATGGGGTAATTCCTGATGGATTTTTATTGTTTTCTCCACATCATGGAGAACAATCTCATATTTGGATTCGTGGTTTCATCCTATATAACAACCCACTCGTGTTTAGGATATCAAAGAAACCACCTTTTTCGTTTTAGCTGGGATAGCCCACAAAACAGTATTAGCTTAAACCTTTCTTCTAACCATTCAACTTCCTTCAACAGCTTAGAAGCTGAACTACCCATCATTTCTTCTTGACAAAGTCAAAATCCACTAGGGTATTTGGAGCTGATTTAGAAGACACTGGATTAAGAAAATACACTACTGCCTTTGGCGTATTTCCCTAAAATGAAAAATGGCAAAGTTGACATAGCTTATAAAAAAACTTATTTTTTTCGTTTTTGTCCACACCCCACACCATCCCATTTGAGGGATAATAGGTGTAGTCAACTTGGATACAATCCCTTTGCTCTGCCAGACACTGTAAAACACATCACTTGAGATACACACTATTATGATGCAATCATAATGTTTTTACGGTCTTGTTTTGCTTCATCTCTACCTTAGTCTTAAATGCTCTTGATTAAAGCAAGAGGCTAAGACTTATAGTTAATTAGATAAACTTATCCATATCTTAAGTGATTACAGTATCAATGCCTATTTATGACAACTGTGGAAGTAGACTCAACACAGAGCAAACACGAAATAACTTCTAGAGATTCAACCGCCTATTAAAAGGCCTGATTATCATCGTTTACCTCTATGTAGTATTTATAAGTACCATTCTAAGGAATACCTGGATGAAATCCATAATTCCATGAATTACTTAAAACTACTAAGATCTATGTAACCTCATCTCTAGAAAGATTCCTATAATATGCCATAGATCACTGATGGTTTATATAAACAAGTAATCAAGAGAAAACATCCATTTAATCATAATGGAAAACACTGTTATTTATCATGACAGAATAATTCTATCAAAAATAACTGATAATCCATAGAAACGTAAATGGAAATGAGTTTTATACAAAACATACTTCAAAACTAAAACATTGTTTATCATAAACATAAAATAAAATCTACATTAGCTGAAGTAGCAACTTTTAGCATCAGTCTTGGAGATGGTAATCCTGCAATCTTCAAGCTTTAAGCTTGATCCCCTGCAAAGTGTAGCAAACATGATTAGTATCCTCAGTAACCACTACCCACTAAAGAGTAGAAAACTGATACTAAAGATGTTTCAACAACCAATGCAAAAGATGATGTACCTTGTCCCTTAGTTACCAAACTTGGACAATTTACTTTCCAATGACCCTTCTTGCCACACTTGAAATATGTCTTTCTTGCATTCTTTCTTTCTTTTGTTCCTCTCTCCTTTATCATTCTTCTTCTTCATGTCATTACGAATATGATTTAGAAGAACTTTTAGCAAGAGATCTAGAAAGACTTAATAATGCAATAGTGCTCCCCCTGCTTCATTCATTCCTCTTTTCTTTGACATCACTCTTCTGACTCGGAAGCAAATTAGAGCGACTCACAGAAAAGACTGAAAAAGCTTCTGCTGACACAAGATCCTTGAGCAAACTGTGAATAGTATACTCACTCTTGTTCTTCTCAAAAGAAATCCTAAAGTCATCAAATGACTTCGGTAGCGTGTTGAGTATCAAGTCAATTTTGACATCATTGTCAATTTGACCACCCATTAATGTGTACTCATCCATGAGCTGGATGAGTGATTCCGCATGTTCATGCACTGAACAACCCTGACCCATTTTATGTCTTACTGCGCTTGATAAGACTAGATCTAGCTTGTCCATCGAGCCCATCATATGTCACATCAAGATGTCGCATAATATCAAGTGCAAGCTATACATCACTATAACGAGGATGCAATGCATTAGACATACCAACCAAGATGTATCTGGCCATGCCATTTGACCACATCCACATGTGATACTGTGCACGCTCCTCGTCGGATGATGCATCGATCGGCAGACTCGAACAGGGAGTTTGTAGAACAAACAAATGTCCTAATGAATCTAAAAGTTTGACAATGTTACTTTTCCATCCAGGAAAATTCGGACAAGGAATTATATATAATTGAATCAACGAGCGATGCAATAATACACATATCTAAAAAATAAATAAGCGTATTAAAGTAAGCACATACTACGAATGATTGAAACAAATATGCTTAGAACCTTTAGATAAAACAGTGCAATTTGCCTCCTCCAATTGCCCAAGCTAATTTACCGCAAGCTACCTTAGTAAACGCTTATTACAAATGCTCGACCAGATCAAAATAGGTCTTTTAATTTCTCTCCATGTCAGGAATCCGCCGACAAAAGAAATTAATATTGGAGATCCTAAGACCATGTTCACCTATCCGGGGCAGGGACATCACAAATGAGTTATACTCTAGGCAACATCTAAGACAAATAACCACAATTCTAACTTCGGATGATAAAAGGTAATTTGGCATACGTACTAGACCCATACCGCATGCCCATTACATCCTTCATTATCCTATTTGGATTAATCTTAGAGACTTGTGAGAGTTGTGTCAATGCAAGCTGCCCTAGTAGATGTTTGCTCAGAGGCTCCCACTTCTCATCTTAAAATAAATGTTTTATTTGGAAACCTCATCGCATTAGAATTGGTAAGTTATTTCTAACGCAAGCTACCCGAGTAGTCATTTATGCTTCGAAATGCCTTACTTATAATGAAAAGTCGTATTTGTGGTGGTCTAATGATTTTAGTTTGAAATATAACAAAAATCCAACTTAGTATTTTTAATTTCTAGAGGTTTCATGCGCTCACATTATTTTATGTCTCATAAATTATGTCACATCCAAACTTCCATTATAAATTAATATGATCCTGGAATTTATAGACACGATTTAAAACATAAACTAAATCTCATAAAGAATGCTCAATAATATAAAATTAAAACATGCTTATAACAGTAAATAAATAAAACAAGTAAGCATGTTTTTCGATTATTTACTAGTGCACACATAATAAATCACATCAATACATGAATAAAAAAGTAAACAAATAAATTCTTGTGGCCCCTCATATGCGATTACATGGAAATAAATTAAATCTGACTATTACAAAATTTAATTCTAATACAGATCTTCAAACTGGGCCTCCGTTGGACTTAAAATCTGAATCGAGCTGAAAAAAAAAAGCAGTTGGGCTGCAAATTAGAGTTTCAGGCCCAAATTGAGCCCATCAACATTAAATCCTAATTTTCAGGACAGCGGGCTGCCTCCGGGCCAATAGGCACGAGCTACGACCCGGGCAGCAAACCCTAGGGTTTGAGAAAACCCTAGCCTGGTCATTTGCACACACCTGTCGCCACTAGTGGCCGTGCAGGAGCAAACGCGACCACAGGCTAGCACCCCCGCCATCAGTGGCAACATCCTTCGTCACTTGTAGGGTGTGCATGAACCGACCGCCAACCGAGAAAATTAACTGAACTGCCAGTTTTTGAGCACCCGACTCCAACATTAAGTAGCACTACGGTAGACCGACGGCGACGCTGCCTCTGGCCCTTTGCACCGCCTCCCTCGACTTCATCTTCCTCGACCGTCACTCCAACTCCAATGTAGTAGAGTGGGAGACAACAATTCAGATTTTAGTTTTTTTTTAATTTTTCGGGTAGCTTAAAAACCAACCGAGATTTTCGGTTCGGTGGTCAACTCAGCCAAAATCAATTTCGAGCGGTGCAAATGGCGGGGTCAGTTTTTTCAATTTAGGGCTGGGTGGTTGGTTTCGCCCTGAACCGCCCGAATGCAGACCCTTAGTCACCTGAGCAATCGTCGGTTGTCGAATAGAAGATAGACGCGAGAAGCAGTAGCAGCATCGTCACTGCTGTCGTGTCTCGCTGTCTTCCACCATCTCCACCTGCGCACCTAGCCCGCGACGATGGAGATATCATCACCATCAACTAAGAGCCAAACGGGAAGGAGGCAGCTCGTAGCTAACACCACACGCAGGGAGCTCGTTCTGGTTTACCTCCACCACACACAGAAGACTCACCGAGTAGGGGCGGTGCAATGGCAGCCTCACGACGGAAACCTAGCTGCCGTAGCCTGAGCCTCAGTTCCACCACTTCCCGTGCACCTCACCAGAAAGCTGCGTGCCTGGAATCTCGCCGAAAATGCGCACAATAGCCATTAAAACAGGCGCGGTCTAGCCACAGGTAGAAATCCTAAGGTTTCTGCCTGCTGCCACCTTTGCTGGTCTGAACTGTGACGGGGTTGAAACTCAGTCGTGTTCTTTGATGTCGTTCTTCGTGTTCTTCATTTTCTCCGGATTGCAAATTTAAATAATAAAAAATTACAAAAATAGATCTAAATCTATTACATGATTTTTCCTATCAAATCTAACCACGGATTTTCTCGTGGTGAAAAAACAAATCCAAAAACGAGAAGGCCACGTGAACAAAAACCATCCACAACAAATCAAATCCATCTACAATAAATGTAAACATACATATTTATTCAATCTCGATTTATTTGAGACAGAGCCTAAAAATCCAAACCTGGCTCTGATACCAATTGTAGGATCTGCGTCTACAACAGACAATGTGAATTATTTTTTATTATTTCAGTCATTTGGATCATTCTTAGGGTATAAAAAATAAATCAAATTAAATGAACTAGTTGAACCATATGCATGCTCCTAATATTTAATTGCAGATAATGGATTTACGGAATACCTGAACTCCAGCTTCTGAACTACAGATCTGGATCGACGGCAGAGGATTCTGGAAGTAGGGATCTTGATCAATGATATTGTGCTCCAACATATTTGATCTTCTGATCTGTTCCCTTGCTCCTCAGAAATTTGGTGAGGATGCGCTATCGAGTTCCACCAAAGCCTCAAAGAAGTCGATCAATCATCCTTGAAATGGCGTAGGCGCCAATATGTGTCTCTTGTGTTGTGTAATACTATATTTAATAATATTGTATCTGATCTGAAGAGAAAGGCTTATATAGTGTTGGGGTTCGCAAACCCTAACCCTAATGGGCTCAAGTCGTTTATGGGTCAGACCAGAGATCAAATGCAAATAATAAAGTAGGCCCTCCTTATTAATTAATTCCGTGTCCAATTCAGAACATAATTAATTAATAAAACATTATTTTTACCTACACCACGGAAACAATGCTGACTCACCCCTTTATTACCACGTTATTTGGAATGGGTTGCATTAAACTTGAATATTCCACATATTTAAGGTTCCGGACATTCATTAATTAATTTGGCTTATAACAATCAGTCATAATTAATTAATCTCTTATTTCTTGAGTAGTACCACTTACTCCTTTTCACTTATGCTTGAATTAAATAATTTAACCTGCAAGGTTTAGCATGATGAACTTTGAGAGATCCTCAGGGAATGTCTCCATCCTAAAGCGGATATGATTGCCTACATGTCCAGCCTAAGTAGGCCACACACAAACCGCCACACCCAAGATGCAGGTATAAGAGTAAATGTAAGACTCGCCACCATAGCAAGTCAAAGTGTGGTCAACTTGTGTATGCCCCTTAGCCTTACATTAGGTTTAAGATCATAACAAGTATCTAGAGATCTGGCTCATTCATATGTCAATTCGAATGGCATATCTCACTGTTGATCCCATCAATACATAAAGATGTACCGACACATCAAGTAGCCAGGATAAGCTCACTTATGAATTGATGTGTCACAGCCTAAACCGACTTCCTATCCAGGGACTGTCTCAACCGTGATATTATTTATATCTCGCTAGGTCAAACGATTCATATGATCCTTCGTGATCTCCTACACAGCATATGATCATCCCTATAAGCGAGATAATATGATATTATAGTTCGTATTGTATGTTTGTTATATCAGATACTGACTATGTTGATGTAACACATTTATGAAGACCGGTGTATCAAATGAACACACTTCATCATAAATGCTTTTAGTATACAATCCCAACACTTCTTGCATCGTGTTGATCCAATTTGATGACTTTAGAGCTTCTCCAATCTTTGTTGGCTCTGACTGGGAGAGATAGCATGTAAGTAAAGCACTTACATGCCTTGTTCGTACTTGATTAACAACATCATCTAGCACTGCATCCTGATGATGTCTTAGCCACTTTGGTTTGTGCAGTTCACTGACTTCGACTGGCTGTGTGAACAGTTCTGGACAAAACGTTCCAGCAACTGGCACGTTTGTGAGCTGAAAATCCTCTGGCACGATCTAATCTTCCAAAATTGGTACTTGATCTGAAATCGGTCCCTCTATAGGTTGTGCATCTCTAGCATGTGACTCTTCAAGAACTGGTGTTAAGACGTCATCGGTTTGTTGCTCTCCTGTTCCAGTTCTGTCAGTTTCTAACTCACCAGTTAAGTGTTCATGATCTGCCACTTTCTTTGTCTCTTGAACTTCTTTTTTAGGATCTTCTCCTTCAAGCTCGAACACTCCAAGTTGGATTCCCTCTTGATTAATGTTCTTATTTAGAGAAATGGAATCCAAGGCCTCAGCAAGTTCATTAGCATCACCGGCCCTCTCAACTGTTTGATCACCAGCTGAGGAAACTTGTGATGAAGAGGATTCATTCATGGACCTAGTCAGAGTAATTGGTTCATGATTTGAGTTTTTCTGAGCCCATTTGCCCATTGACATCATTGATCTTGTAAAATTCTTCAACAGTTCTTTCATGGTCCTACGCACTAAAGTAACTTCATCAAACATAACATTACATGTTATCTCAATAAGCCGTGTAGTCTTTTTTAGTACCCTATAACCGTTGTGAGAGGGGTGTCCATATCTCTGGAAAACACGCTCATCATCTTTGGGAGAGAACGTATTCAACTTCGACTTCCCATTATTGTGAATATAATATGGAGAGCTGAAAACATGAAGATGAGCTAAAGAAGGCCTACGATCATGATAAGCTTCATAGGGGGTTTTGTGTAAGTGATTGTTGAGCCTGATTCTACTCTAAGTATAGCACGTTGTGATTACAACTTCGACCCAAAAGTGCTCACCCAAGCTGGTTTCTGCCAGCATGGTCTTCACGGCCTCCTTGAGAGTCTGGTTCCTTCTTTCTGCCAACCCGTTCTACTATGGGGTCCTTGGGGATGATTTCTCATGTCCAATCCCAACTTCAGCAACAAAACCCATAAGAGGTCCATTGCAGAACTCAGTTCCATTGTTAGACCTGATTCTCTTCACTGTGAATCCTTTGTCATTTTGGACGAGCATAACTAGCTTAGGGAGCACGAGCTTCACTTCGTCCTTAGTCTTGAGGAGTATTACCCACGAATATCTCGAGTAGAGGTCCACAACTACAATAGAGTAATTTTTACCACCAATGGTGGGTGGAGTCACCGGTCCAAATAGGTCCATGTGCAGCAGTTCTAGTATTCGTTAAGTGCTTGGACTGACTAGCTTGCTCTAGAATGAAGTTTTGGTTTGTTTTCCCAGTTGGCATGCTCTGCAGATGCCTTCTTTCTTGAAGATTCCTTTCGGTAGACTTGTTATCAGCTCGTGCTTGACCAAATGATTGATATTCTTAAAATTCAAATAGTTCAGCCTATTGTGCCACAACCAGATTGCTTTACTGGAATTGGTTGCCATGAAGCATGAGCATGTTTGTCTGCTCTGCTAGTTTACCGCGTACAACCCACCTTTCACTATGCCTCTGAGCTTGACTTAATTTGAAGATATATCTCAGATTTGACACTACAACTCGGCAAAGGAAATGACATAATCATTTTCACTCAGTTGGTTGATGCTTAGGAGATTATGTTTGTTTCAGGTTGATGACAAGAAACACGTTCTTGATGGTGATTCCATTCTATTCAACAAATCCCTTTCCTATCACTCTTCCTTTAGAATTGTCACCAAACATGACCAGTGCTCCTCTAACCGTTATGAAATCTGAGAGAATATCTCTTTCTCCAGTCATGTGCACAGAGCACCCACTGTCTAATATACACACATTCTTATGTCTTTTGTGCTGATTTGCGGTTACCTGTTCCTGCAAAACATAGATTATGTTTTAGGTCCCAGAGTAGTTGTAGGTCCTGCAGGGTTAGTGTGTTGGATCCACACTTTGAGAATCCAAACTTGGATCTCCCTTAAAGCAAGTAACTTCTCAGCACTTTTTCTACTACATTTCTCCTCCTTCTCAGATAATGATGGCATTTGTTTGAGAAATTGTGAGAGTGTGTGTAATATTTTTGGAAGTAGATTTCTTGATAGGACCTTGGAAAATTTGTTCCGCAAGTGTGAAAATCACGTGCTTTATGGCCACCATGAATAACCTTCCTAGCCTTTCAAAAATGAATTTTTGTTAGGCTTAGGCCTCAAGTAGTTGTTCCTTCTACTTGGTATATTCCTCCTCTCATATCTAATATGGATTTGGGTCTCTAATTATAAGAATAAACAGGTCGATTGTTTGACTTCCTTGTAACTTAAGCTGGTTGCTTGGTCAAACTAATTGTTGAAATTGGCTTCCTTATAGTAGGAATATACTGCATAACCAATTTCTTAGCCTGAACTGAATTCCTCTCAGTTTGTGACTCAGCCAGTTTGAAAACATACCGTTTTAACAATTTTTTCTGATGAACTGACTTCCTTATCACTTTTAGATTAGCCAGTTTAGGGTTGTTGGTAGTCCAACATTTGGCCTTTCCAGCAAAAGCTGAGACACTTTTGGCTATCCCCTTGCCTTTCAATCTTGACTTATCACTGACATTTTCTTTAATAAAGCATATTTTCCTTTTATCAGTGTCAGTTCCTGAAGAATATGCAGAAATGCTCAAGGCATTTTTCATTGAAACCAAGACCCACCTTATTTTTGGGGTCTCTTTGAACTAGAAGCACATCTTCAAGTTATCTTGAGCTTTTCATGAAAGAATTACTTGCAAGGTTCCTGCTTGATAAACACTCACTTTGTGCACTTTACTGATACAGATTTGCTCACTTTTGACCTCAGATTGATGTATTACGTGATAGTTCATGCATTATCTTTATTCTTTAAGGAAATATTTCATTTGGTTTGGTTTGTGGTTATTTATGCAGATTTTATGCACAGCTGAGTTGATTTCGAGAGTTAATCAAATACCCTGGGGGACAATCGATGCTAACCTGCATCGGGAAAAGGAAGGAGTCAAAAAATACCGAAAGACTCGTTGATTTCGCGTTCATGAAGCAATCGGCGACCCAAATGACGAACTCGGCGATCGCCGAGTTTGTAGATGGGTCGCCGAAGTGGGAAAATCCTTTTACTCCCACGGCGCGGACTCAGCGACCCAAATGACGCACTCGGCGATCGCTGAGTTGGTAGATGGGTCGCCGAGTTCGTAAAAATTTCAGGTGGCTTCGGGACGAGTTCGGCGACCCACGCACACAGACGGCGATCACCGATCGGGCAAGTTGGGTCGCCGATGTTGGCGCGTCTTGACGTATTCTTGCAAATCTGAGGCCCAAAATCATATCTTTTCAATATTTAAAAACCCCCAAGTATAAATAGGACTTCCCAGGACCAAAAGAGGGTTTCTTCACCTTATTTTTCAATAGAGAGAGACGAGAAATCGCAGGGATTGAGAGGAAACTTGAATAGCATTCCTAAATTTGAAGATTGAAGATCACGGTTTTTGATTTTCATGTTCTTCCTTTCTATGACTCTTTATTTCTCTATTTTCTTAGAGCTTAACATGATTGGCTAAGTTTTCTGTGGATTCTAGGGTTTGAACCATTGTTGAGTTTCATTCAATATATTATGTAATTCGATTTTCCTTTTTTATTGATGTTCTGATTTCATTTGGGGTTTTCATTAATTACATGATATTGGCCATTGAATGTGATTTGAATTGATAGTTTTTGAACCGAGAGGTCTAAGTTGTCAATTAAGATGCAAATAAATCAGATATATTAGAAAGATTGTCCGAGAGGAAATTGAACTTTTGAAGGGTTATTAAATCTAAGGTTTTTAATCAAGAGTAAAAGTCTGTTGTACGGCCGAGAGGAGTCACATGATCTTTTATTTCCATGTTATGGTTTAGAGTCCGAGAGGATCACCTGATAACACTTTCGCGATTAACTCACATCTCTGAAAATTAAACTTGGGATTGAATTGCATAAATAATTGTTTGATTGCTCATTTATGTGGATTGCCCTGGAATCCTAATCTCTCATTAAAGTTTTAAACTTCATATTTTTAATTGCTCATTAAATATTGCCTTTTCAATATTGCCTAGGAAATTAATAATCATATTCAATTATCGGCTCATCTAGATAGTAGTACGATATTCATGTGTTAGTGCTTAGTTATACTTCGACTCTGCAATCTTCAAGATCGATAAATTATTACTTGCCCTCTGCAATGGTCTGTACACTTGCAGTTATAGCGCGTTGCGAAATGCACTATCAAGTTTTTGGCGCCGTTGCCGGTGATTGCACAGAATTATAATTAACACTAGCTCCGATATTACGCTATTTACTCTAGATTTTATTTTACGCACTGTTATTTAATTTTTCAGTTCCTTTTCTGTGTTGGTCATTGTGTGTTCTCCTGCAGGTAGTATATGCGAACCAGGTCAAAAGGTCCAGTTCTTGAACCCATAGATCCGGAGATCGAGTCTACATGTCGAAGGAACACTGCACGAAGAAAGTTAGCATTTACTATGGCTGACGATCAGGCGACACAGATTGCTGAGCTGCAGAGGCAGCTGCAGGAGATGAATCTAAGGCTGCAACAACAAAATCCTCCAGAACTGCCGAGACAGCCTACTATCGATGAGATGTACGAGCCTATGACTGATAGGCATTTTAATACGGACTTTGGACTGAAGGTGAACACACCTAATTTTGAGCTGAAGACTGGTCTGATTCACACTGCTCAACAGAACCAGTTTGGGGGATTTTCGTCTGAAGACCCTCATTTGCATGTCCAGAAATTTCTATTACTCTGTGACACAGTCAAGCAAAATCAGGTGCCAATCGACTACATCCGGCTACACCTCTTCTCATTCACACTGCGTGATAGAGCTCTGTCGTGGTATCTGTCACTGGACCACAGTGAGATCTCATCCTGGAAGGAGCTCTGTAAACTATTCCTGATCCAGTTCTTTCCACCGAGTAAGACCATCCAACTGCAGATGCAAATAGGCCAGTTCAGACAGTTCTCGGGGGAAACCCTTTATGAGGCATGGGAGCGTTTCAAGGAGTTGCATCGCTCCTGCCCATGCCATGGGTACACTGAAAAACAACAAGTCTGCTATTTCTATGCGGGGCTTTATGAGGAGACTCAGAAGCATGTCAGAGCTTCAGCTGGAGGATCCATTACTGCTAGACCTTCACATTAACGACTACAATTGCTGGAAACGATGGCAAAGAGTGAATTTAATTGGCCAGCAGACAGAAAGAAGCGCAGGATGATAGCAGCAGTCGATGATACTAGAGACCTAGCTGCTGAAATAAAACTGATGAGACAGGAGGTAGCTGCTTCTACGAAGTCTATGGAGATCCGCCTCGCCAAGCTAGAGAATAATCCGCCTCAGCAGGTATATGAGCAGGGAATCGAGATGCAGATGGAGGATATAAATTATGTGAACCAGAGGAATTTCAACAACAACAGAGGATATCCGATGGGGAACATGACTTATCATCCTAACAACCGGAACCACCCAAATTTCTCCTATGGGAATCCGAACAACGCCTTGCAGCCTCCACCTGGGTTTGCTGCAAATCAAGGGGTGACAAATGAACCCAAGGAGCCGAGTATGAGAGAGCTCCTGACCCAGTTCATCTCAGCCTCCAATACCAAGAACACAAAAATGGAGGGAGAAATTTCTCAGCTACAGACTGGCATGGGGGAGATGGGGAAGCACATGAAGCAGATGGACACTCAAATATCTCAGATTGTGAATATTCTGGGAAATCAGCATACTCCTGGACAATTCCCCAGTAACACTACTGTAAATCCCAAGGACCACTGCAACGCCATCACTACTCGCAGTGGGAAGGGATATGAGGGCCCATCTATGCCTGTCGACACGTCACCCGTGCAACCTGAAGTTGCACAGCCTGCTCCTGTTCTTACTGAAGAAGAATAGACTCCGAAGAGCAAGGGAACTTGTCCTGAAGACAGTTCCAAACCAGCTGGTCCCGTCGCTGTCCCCTACCCACAGCGATTTGTCAAGAAGCAAAAGGAGGAGAGATACAAGAGATTTCTGGAGCATATGAAGAAGATCCACATCAATCTCCCTCTGATTGAAGTTGTACAGGAAATTCCTGGGTACATGAAGTTTCTGAAGGATATGGTTACCCAGAAGAAGCCCTTTGGAGCATTCGAGACTATGAATTTATTTGAAGAATGCAGCGCCATTATTCAAAAGAAAATGCCGGTAAAAAGGGCTGATCCTGGCTGTTTTTCTATCACCTGTGTGATTGGGGGGCAGACCTTTGAGAAGGTGCTATGCGATTCAGGGGACAGCATCAATCTGATGCACCTTTCCATTTTCAAGAGGCTAAGGATCGGGGACATCAAACCGACCACCATCAAACTTCAGATGGCTGACAGGTCGGTGAACTACCCTAAAAGGGTAGTAGAGAATGTGCTAGTGAAGGTCGAGGAATTTATTTTCCCAGCTGATTTTGTGGTCCTAGACATGGCAGAGGACCGAAATATTCCGTTCATTCTTGGGAGGCCTTTCCTCAACACTGCTGATGCCCTTATTGATATCAAGAAAGGAGAGCTCACATTGAGGGTGAACGACGAAAAGATCACTTTCTCCATCTACAAGGCCATGGAGCACCACGACTCAGATGACTGCTTTGAGGAGTGCGATATGGTTCAGGTTTTGTATCCTTGTGATTCATCTATCATCTCTACTGATTCTTTAGATTATGGGGTACAAAATTCTGTTTATTCTTGTGATGAGCTTTATCATGTCTGTGATGAGCTGCTAGAGTCTGTTCTAGTATTAGATGATGCAGGTATAAAGAGCAAGGTGGAAAGCGCTCACTTTTTGAAGCTAAGGAGCGAGGATGAAGAAGAAGAAGAGGCTCACAAGAAGGCGCTAAAACCGGATGAGAAGAAAGAACCACCTGTGCTGGAGTTGAAGCCCCTACCGGACCACTTGAGGTATGCATATTTGGGTGAAAACGATACGTACCCGGTAATTGAATCTGCTACCCTATCTACTTGTCAATTAGATAGATTACTGAGGGTATTGAGAGACCACCAATCTGCTATTGGGTGGTCATTATCTGACATCAAGGGTATTAAGCCTTCTATCTGTATGCACAGGATCTTACTTGAGGATGGATATAAGCCCAAGGTGCAACCGCAACGAAGGCTGAATCCAATTATGCAGGAAGTGGTGCGGAAGAAGGTGATGAAGCTTCTAGATGCTGGCATGATCTATGCCATTTCAGACAGCGAATGGGTGAGCCCCACTCAAGTGGTGGCCAAAAAGGGGGGAACGACTGTCATTAAGGACGAGAATGGTCAGGTGATCGCTCACAGGCCTGTCACAGGCTGGAGGATGTGCATCGACTACAGAGCACTTAACAGTGCTACACGTAAGGACCACTTTCCCTTACCTTTTATTGATCAGACGCTGGATAGGTTAGCGGGATATGAATTTTACTGTTTCTTGGATGGTTATTCTGGATATAACCAAATAGCGATAGCCCCAGAGGACCAGCATAAGTCTGCTTTTACATGTCCGTATGGTATATTTGCTTATAGACGCATGTCTTTTGGTTTATGTAATGCTCCTGCTACATTTCAAAGATGCATGATGTCTATTTTTAGTTGACTTGTAGAAAACATTATGGAAGTATTTATGGATGATTTTTCAGTGTTTGGTCATTCATTCGATAACTGTTTAGAAAACCTGACCACTGTCTTGCAGCGCTGTCAAGAAACTAACCTTGTTTTAAATTGGGAAAAATGCCATTTTATGGTAAAAGAGGGTATTGTTCTTGGCCACAAAGTTTCTGCTGCAGGTTTGGAGGTAGATTGCGCCAAAATTGTGGCGATCTCAAAGCTACCACCGCCCACCAATGAGAAGTCAGTAAGAAGTTTTCTGGGGCATGCAGGCTTTTACCGGAGGTTTATCAAGGAGTTTTCAAAAATCTCTAAACCTCTTAGTGCTTTACTCATGAAAGATGCCAAATTTGTTTTTGATGAAAATTGTCTGCAGGCTTTCGAGAAACTGAAGTTGGCCGTAACAACCGCCCCAGTTCTCATTTCACCAGACTGGTCAGAGCCATTCGTCTTGATGTGTGATGCCAGTGATTCAGCAGTTGGAGCTGCTCTGGGGCAGACAAGGAACAAAAATTTTCGAGTAATCCACTACGCCAGCAAGACCTTGGATAAAGCTCAGGTGAACTACACCACTACTGAGAAAGAGCTACTGGCTGTGGTCTTCGCCTTCGACAAGTTCCGGGCATACCTGGTTGGGGCAAAGATGGTGGTGTACACGGATCATGCTGCGATCCGATATTTGTTCGCGAAAAAGGAGGCAAAGCCAAGGCTGATCCGGTGGATCTTACTGCTGCAAGAATTTGACATGGAAATTAAAGACCGGAGAGGCTGTGAGAATGTGGTAGCAGACCACCTTTCAAGATTGGAGAACCCGGTGGAGGGAGATGACCCAAAGATCCGGATTACTGAGATGTTTCCAGATGAGCAGCTGCTTGCTGTGGAGGAGATAGATCCATGGTATATGGATCTTGTGAATTTTTTGGTTGCAGGTGTCTTGCCACCTGATCTGACTCCCCATTAGAAGAGGAAATTCTTGCATGACTGCAAGTTTTATTACTGGGACGAGCCATTCCTCTACCGCCGATGCACTGATATGGTGATCCGGCGATGCATCAGGGCACAGGAGCGAGAAAAGATAATGGGGGACTGTCATTTATCCCCCTACGGAGGCTATTGCGCGGCAAATAGGACAGCCATAAAAATCCTCACCAGTGGATTTTACTGGCCTACTATTTATCGCGACTGTGAGAGATTCGTGACCAGCTGTGATAGGTGTCAGAGGATAGGGGGCATCTCGAAGAAGGATGAGATGCCACAGAAATTTATGCTGGAAATAGAGTCGTTCGATGTGTGGGGTATCGATTTCATGTGACCATTCCCTAAGTCCCATGGATATCAGTACATCCTATTAGCTGTGGATTATGTGACCCGGTGGGTAGAGGCTATCCCCACTGTGACTAGCGATTCCAAGGTGGTGCTGAAGTTTTTGCAGAAAAATATCCTGACCCGTTTCGGAGCACCACGCGCTCTACTAAGTGATGGGGGGTCACATTTCAAAAACAGATGGCTGGGGAGTTTACTGGCAAAATATGGAGTCCATCATAAGGTCACATCTCCGTATCACCCTCAGGCCAACGGGCAAGCTGAATTGGCAAACTGGGAGATAAAGCAGATCCTAGAAAAATCTTTGGTCTCTAGGAAAGACTGGGCCAATCGTCTGGATGATGCTCTGTGGGCCTCAGAACTGCATTCAAGACCCCAATCGGTATGTCGCCTTACCAATTGGTGTTTGGGAAGGCATGCCACTTACCAGTGGAATTGGAGCACAAGGCGTATTGGGCGGTGAAGAGGATCAATTGGGACTTGAAGACTGCATCTGAGCAGCGATGTCTACAATTGACTGAGTTAGAGGAGTTACGGGCTGAGACTTATGAGAGCTCCAGACTGTACAAGGAGCGCGCCAAGAGGTTTCACGACCGGCGTATTCGCAGCCGCAGTTTCAACCCGGGGGATCAGGTACTCGTCTTTAACTCTCGCCTTTGGCTATTACCTGGTAAACTCAAGTCTAGATGGTCTGGTCCTTACATAAATGAAAGAGTCAATTCTAATGGCACACTAGACTTGGTAGGATCTGATGACACACACTTCACCGTTAATGGTCATAGGGTGAAATCTTACCTGCAATCTGAATCAGTGTCTACCATCCATGAACTGTATCTCTCTGACTCTTAAAGTGCTTCTGAGTTGTCTAGCTACAGACAGTAAATAAAGCACTTGTTGGGAGGCAACCTAACCTATTTCTGATTTCGTATACAGTTTTGGTCAATTTGGAGTCAGTATCGTTGTTAATTATTTTGTTATGCTCCTGTTTTGAGTTGGTTTACCCCATTTTTCGTAGTTTACGTTCACTTTTGGCTGTTGAGTTCTTTGGGTACAAGAAAGGAGATCAAAACGCGAAACTATGCTGCGGAATGTGAAATCGGCGACCCAACACACACGATCGGCGATCGCCGATCAGGATGTTGGATCGCCGAGTTCTACATCAAATTTGGCCAGGTACTGCATGAAAACGGCGACCCGAAATCAACATCGGCGATTGCCGATGTTGCTGGTTGGGTCGCCGAGTTCGTAATTTCTGAATTTTCATTCGGCACCAACTCGGCGACCCTTTGACGGAATCAGCGATCGCCGATCGGGTTTCTGGGTCGCCGAGTTCGTTATTTAAACGAAATTTTTGACAGTTTCTCACACTTTCACCCACACTCCACCAACACTCCCCACACCCACGAACCTTCTCTCTACAAATTCGAACTCACATTTCAATATCCTTCAAATTCCTCTTGCACACTGCTTGCCCATCACATTTGCAAGAGTTCTATCCGAGTGGATTGACCGATTTCGCCTAAGGAGTTGCAAATCCCCAAATTCTAGGTTTTCCGCTTTTCACTCAGTTTTTCGTCGATTCTCATGCAATTTCTCATCTTTTCCTATGTTTATTGTCATTGTTAGGGCTCATATATAGTTGTATTTACATTTTCTCTACTACATTGCATTTGTTTTGAATTTTGCTTCGAATTATGTCAATAAAATTGCTAGCAAATTGTGGGTTGACTTTGAATTGCCTCTACGAATTCTTATGGGACTGATTTTGGGCATTCATATATTTAATCGGCATTTGCATGTTAATTTCGCGTCGAGTCTTGTAATCATAGGTTGTATTCTAGTTTGGGGGGCTTGGGTGATTATTGTTCATGAAGGGGATGATTGAATTATTGGGTGATGTTGGTATTGAATTTTTGAGTTGAATGATGGGTTGTTTGGTTTCTTTGATTTCAATTGGCATGGGAATCAATTGGTCACACTTAGACTTTGTTGAATTTTGGGGTTAATTTTCTTTCTCTGCTTTGGTTAAGTTAAATTGTGTTTTGTATGCATTCTATATTATGTTATTGTTGGTTGATGCTTGCTAGTCTTTTGTAGGTTTCTATGGCACCTCGATGCCGCCTCCATCCGAAAGGTTATGGTATTCAGGGTATCGGGGATGTGAGTGTGCTCACTACGTTCAAGACACTGGCCGAACGCGGGGTAGATGGAACCCGCTATGCGGATACTGACGCATTAACGGCCTTGGGGCTCTATGACAATGTCAAATAGCTATTCTCCAATATCGGTTGGGGTCCCCTCCTGGAGCTGGACGCCCCGACATACAGAAGGTTCACCTTAGAAATCTTATCTACTTTTGAGCTCACCACCGAGAGGCGGAGCACACCTACCGGAGCCACATTCCGAGCCGGTAACGAGGACAGAAAAATCACTTCTAAGGAGATAAACCGAGCTTTTGGAGTCCCTAACCTTGGCAGCTACACAAAGCCGTGGGGATTCGACAGCAAAGTCTTTTGGCCTCACATTTGTGCCGAGGGCAGTCCAGACTGGGAATCTGGCAAGTGCAAAGCCTCCATGATCAGGAACCCCGTCATCCGGATGATTCGAGCTATCCTGGCCCACACACTTTTTGCCAGGAAGGACAACAGCTCCTTGAGGGATGTGGAGCTGATGGTTATCTACTGCATGCTGCATCAGGAGCATCTCAACTTCGCTCAACTGTTCCTTATGCAGTCCAACCGGGTTTCGGCGACTCAGAGAGGGCCTATTTGTATCGGGGGCCTTTGGACTTCACTTCTGTATTCGATGGGGGTTGACACCTCTGGGGAGCAGGCCGAGCCGTTGACGAAGCTCACTCTGGCCAAATTGGTTGATCTCCGGTTCATCCACTCGACGCACCCCCCGTATATGTTCACTCAGCGCAGCCCGCCATTCTTCCCACTATCGAACCCCGAGCTCACTAATGTAGGGCTTCAGCAGTACCGCAACAATTGGAAGCTTGACACATTGGCACATCTAGAGGCTATTCATGCCGCTGAGGAGGCCCGAAGGCATAATCCTAACCCGGAGTTCAAGGAGCCACGTCACGAGGATACTGGAGCTAGTGAGCCGGAGACAGATCGTGAGCAGCACGAGGAGCAGCCTCGCTGCTTGGAGACAGGTGGTTCGTCCCGACAGGACCGGGGGGGGACCTCGACCTACTACGAGCACCGCACTCACCACGTGGCATTTGAGCAGCACCTCACCACACTTGAGTGGCAGTGGTCAGATTGGAACACGGAGCTCCAGGCCCTATCTTCTGCCCAGTCGACTTATGCTACCGAGCGTTGCTCTTTTGAGGAGGAACAGCACCTTCAGTGGGAGCGTCAGCAGGAGGAATGGAATCGCCAGCATGAGGCGCAGGAGGAGATGCGCCGATTCATGGCTCGCTTCCCGCAGTACTGGCCCCCGCCACAGTGAGGTTCTGTTGAGGTTACACACACACATCTCCGTGATCTTTTTTCCCACAAACTTATTTTTTCCTGTGTATCGAATAAGTTTGGGGGAGGGGGATGTGATCGGTCGATGTGTGTCTCTCCCACTTTACTTTCTGCCTCACCCCTATCTGCTTTGATGTACTGGGTTGTATTTGAATTGGAGACTACCGCATCTTGAACCACTTTATTTGCTTTTAGTTATGTGTTTTAGTTGCTTCTGGTTATGTAGCTGTTTATTTTCCGTTACTGTTGGGTCTGTAATCGGGAATCGTTAATTTGGAAGGGAATGGAATTTATTGGCTGTTTTTACCTGCATTATTGATCAAGTTTATGATGACAGCGTTTTCTTTCTCGTGAGACTTATACTGATAACTTGCACATAAATTGGTAAGGTGTGGACTGTTATGAAATTGATTTTGGCCTCTGAAATAAGCTTATAGCCTGTGAGAATTGAGCCTGTGTTTGTTTCACTTAGAGTATGTCGCTGTACACTTGATCTCTAGAACTTGCTCTGGTTTCTTGCTCAAAACTGCATAGGAGAGTGTCAAGGATTTAGAAATGATCTTAGGCCATCGTTTCATAAGCCACAATGAACCCAAACACTAACCCGATACATACTCCTTTGTTAGCCTAGTTGAGCCTGAAAACTTTTCTTTCTTAACCCGGATGATAGGAGGTGTGGATGGAATTGTAAGGGTATCCAAAGATGTTAGGTGGTGAAAGTAGAATCGTTTTATGCAAGTAGTCCAAAAACATTTTGATGGACAAGTATGTTAGTATAAGTACATTGCACAATGGGTGCATCAGTAATTGTGAAGAAGTCAGTGTAATGTGTGTTCAAAAAAAAAAAAAAAAAACACGTTCTGCACAGATGTGCATGGTATTATTTGTGTTGGTTTCATAGAGTGTGCATAATCGTCTGTTAAATAGTAATGCACAAGAGTTCTCATATTAGTTTCATCATTGAGTCTGAATCCTATTAAACTGCTTGATGGGATGCGTTTATTTCAGTTCCTATTATATTTGTTGTTTGAGTCAGTTGGTTCCTTCGAATGGTATGAGATGAGGAATAGTCGAAGTGAATGGAGTTATAAGGTTGTAATTATTTAGTCACTTTAGCCAAATTTTCCATACCCATCACCAATGTGCCTACATTAGAACCAAAGATAAAGACCTTTTTTATCTTTGTCCTAGCACTCCCACAGTCAGTGGAGAGTTTAGACGATGAGCAAGCCTATGGTAGGAAAGTTGTGCAGCTGACAATTTGAGAGTATACACTTGCCCTTTCTGCAATTCGAGCGAAATCTGAGTAATACACTTTCTTGTGAGAAGCAGACTTTTAGAGGCCTGGATTGAAATTGTTTGGCTGCACTAAACTGATGAGTGATGCAGTGTTGGTGTGGGAATTACAACCCCAATTTGTGTCTGAAACAGCTGATGATCAATTAATGCACCCCTCGTGTTTATCTTTTTTTTTAATTGTTTTCCTCATTGTTCGAGGACGAACAATAGTTTAAGTTTGGGGGGTTGATAAACACTCACTTTGTGCACTTTACTGATACAGATTTGCTCACTTTTGACCTCAGATTGATGTATTACGTGATAGTTCATGCATTATCTTTATTCTTTAAGGAAATATTACGTTTGGTTTGGTTTGTGGTTATTTATGCAGATTTTATGCACAGCTGAGTTGATTTAAAGAGTTAATCAAGTACCCTGGGGGACAATCGATGCTAACCTGCATCGGGAAAAGGAAGAAGTCAGAAAATACCAAAAGACTTGTCGATTTTGCGTTCGTGAAGCAATCGGCGACCCAAATGACGCACTCAGCGATTGCCGAGTTTGCAGATGGGTCGCCGAAGTGGGAAAATCCTTTTACTCCCACGGCGCGGACTCGGCGACCCAAATGACGCACTCGGCGATCGCCGAGTTAGTAGATGGGTCGCCGAGTTCGTAAAAATTCCAGGTGGCTTCGTGACGAGTTCGGCGACCCACGCACACAGACAGCGATCGCCGGTCGGGCAAGTTGGGTCGCCGATGTTGGTGCGTCTTGACGTATTCTGGCGAATCTGAGGCCCAAAATCATATCTTTTCAAGATTTAAAAACCCCCAAGTATAAATAGGACTTCCCAGGACCAAAAGAGGGTTCCTTCACCTTATTTTTCAATAGAGAGAGACGAGAAATCGCAGGGATTGAGAGGAAACTTGAAGAGCATTCCAGAATTTGAAGATTGAAGATCACAGTTTTTTATTTTCATGTTCTTCCTTTCTATGACTCTTTATTTCTTTGTTTTCTTTTCTTAGAGCTTAGCATGATTGGCTAAGTTTTTTGTGGATTCTAGGGTTTGAACCATTGTTGAGTTTCATTCAATATATTATGTAATTCGATTTTCCTTTTTTATTGATGTTCTGATTTCATTTGGGGTTTTCATTAATTACATGATATTGGCCATTGAATGTGATTTGAATTGATAGTTTTTGAACCAAGAGGTCTAAGTTGTCAATTAAGATGCAAAAAAATTAGATTTATTAGAACGATTGTCCGAAAGGAAATTGAACTTTTGAAGGGTTATTAAATCTAAGGTTTTTAATCAAGAGTAAAAGTCTGTTGTACGTCCGAGAGGAGTCACATGATCTTTTATTTCCATGTTATGGTTTAGAGTCCGAGAGGATCACCTGATAACACTTTCGCGATTAACTCACATCTCTGAAAATTAAACTTGGGACTGAATTGCATAAATAATTGTTTGATTACTCATTAATACGGATTGCCCTGGAATCCTAATCTCTCATTAAAGTTTTAAACTTCATATTTTTAATTGCTCATTAAATATTGCCTAGGAAATTAATAATCATATTCAATTATCGGCTCATCTAGATAGTAGTACGATATTCATGTGTTAGTGCTTAGTTATACTTCGACTCTGCAATCTTCGAGATCGATAAATTATTACTTGCCCACTGCAGTGGTCTGTACACTTGCAGTTATAGCGCGTTGCGAAACGCGCTATCACTGCTCAAGGTTTTTCATTTTTAAAGTTCACACTTCTTTTTAAGAATTTCAAATTTTTTTTATAAGAGTAGAGTAATCATCTTTAAGATTTACCAGTTCCTCGCTGGTAGACCTAGATTTTTCAATCTCATCGGTCAAAGTTGTAACTTAAATCTTCAACGAGGAGTTTTCACTGGCTAAGAAATTTTTAAGTTTGAAAACTCTCTAGAAAGAATATCAAGGAAACATCTTCTGAGTTGGAGCAATACGATTCAGAATCCTCTAATATGCATGCCCACCAATACAAAAGAGTGATCGCGCTAGCAGGGATCTCATTCCTTGAGCCGGGGCCATCTCCAAGTGGGTAGAGAAGCAAATTACATCTAAAATCAACAATCTCCACCCTGATATATTAAAGGATGGATCTTCTATCTCTGGGATTCTAAGAAGAGAATTCAGAAGGTGGAGAAAATTTGATATATGTACCAAGGAATTGAGGCGGGAGGATTTCAGCATAATAGAAGCCAAGCTTGTGTTGACATTTGGGAGATTTGAAGAGAGTTGGGCTAATGACTAGATCAAGGAGGATCAACCACGACAACTTTCGATGGAACAAACTCGAGCTCAACTTGTAGAGATCAAAAGAGACAAGGAGGGAGTCAGAAAAGAAACTGCAATCCCATTCGGGTCAGACTTTTCTGCGCAAGGACAAGGTTCGGATCTGCCATCTACACCTCCACCCTCTCTGCCTTTTCCCGTGATCATCTGTATAGATGATGAGGATGAAGAAGAAGATTGTTCTCTATTAAATCATCGAGCAGAGATCAAACAATTGCAAAAAAGAAGAACAACAGAGAGCATCTATTGAAGAAGCTCCGACAGAAGGAGAACCAAGTATAGCTCAGGCTTTACAAGAAAGGGAGGAGCTTAATGTTTCACAATCTCATCAGATACAAAGGAAGGGATCAATATTAGTGTGGGAAACAGGAATATCTCTAATCTGGCTCTTGTGGGAAATACCATGATGCGAACCTCGTCCCAATTCTTCCAAGAGCAAGCATCTGTCAGCTCCTCAGACTTCAATCAAGCTCAAACTCTTGTTGATGGTGTTCTCCACTTCATCAACTCTCAAATAGAAGAAGTGAGACGAAAATTCAGAAGCGAACTCAGACAAGCACCTACAACTGTTGCAGTGGAAATTCAGGATGTTTGTGCCACTGCTGAAGTTATGAAAGAAGAATCTTCTTAAATTTCCTCCACCTTGGCCTCTCTGATTGAAGTCGTAAAGGAAGGACAAAAAGTTCATAGGAGAAAGGAAGATGTTCGCAGAAAAGAAGAAGAAGAGCGCATAAAAAGAAAAGAAACAGAAAAATAAAGAAGGCAAAAAGAGATGGACTCCATACTTGAGCTGGCTAAGAATATCCAAGCCCTTAAAAAAAGGTAGATAATTCACCATGGTTATCAACGTTTCAACTTTTCATCAAAATCTGTAGTTTTCACTATATTATATGAAAGCTGATAATGTTTGCTGGCAAAAATACTACCTTCTTTTTTGTTTTCGCCCCGATCTTTTAATTGAGCAATATTTCTTTCTAATTTAGGGGGAAGATTCATAGGGCAGGCTGAGTAGTTAAGTTTTCAGTTCTTGAGTATTAACTTTGTTAGAATATCTTGGTAAACTCGACAAACTGACTTTTCTACCAGCTTAGTAGTGGTTTTGACAACATAAAAAATGGGGAAATTATTGGAATTTAGGTTCAAAATTCCCTCACCTTTTTATGTTTTTATGTGTCAAACATGTATAGGAACCACCTTTAGGAAGTGTCTCTAGATTAGCTTAGTCGGTACAAACTTGTAATATCCACTTATGATGTTTATTGAGTTGTAAAGAAGCTGATCAAGACAAATTGGGCTTGAGATCGACGCCACCAATTTTGTCATCGTGAAGAAAAGAAGAAACTAAGACTCTGGCATCGAACTGGCAAACAGAGAACCACTTCAACCTGAAGCTTACCACTAAGATAAACTAGTAGATATCATCAGCTTGGATCATCACCAATTTATCAAGTCTAGTTTCATCTCACGATAGAGACAAAGAAGACAAGCCAGAGGAATTGCAAAGAATCGGACTTAAGGAAAAGGAGATTCCTTAAAGTCTGAAATTCAAATATCTAGTTTAAGATTCCTCAGACTGGCAAGCCGTTCTGACACATTGCAGGATGTCGACACCTTGTGTCAGGAAGGGACGGAGCAGGTGCGTCAGAGCAGGAAAAACAACCTATCTCCATCAGATTAGAGACCCAACGTATAGTCTAAAATTTGGATTGTCTCTAAACGGCTCTTTCGTCAAATCTTCCTTTGCTTCATCTATAAATAGCCCGAAGAAATCAAAAAGGAAGAGGTTACGAATTCTAGAAGAAGGTATCGAGCACATACAAACTTATACAAAATGAACAAGCTATAACAGCAACCTTCAGATTCGCTCGTTTTCAAAGGCCAACCATCCTTATTCAAGTGAATCTCCGAACAGAGACTCCTAGAGTTCAATTCCCCTGTTTAAGACTATTTGTAACAGCTTATCGTGCTCTAATATCTGGACACGAGACTCATAACTTCTCAGCTTAAGTTCTTATTTTAGTGCTCTTTTTCTCCAAGAAAGACCACAACAGTTGCAGCTAGCTCCAAGCTGTAACAACTATCACGGGCTTTTAGCCGCAAGTTGGAAAAGTTTCGAGAAAAACTTAAAAGCTTCCAAATTCTGGAGAAGGAGGTTGTGTGGTGTGCCCACACTCCCTATCTAAGTGCCAAAGGAGGACGAGACCCTAGACGAGTGAGCAAGTGGACTGGTGGGCACGGGCATTCACCAACTTGCGATAGATTGTGAGGACAAATTATAATCGTGAGGTTAGTATATTGCGGGCTACTGCATGAAGAGAGGACGTAGGACATTTGTCAGAATCTTCTTGTGTTCTTTACTGCTTTATTTATTTATGCAAGAATTTAAAACCCAGTACTATCTCGTGTTAGAGTATATCCGAATTGTAACAACCCGAAACTTTTTATCTTTTGTAAGTCCTTTATAAAAGAAACTTTTATTTATTATTATTTTTTTAGTTTTGCATAACAATAAATCAAGTCCAATTATTGTTATTTATCTCATTATTTATCTAAAAACCTTTAATTCCACCAATATTAATTATTATTTAATTTATGTAATTGATTTGAGACTCTTCAATCCCAAAAAATTACTATAAAATGGGGTCTCCCGTCCTATTTGAAACAAATCAATCATTTCTTCTTCTCTTCTTATGCTTTAAATTATTCTTTTATTTTTTGTCTCAATATTTCAAATATAGTCTTTCAAGTCAAGTTCAATATTAAATGTGGGGATCTACATGTGGTATTGATATTGTTTATCCATGTTATGCTTTGTGCAGGTACCTACGATTTAGCCGATGAGCTAACCATGAGATAAGCCGATGGGCTGCCTGTATGTTCCATTTAGCCGAGTAGCTATCTACATTTACCTTGTTACAATTATATAGTTTGGATAAACTTGATCACCACTGAGCTAATAACGTTCACCCCAAGTTATTACATTCTTTTAGGTTAAAGTGCGACGATGTGCTAGAAGAGGATGATGGACTAGACTTTTTTTAAAAATAAATGTTTTATTTAATTTATGTTCAAATGAAAATAATTTATCTTTCCAAGTTATTTTTAAATAAAGTGATGTGCCCATTTTGATATAATTTAGTGCCCGAGTTTGACACAATGGTGTCAAAGAAAG